>CM062296.1:560011203-560389098 GCA_031216915.1 Pictodentalium vernedei
CGCAATAGAGGTTTAAACCATCATCTCCTGGACCTGAGAGGCCTGCGGGAGGAGAAACCACGTCCTCCACGACCAGCACCTCGTCCTGTCGACGTAGGGGCATCTGACCTGTTATCTCGGCCAGTATAACGGCCTCTGCCTGAGTCGCTACTCTGACGGTCTCTAGAGTAAGACATAGAGGCTTTCTTAGATCCTCTATAGGAACTTCCCTTGGACGTATTTGTCCCCGAAGAACCTGCCTTACTCTTCTCTGCTGAGTCCGACGTTTTAGAAGAGGATTTAAAAAGCAGAGAGTCCGAAGCTTTCTTAGTAATCTGATCATAGATAATAGAAAGCCTTCCGTCGAAGAGAAGCTCTCTGGAGACTGAAGCGACTCGAAGAGAGTTTTTCACCTTACTGTCCACTCTAGTGGACACAGCCAGGGCAGCATCACATCTGACCACGTCTGACCAACTCCAGATTTGCTACTGATAGGGCGGAGTTATACGTAGAATATGCTATGGCCCTTGAAAGAACTCTCAAGGAAGTTTGAACATCCTGGAATTCTTTCCCTTCGAGACATAATGATAATGCTCTGGTAAGGTGATCTGCGTAAGATAATGCATCTAAATTAATTCTATTAGATGAGATTGTCGTCTCCAGTATACTGGAGTTAATAGACATGGACACCGGCAATGACAATTCCAGGTCTTCAGCCTGGTCATCCAAACGCAGAGGAACTCTTCGCACGCCTTGTCCTGTCGTTTCAAATCTATGTCTCACATTGATGAAAGGCAGCTGTATAGCGCTAGGCGATAAGAAACTGGATTTGCCAGTCTTAGAGGCTAGCTTGAATATAGCGTCATTCAAAAGTTCAAATGTCCGTGTGATATTACTGGACTGGGTCGGAAACTCAGTGACAGTGACCCTAATCCGGCCGAAAAAGTCTATGTCCAGTGACGCTATCAGTCTCTTATCTGGTAATGCAGCATTTTGGTCCGGAGGAACAACATCTGGAAGGTGTTGCCGGATGAAATCTACGGCCACCTTATGTTGTTCCGAAAGGGAAAATTCCAGCTCCGCCGATTCCCTTTCGCCATCCGACTGGACCATATGAGATTCTCGGTCGTCCCTTTCTGACTCTGCAGGGGAGCGAACTGACCCAGCTTCCTCAGACAATTCCTGTTCTGAAATAGTTTCTGATGGCTGCTGGGATGCTGCAATGAGTTGAGCTATCTGTGATAGCAAGTCCGTCACGGAGGCCTGTGGAGCCGCGGTCTTACGTGATTTAGCCGCTTGGAGCTCCTGGGACGTTACTTCCTGCATACTTCTTTTATGCAAATGTCCCGACTGGTAAGGCCTCGTGTCCTTGGCTACTGGATGGCGTGACCTGATCGACGGTCAGAAGTCACATAGCCAAGCTGCGGTCGTGTATGCTGCCGTGAAGATGAGGAAGCCAATAGACTAGTCGTGCCGGACTGTCTATATGATGGAGCGTCCCGAGGGGTGGACGTATGCTCCGACTGACAAACATTATTACGTACAACAACATCTGGTCCCAGATGTTGTTGTAAGAGAGAGGGGGCTCTCTCGCTCGCGGTCCGGGCAGACCTGGACGAGCTAGGTACCGGACTGATTGGCTTCCTTCGTACTCGGATCCGTCGTCGCCGGGTGTGCACAATCCATGTTTATAGTGCTCGCAACACCCAATCTCCCTTCCTGGACCGCAACGGACGAACCCGTCTTCACAACCATTTTGTGAATGATTGCTACACCGGGCGAGCTAGCGGGCGACAATGCCGTCGATCCTTCATGGGACCTCTTAGGCATTTGCTGAATTTCATTGAGCACTTTTTCCGCAAGCTCTTCATTTATCTGAGATGACGGAGGCACACTTCGTGAAGACATCACGGAAACATCACCCTGTTCTTGTTCCTCTGAAAAAGAGACTGAAAAACTAGAGTGACCTTGTGGTGAGAGGGCCGGCATGGACCTCTCATCACTAATAATATACGTTTGTCATTCCAATTGGCACACACAGAGCAAGAATTAGTGTGAGTACACTGACTACAATTAATACACTGAACATGAGAATCCGAGGAAGACTTCCTCGAATTACAATTTGAACAAACTTCTTTCATTTTGAAAAAAGTTAAATAGTCAACCTACTCGCACTAACCCTTGAAAATAAGATACATGATAATAATATAATCCATTACAAACATTTCGAAAAATAATTCGAAAGAAAAAATTTTCGAAAAATTTTTCAAATTGAGCCCAAGTTCCCAATGGGAACGATGAGCCCAAATGGATCCCAAAAAAGCCTAAGTGTGAACAAAAATTTTAAATCATGTCTAAAAATTAATGTTACACTTACGGACAATATTATATATCTGGCTATGAGCAGAACTTAACGGATGACAAGGAATCATTTTGTGAAGTAACCGTTGTCAATGTAAACAAAAGTGAATAAAACTGGAAACAAGACTCCAGGCTCTGAAAATATGGCCCGAAATCAGTAACCAATTTTAACACTATCTGATGTAAAACAGAGGCTTACTGAGAAGAAACTGCAGTACATCGGATGGTAGATGCATGACTGAAATGCCTAACCACCCTAGGGTGAGGATGTAACCATGGGGAAAAACAGAATAAGCATTCTGTTACCAAGCCAAAACTCCCAAGAAATTTCAGGGCAAAATAATTAAAAAATAATGGAAAGGGAGAGAGGAAACACTGAATAAACAATGGAAATTTCATAGCAAGAATGAAAACATCAGGCCCATGCCCTGAAATTAGGGAACAAGAAATAATTTTGCATAAAAATATAAGTTACGTGGGGCCAAAATTTGTGTTTGGCCCAAGAATATTAGAGTTAGCACGAGCTAAGTCTGGGTCATTGGTACAGTATAAAAATATCAAAATTGTAAACCAAAAGTAATGGTAGGATAAGATCGGTGGTGAGACGGATGCCGGTTGATCGTTTGCCGATGAAATTCCACCAGCAATAAAATATTCTTCGCCAATACCAGTCTAAAATACCCAGACCTATTTAAATACATGGAAAAGTGGTAATTCAACACTTTCCCATTTCCTCCCTCTGAAGTTCTTAGTTCAGATAATCATTTTGTTCAGTTTCACCAGGACTTGGGCGAAACTGAATTCAACCACTATATTGGCGTAGCCTCCGCCAGCATCCTGGTGGACTCCACCAACGTGACGGCACTCGCTCCACCAGCATTTTGGTGAATATTTTGGTTGCACATAATACAACCTTGGTGTCAGCAATAAATACAATAAAAACCTATTCTTCGCCAATACCAGTCTAAAATATCCAGACCTATTTAAATACATGGAAAAGTGGTAATTCAACACTTTCCCATTTCCTCCCTCTGAAGTTCTTAGTTCAGATAATCATTTTGTTCAGTTTAACCAGGACTTGGGCGAAACTGAATTCAACCAATATATTGGCGTAGCCTCCGCCGGCATCCTGGTGGACTCCACCAACGTGACGGCACTCGCTCCACCAGCATTTTGGTGAATATTTTGGTTGCATATAATACAACCTTGGTGTCAGCAATAAATACAATAAAAACCCATTCTTCGCCAATACCAGTCTAAAATACCCAGACCTATTTAAATACATGGAAAAGTGGTAATTCAACACTTTCCCATTTCCTCCCTCTGAAGTTCTTAGTTCAGATAATCATTTTGTTCAGTTTAATCAGGACTTGGGCGAAACTGAATTCAACCAATATATTGGCGTAGCCTCCGCCGGCATCCTGGTGGACTCCACCAACGTGACGGCACTCGCTCCACCAGCATTTTGGTGAATATTTTGGTTGCATATAATACAACCTTGGTGTCAGCAATAAATACAATAAAAACCTATTTCCCCCCCTCCCCCTCCCCCCCCCCCCCCCCCCCCAGACACACTTTTTATAATGTTTCTCCTCTGCATTTCCCTTTATAGTTTTCAATAAATCTTTGGCAATCATGACTCGTCAAGCTTCCACCGGGATGCTGGTGAATCTCCACCGGCATTTGGGTGAAAGTCTCTAAAACCTTAGGAGAACTCCCCCATTGTATTTGTAGAATCACCAGTCTAGTCCCACAATTCTCACCTACTGGAGTGATCAATCACTAATTAATATGTATCTTTATTGGAACTAAATAAACAAGAATTTATCATCTCTTGAAGAGATATTTTAATGACATTATGTTAATAAAGTTCATCAACTTTCAAATAGGTGTTTTCATTTAGCCTTATCCATTGTTTCATTGTTTGCATTATCACCTCTCTATTTCACAGTTATCATCAGGTGACCCACAAACATGTTGCACTCTTAATATATCAGCCCACACCTTCATGAGATCCAGTTCTTCTGTGTAAAATAAACTTACAGAGACATTTATCCCCTAACCTTGAGAATTAGACTTTCCCATACAAGTGCACGAGGGTGGTTTCTTTTTAATTTGGGCACTCTCAGATCCTTGTACTTGCAAGTCACCTTTTGACATTCAGCATCCTGACAGTTGCTGAAATAGTATCTCTTGGAGGAAGCCGATACTAAGGTACCAGCACGCAACAATACGCATGATCTCTAATGCCATGTAAGTACAACTATCAAATACTTTGAACAACATGTTCTCATTTCCAGTAGCTTTCTTTTTATTACAAAGTTTTGAATGCACCCTTTAAGCAATATGTAACTTCTCAAAGTGATGATCTTTGGCATACATTTATTTCAGGTTTAGGATTTTATGACCCCATTTTTCAGTGTTTTTTCCTCTCAGAAAATATGTTCAAACAATTTAATCCCTTATATCTTGTTTGACAGAGCTCTGTGATACAATGAAATAAATATTTAGCAAATTAGAGGGAATTCAGCAGCCTTTGGTTAAATGAATAATCCTTTGTTTATGGCATATTTAGCACTGTCAATGCTGGTATGCAAAAAAGCAGGGCATCACTGCACCAGCTTTCAAAATCTATCTACGAAATTGTTTTGCCTGATATTATTTATATTGTATCGCGATACATAATGAACAATGATAAGTATTTAATCGTGATCAGTGTTTCGTGGTTTGTGTGTATCATGATTAATCGGTGCAGCCCTAATTCTAACTGGTTGATCAGAAGAAGAAGATTTTTAAAGATTATTTCCCACACTGCACTTGACATTCAGCCTTCCATAGAGAGCCCAATTATCAACCAATGGGCATAGTTTGGACAAACATGAATCGACCTCTGTATGGATTATGTACACAATATATCAAAAGATTTTGACAAATGGTTCTGGGGAAGAAGAATTTCAGAGATTATTCCTCATATTGGACTAAGTTAAAATTCAACCTCTAATACGGAGCCCAAATATTAACACAGGCACTTGATTTGAACAAACTTTGATCTGGCCTCCGTAAGGATGCTGTAATACCAAATCAAAAGATTATGACGGGTGTATCTGAAGATCTTTAAAATTATTCCTCATACAGCACTGAGTTAAAATTTAGGCCTCCATAGGGAACCCAAATATTAACTGGGGGACTTGATTTGGACAAACGTTAATCTGCCCCCTGTAGCGATGTTGTATACCAAATATTAAAAGATTCTGACTGGTGGTTCTGGGGAAGAAGATTCTTTGAAGAATACTTCTCATATTGCATCTCTATTGAGCCCAAATATGAACCGAAGGACTTAATTTTAACAAACTGGTATCTGACCTCCCTATGGATGCTGTATACCAAATATTAAAAGACTCCGATCAGTGGTTCTCGAGAAGGAGATTTTTACAAGTTTTCACAAATATGCTGACTCAGCATTTTTTCGATGCCCTCTACAGTACACAATGCCACAATCGAAGGCATTTTTTTTTACCATTCATTCTACTGGTCCTACGGCTGCTTCATACCAAATAACAGATCTCTGTTCCATACGGTTTGGGAAATATGAGTGTTTGAAAATATTTCTATTTTTAGCTCCTGGGGTTCCCACGGGAATGCAGGAAAATCCTTTTTGTATGGATCAAGTACTTATGACTCAATAAAACCACATACCAAATTTGATTCAAATTGGCCTATCAATTCAGAAAATAGAAATTTGGGGGAGGGCCAAAAATCTTGCCCCTCCAATTATAATTGCAACTATTGCTCCACGAAATTTGTTTGAACAAATTTGATTTTACACCTTAAAATGAAGCTTAGTATCAAATATCAAGTCATTGCACCTACTGGTTCATGAGCAGATTTTTTTTCAGTTTGGGAAAATTTTCCCCACCCCCTCCCTATGGGGTTGGGCAAGTTGAGTTGAACAAAAACCAAATGCGATGTCAGAACAAACAAGCCAAGACCAATACCGGGTCTGGACCTGCGTCTTTGCATGCAATTGAATTGGCAAACAGGAAGTGGCTGCACAGCAGATCTGAAAATTGCATACACAATACAACTGATCATTATCAGGCTCCAGATGAAATATAAAATCAATCCCTTGCATAGAAGCCGAGAAAACCTTGACGGAAAATTTCGATGTTCAGTGGGTACAGTAAAATTTCAAATTATCGGCAAACAGGAAGTGGCTGCACGGCAGATCTGCAAATTGCTTACACGATACAACTCATCATTATGAAGCAGCAGACCAAATATAAAATCAATCCCTTGCATAGAAGCTGAGAAAACCTTGACGGAAAATTTCAATGTTCAGTGGGTACAGTAAAATTTCAAAGTATCGGCAAACAGGAAGTGGCTGCACGGCAGATCTGAAAATTAGATACATAATACAACTCATCATAATGAAGCAGCAGACCAAATATAAAATCATTCCCTTTCATAGAAGCGAAGAAAACTTTGACGGAAGAAGTGTTTTGGACGGACTGACGGACGGACGGAGTCGAGCAGTTACTAGACCTGCTCTGCCGCTGGCGACGCAAGTAACAAGCACCTCAAATTTAACACCATGTTCACAGACGATGGACGACAGATGACAGATGATGCACAATGGACAGTGAGTGATCAGAGTAGCTTACCCGGACTTTCAGTCAGGTGAGTTAAATATTTGGAGAAGGCTAGTTTTTGAATTGGATCAAGATATTGCTTAGTAGAAACCACACACCAAATTTCAACTAAATCTGTCAATGTATGTTAAAGTTATTGCACTAGCAGGGGAAAAATCAGCAAAAACAGATAAAACAGGAGCCCAAATATTTTTCATAAAAAAATATTTGAAGCATTGTCCAATTTTAAACTGTGTGGGTTCCAATGGGGCTACAATCTATTTTTTTTATTTACATGAAAAATATATCATCTACACATAATGTAAGCCAAATGTTGTTTAAATCAGTCCAAGGGTTTCAAAAATGTAAAATTTGAGGAGGGTAAAAAATCTTGCCCACCCATTATGAGAACAAATAGTTCACCAAACTTCCATGGAACAAACTTCATTCTCAACCTCAAAAGCAAGCTTAATACCACATATCAACAGCATTCATTTATCAGTTCATGAGAAGATTGGAACTGGGAGGGTTTTTTTAGCCACTCCTTTCCAATGGAGTGATTTCATTGAAGACAAATGCCCCAAAAGTACTGTCATTCAAAAACATTTCACTGAAATCATTCCACTGTTTTGAAGAAAATAGGAACAGCACCTTCACAATGGAGGACGGATGAGAGACGAAAAGTGATCACTATAGATAACATTGACTTTCAGTAAGGTGACCAAATAAGAGCTATGTTCCAGCATCCTGAGTCAAGTGCGAGGATTTGGGAGACTTTTTATTTTTGTGCAGGTCCTATAAATGTGTTAGTGTTCCTGGAAGACAATCCATTAAATTTCAAGTCAACTTCGAGACATTTGGGCAAGCAGTTCACGGTAAGGTTGTTTTGGTTTTTTTTACATCATTTCCCAAATCACTCACGGTGTTGAAAGGTGGGTGCCTTTAACCACCTGTGAATTTGATTCACAGAAATTTGACCAAATCAAAGTTTAGGAGTTTGTTATTTTTACAATTTCTAATATAGGCTCTAAAAAAAAGACAATCGACAATTGACCTGACAGCTGAATGGGTGAATGTACAAGACAGATGATCATGACCATGTCACCTCAATCCACATTAACTGCTGCAAGAATAACAAGATGTCTTTGGGGGACTAAGGCATTCACCTGTCCATATCATCTCAAATCACAATTACTGCTGTAAGGATAACAGGATGTCTTAGGGGATATGAGGTACTCACCTCTCCATATCATCTCAACACACAATAACTGCTGAAAGAATAACAAGGGGCCGCACAAGGCCTGAGGCTCTCACCTGACAAAGTTGTTGAAATAATGATTAAATTAGCATCTATGGCCAGTTAATACTACAGGGGAATGTAGTCATTTAATTATTTATAATGCTGTTGTCAGTGTCAGAGCCCAAACATGAAACCATATCATAGCCCAAATATGAATCCAAGGACTTGATTTTAACAAACTTGAATCTGAGCCCAACTAGGGTGTTGTATACCAAATATCAAAACATTCTAAACTGTGATTCTCAAGAAGTTTTTAAAAAATATTCCTCTTTTGCGCAAGTTAAAATTAGGTTTTCCATAGGGAGCCCAACTATTAACCCAGGGACTTTATTTGAAAAAAAACCTTGAAATTTGCCCCCCTGATGATGTTGTATACCAAATATCAAAAGATTCTGACCAGTGGTTCTGGAGAAGAAGAATTCGAGAATATTCCAATACAGCACTAAGTTAAAATTTGGACCCTCAAAGGGAACACAAATAGCAACAGTGGGACATTATTTGAACAAATTGAATCTGACCCCAAAAGATTCTGACTAGTGTAACTCAAGAAGATTATTCCTCATTTTGTACTGAGTTAAAATTTGGGCTCCAAAAGGGAGCCATCTATTAACTCTGGGACTTAATTTTAACAGACTTGAATGTGGCTCCGTTAACTGGTTTAGAGCTAGATTTATTTTGGTGGTCTGATTTTGTTATTTAAAATTTGTAATACAACTAGAAACACTGTCACAGTGCCGAAGCTGCGATGCCAATGATGTTTTACAACTCGGTGACAAAAAAACTTGTTGGTGACAAAAAAACTCGTTGGTGACAAGTCCATAAATGTGATAGAAATTATCCGAATGACATGCACTATTGAGAGGGTGTAGACATCATGAAGATACACTTGCATACCAAGTATGGTGTCATTCCATCAAGTATTTTAGGAATTATGGTGTTTTTTAAACTCGTTGGTAACAGACCGACAGACCAACAGAAAGACCGACATTGCCACATATAGAGCTGCTCGTCGCAGCTAAAAATTTATATAAACAAAATATTAGTTGCATTTGACTGAATATGAAACATAAGCAAGGAAACTTTTGCTCTGGTACCCTCTTTTTTTGGAAGCCCTGAGAGTGGCTTCTAGCACTCAACCATTTAAGGATGGTGTATACCATATATTCAAAGATTCTGATAGGGGGTTTCGTGAGATGAAGGTTTTTAACTGGTAAAGTGCTGATTTTTTTCTGACAACAAATCAAAGCTCATCATAAACTGCTCTATTACATTTAATTGGATAGTGCCTTATAGGCACTATCCAATTAAATGTCAGAGAGCAAGGTATTGTATAAAAAATCTGATTCATATCAGGGACAATAAAGGCTTCCTCAGGCAGAATGTAGCTACAGACAGTTATTGCCCGTCACTTTTAGTAAAGCCCAAAATAGGGCTTCCAGCACTCTACCAGTTAAAGAATACTCTTCATATTGCACTATGGTAAAATTTGGGCTCCAATAGGGAGCTTAAATATTAATCCAGGGACTTGATTTTTACAAATTTGAATCTGACCCCTGTATTCCCATATGGTGCCCCATAATACAACTCATAGCAATTATTTTAGCCCATTCAAATCTATTCGTCCTAAGGACACTTTTTACAAAATAATAATTCCTTGTTCTGGGCCATCTTGGAAATATGGCTGCTTGAAACTTTTTTCTATTTTTTAGTTCCTAGGGTTCCCATGAAGGTGCAGAACATTGGTTTTTGAAGGAACCAAGTACATATGACCCAATAACACTGCATACCAAATTTTGTTAAATTTCAGGTAGGGCCTTAAAATTGAGGAAATACCATGGCAAACCAAAATGTTGACCAAGAAACTTTCTTTGAACAAACCCTAATCTTGACCACCAATGGAATCGCAAGCGAAATATCAAAACATTCTCAATGGTGGTTCATCAGAGAAGTTTAAAAGAATTTTAGGGCACTTTTTTATTCATACGAAAAGGAGCAGTAACATTTAAAAAAAAAATTGAATGAGTAACACTGCACACCAAATTTTGTTAAATTTCAGGTAGGGCCTTAAAATTGGGGACCTACCATGGCAAACCAAAATGTTGACCTAGAAACTTTCTTGGAACAAACCCTAATCTTAACCACCAATGGAATCGCAAGCTAAATATCAAAACATTCTCAATGGTGGTTCATCAGAGAAGTTTGAAAGAATTTTAGGGTACTTTTTACTCATACAAAAGGGAGCAGTAACATTTAAAAACAAGAGGCCCCAAAGAGCCTTAATCGCTCACCGGCCAAAGTGGTTCAAAGAAGTATTTGGGGTCACATTCAGTTAGACATGGTTCATCAACACTACAAAGGAATGAAGTCATGAGAGACAAATTTTATGGAACTAGGGACATGGCTTGAACAAACTTGAATCTCCCCCCCTAAGGATGCTGCATGCCAAATATCAAAACATTTTCGACTGCTAAATCTGAAGAAGATTTTTAAAGAAAAATTCCTCATATTGACTAAGTTATAATTCGTACTCCCACAGGGAGCCCAAATATGGACCCAGGGACTTGGCTTTAACAAACTTGAATCTCACCGCCCCTAAGGATGCTGCATAGCAAATATTAAAACATTCTGACTGTTAGATCTCAAGAAGAAGATTTTTAAAAAAAATTCCTCATTTTGATTTAAGTTATCATTTGGGCTCCCACAGTGAGCCCAAATATGGAACTAGGGACATGGCTTGAACAAACTTGAATCTCACCCCCCTAAGGATGCTGCATACCAAATATCAAAACATTCTGACTGCTAGATCTGAAGAAGAAGATTTTTAAAGAAAATTCTTCATTTTGAACTAAGTCATCATTCGGGCTCCCATAGTGAGCCCAAATATGGACCTAGGGGCATGGCTTGAACAAACTTGAATCTCACCCCCGTAAGGGTGCTGCATACCAAATATCAAAGCATTCCAACTGCTGGATCTGAAGAAGAAGATTTTTAAAGAAAATTCCTCATTTTGAACTAAGTAATAATTTGGGCTACCACAGTGAGCCCAAATACGAACCCAGGGACTTGGCTTCAACAAACTTCAATCTCACCCCCCCCCCCCCCTAAGCATGCTGCATACCCAATATCAAAAGATTCTGCCTGCTGGATCTTGAGAAGAAGATTTTTAAAGAAATTTGCCTGAAATGCACTAAGTTCAAATTTAGGCTCCTAAACTGAGCCCAAATATGAACCCGGGGGGCTGATTTGAACAAACTTGAATCAGATACACCCTACAATGTTGCATACCAAATATCAAAAGATTCTCCTTCTGGATCTGGAGAAGAAGATTTTTTAAGAAATTTGCCTGAATTGCACTAAGTTCGAATTCGAGCTTCTATAGCGAGCCCAAATATGAATCCAGGGGGCCGATTTGAACAAACTTGAATCAGATCCACCCCACAATGTTGCATACCAAATATCAAAAGATTCTGCCTGCTGGATCTGGAGAAGAAGATGTTTTAAGAAATTTGCCTGAAATGCACTAAGTTCAAATTCAGGCTTCTATACTGAGCCCAAATGTGAATCCAGGGGGCCGATTTGAACAAACTTGAATCAGATCCACCCCACAATGTTGCATACCAAAAATCAAAAGATTCTGCCTGCTGGATCTTGAGAAGAAGATTTTTAAAGAAATTTGCCTGAAATGCACTAAGTTTGAATTCGGGATCCTATACTGAGCCCAAATATGAACCCAGGGGGCCGATTTGTACAAACTTGAATCAGATCCACCCCACAATGTTGCATATCAAATATCAAAAGATTCTGCCTGCTGGATCTGGAGAAGAAGATGTTTTAAGAAATTTGCCTGAAATGCACCAAGTTAAAATTTGGGCTTCTATAGTGAGCCCAAATATGAATCCAGGGGTCCGACTTGAACAGACTTGAATCTGCCCCCACTAGAGATGATGTATACCAAATAGGAAAGAATTCTGCCTGGTGGATCTGAAGAAGAAGATTTTTTTGAATTTTGGAAAGAAATTCATAGGTGCTATCAGAGTTATGCCCCTTGTGATGCCCCCTGTGGGTACGGCAAGTTTAATTGTAAAAGTTTGAATTGACATATGATGGGGAACATGCACACCAAATTTGGTTCAATTTGATACAGTAGTTTGGGAGGAGTAGTCCATCCATAATGTAAAGTTCACAATGGATGACGACGGACGACAGACGACGGACGATGACGGACGGCAAGTGATAAGTTAAGCTCCCTTCGGTGAGCTAAAAAAAATTGAATGAGTATTTCCCCCCCCCCCCCCCACACCTCCCACCCCCACAAGATGATGTGTGCCTGGTTAGTTTAAATTTCTAAAAAAGGGAGCGGGGTTGGAAAAGAAGTTGTGAATATCAAGTTCTCAGATGGTGGACAACAGATGGCGGATGGCCAACGGCAGATTAAAAGTAATCACTACAACACTAACTTTCAGACAGGTGAGCTAAAATGACAGGATCTGACAAAATGTGGGTACTTCTTGACAACGTCCTCTGAGATTTGTCCAACATCAACAATCAAAGAATGTGACTGACCAACCTAACAGAGTATAGCCAGGTGATGAAACATTGTTAGAAAATTATTCTAGCATCTTTCCAGGTGCACATCACAAGTTTGAGTGACAAATACAATAAATCAAAGTGTCAATGACACTGTAGCTCAACTTGACAAACTTGAACTTGGTAAGTTATAAATGAAATGGCAAAACTGAAGATCATTTGTACCAATGTCATTTTTTTTGCCAGTGGCAACATTTATTTTTTGACAGAAACCGAAGAAAATCGATAGCTCCCATCTAGAAGCCTCCCCAAACAAGCATGCCAGGTTTCAAAGCAATCCGATCATAAATGTGCCCTGTAGGGTGTACAAAAGGGAAATATTGTGGTCTGACTAGACTAAATTCTAAGAACGTTGGCCGTGGCAACATTTTTGGACAGAAATGGAAGAAAATCGATAGCTCCCATCTAGAGGTCACCATAAATAAGCATACCAGGTTTCAAAGCAATCTAATCATAAATGTGCCCTGTAGGGTGAGCCAAAGGGAAATATTGTGGTCTGACTAAACTAAGTTCTAAGAATGTTGGCTGCGGCAACATTTTTTGATGGAAATTGAAGAAAATCTGTAGCTTCCATCTAGAGGTCACCCCAAACAAGCATGCCAGGTTTCAAAGCAATCCGATCATAAATGTACCCTGCAGGGTGTGCCAAAGGGAAATATTGAGTCTTCTGACTAAACTAAGTTCTAAGAACGTTGGCTGCGGCAACATTTTTTGACAGAAATTGAAGAAAATCGATAGCTCCCATCTAGAGGTCTCCCCAAACAGGCATACCAGGTTTCAAAGCAATCTGATCATAAATGTGCCCTGTAGGGTGTGCCAAAGGGAAATATTGAGGTCTGACTAAACTAAGTTCTATGAACGTTGACCGTGGCAACATTTTTTGCCGGAAATTGAAAAAAATTGATAGCTCCCATCTAGATGACACCCTAAATAAGTATACCAGGTTTCAAAGCAATTAATTCATAAATGTGCCCTGTAGGGTGTGCCAAAGAGAAATATTGTGGTTTGACTAAACTAAGTTCTAAGAACGTTGGCCGCGGCAACATTTTTTGACGGAAATTGAAGAAAATCGATAGCACCCATCTAGAGGTCACCCCAAACAAGCATGCCAGGTTTCAAAGCAATCCGATCATAAATGTACCCTGTAGGGTGTGCCAAAGGGAAATATTGAGTCTTCTGACTAAACTAAGTTCTAAGAACGTTGGCTGCGGCAACATTTTTTGACAGAAATTGAAGAAAATCGATAGCTTCCATCTAGAGGTCTCCCCAAACAAGCATACCAGGTTTCAAAGCAATCTGATCATAAATGTGCCCTGCAGGGTGTGCCAAAGGGACATATTGAGGTCTGACTAAACTAAGTTCTACGAACGTTGGCCGTGGCAACATTTTTTGCCGGAAATGGAAGAAAATCGATAGCTCCCATCTAGAGGTCACCCTAAATAAGCATACCAGGTTTCAAAGCAATCAAATCATAAATGTGCCCTGTAGGGTGTGCCAAAGGGAAATATTGTGGTTTGACTAAACTAAGTTCTAAGAACGTTGGCCGCGGCAACATTTTTTGATGGAAATTGAAGAAAATCGATAGCTCCCATCTAGAGGTCACCCCAAACAAGCATGCCAGGTTTCAAAGCAATCCGATCATAAATGTACCCTTTAGGGTGTGCCAAAGGGAAATATTGAGTCTTCTGACTAAACTAAGTTCTAAGAACGTTGGCCGCGGCAACATTTTTTGACAGAAATTGAAGAAAATCGATAGCTTCCATCTAGAGGTCTCCCCAAACAAGCATACCAGGTTTCAAAGCAATCTGATCATAAATGTGCCCTGCAGGGTGTGCCAAAGGGACATATTGAGGTCTGACTAAACTAAGTTCTACGAACATTGGCCGTGGCAACATTTTTTGCCGGAAATTGAAGAAAATCGATAGCTCCCATCTAGAGGTCACCCTAAATAAGCATACCAGGTTTCAAAGCAATCAAATCATAAATATGCCCTGTAGGGTGTGCCAAAGGGAAATATTGTGGTTTGACTAAACTAAGTTCTAAGAACGTTGGCCGCGGCAACTTTTTTTGACGAAAATTGCAGAAAATCGATAGCTCCCATCTAGAGGTCACCCCAAACAAGCATACCAAGTTTCAAAGTAATCTGATCATAAATGTGACCTGTGAGGTGTGCCAAAGGAAATTGTGGACGTACGTACTAACGTACTAATGTACTAATGTACGTACGTACGTACGTACGTACGTACGTACGTACGTACGTACGCCGACGGACGAGAAGTGATGGCAATAGCTCAGCTTGACTTTGTCAAGTTGAGCTAAAAACCATTTCCAAACTTTTGTGATATTCCTAAAAATGGTAATTTTGTTAAGTCAGAACTTAGAAAAAGTGAATACTTACAACTGCTCTCTTTATTATACCCAGGGGTATCTTGGCATGTAGTGGTGTAACATTAGTATCTTTGTGAGAAGTTGATAAGAATATTCGTCTTTTGCTGTTACCATGGTCAAGAACTCTAAAAAGGATAAGAGAAGATTTTATTGTCTGTTAAAGATTTTATTCTCTGTTAAATAAATCTCTTTTTGAATTAGAACTGAACTTCAGAACATTCATAATGTGTACTTCATATCAATTTGATTTTCAATTATGTAGTACAGTGGAGACAACTGGATTATTGGAGTGATTTATGTTTAGTTTTAGGTTTCCACTTTTCGAGTCATCTTTTTTTAGAAATTTCATGTGGCATCATTGAAAGATGACTTTGTTTTACCATCTCCTCATCTCCTATTGTACATAGAGGCAGGCAAGTCAACTGTTATTTAATGTCAGACAGTGGTTTTTAACCCAACCATTCAGTTAGTGACAGGTCGTTGCATGATAATTCCGTTCCAAAATCAAACCCGGGAAGGTCTGGGTGCAGGTGAAAATGGCCCAAATGAAAAGAGACATTGGAAAGTTTGTTGAAACATTCCCATTCATTGGTCAAAATATCCTCCGGCACTGGTCAAAATGTCCCCATTCATTGGTCAAAAAAGCCCCATACTGACAGTATATTAAGTGATCCGAGTGGGGCTATTTTGTCCTATCAGTGGGTTCATTTTGTCCTATCAGTGGGGACATTGTTGACAGTTATTTTAATTGTCGAATTCTTGCTTAAACACCTTTTCACCACTCAACCAATAAAGTTTGAACAGTTTAAGAAATGATTCTCATCTTTACAATTATCTTTCTTAACATTTTTCAGGTTATACAGGTTATCGTATTTGTCTCATTTTTACCCTTCCACATTTCAAATGTGCTTTTAAAAAGGAGGGCGTGGCATAGGGATGTGGCCTGATCATAAGACTACAACACCCTCTGTCAGGGGAGTGTATCTAACCCCCATCCCATTCACCACACCCAACCTCCACCCACGCACCAGTCAGGTAAACTTTGTGTTCTACAAGTTTAGAAAAGAGAAAATTTCACTGATGTCTATTAAATAAATATACTTCAGGGTTTACACATGGAATTACACTATCCTCCAGCAGTTTGACCCAAACCGTCCACTAATTTAACCTGAACTGTCTGCCACAGTGGCCAAACCAGGCTCCAGTAATTTGACTCAAACTATCCTCCAGAGAAGAGCGATTCTTATGGATAAGAGAACAAAGATAACCAAACAAAAATTGTTTATTTCTTTATTTTCAACTTGCATTTATTTAAAAAAAAAAAATCTTAACTATACTAAAACTAGATGGTGTCATTTGTGTGCAACGCACACAACAGTATATTCCCACATTTGCATTCTTGATTTTTGGTTAATGCTTGACGCAAACAGAAATGAAGAGGTATTATATGGCACATTAAATTGATTGATAAACAACAATATTATTTATTTCCTGCTGAAGATTCTCCATCCAAGATTGCATTCTCCATCTGGGATGATGTATAAACAATATTGTATGTGTGCAAACTCCTCAACTGTTTATCCCATTTCACATCCTTGATTTTAAGTGATGAAAAATTTGTTCAAAGTACACCAATGGATATGCGCTAAGGTTCAAATTAACTATACAGTTTAATAATAATTCAAGTGTAATATCTGAAAAATGCATTGTATTTCAAATATGATAGTAACAGTAACAAGCATACAACATTATTAAATCATGAAATTAGTGTATCAATTTATCTTAATTAATTAGCAACATTTCAAATATTATTATACATCAACCAGAATCAACCAATCAGAGTGTAGAATTATGGTCACATGATCAACAATTACTGTCTTGTGTTGTACGGTTAACATCACTAAAAAGCTGTATCAGATGGTTTGCCATGTTTACACTGCCAGTGCTAACACTGCCCAATATCACTCCATGCGCTGATTGGATGTTGAATAGTCAAGCATAAATGCACTATGAAAAAATTGTAAGATCAGAGTTTTCTCCCCTGTTGCTAATGACACACATCTTCAATCATGAATATAAATACATGCCCTAGCTGTATTCACAATTATAATTTCTAGTAATCGAAATGTTGTACTGCTTCCAAAAATTCTAAAACTAGGAACTGATTCTCTAATGGCAAATGTTTCACTACGCGTGCCACATGGTGCAGAATCAAAAATCCGAAACCTTTATGCACATCTAGAGACCCTACCTCAACATATGAACACACTTTGAACATTTCGAATTGAAACCCCTAGGAGCCTTTCGCAGGAAACTGATTCTCTAATGACAAATGTGTCGCTACAGGTGCCTCATGGTGCCAAATCAAAAATCTGAAACCTTTATGCACATCTAGAGACCCTACCTCAACATATGAACACACTTTCAACATTTCGAATTGAAACCCTTAGGAGCCTTTTGCCGCAAACCGATTGTCTAATGATAAAAGTAGCCCAACAGGAGACATGTGGGGCGGGATCAAAAATTCAAAACCTTTATGTATATCTAGAGACCCTGTCTGAACATACAAACACACTTTAAGAGTTTCGATTTAAAACCCCTAGGTGCTTGTTGCCAGAAACTGATTCTCTAATGACAAAAGTGGTGCTACGGGTGCCACATGGGGTCGAATCAAAAATCTGAAACCTTTATGCACATATAGACACCCTACTGCCACACATAAAAAACATTTTGAATTAAAACCCCAAGAAGCATTCATCGGAAACCGATTCTCTAACGACAAAAGTGGTGCCACATGGGGCCAAATTAAAAATCCCAAACTTTTATGCACATCTAGACATCCTACTGGAACGTATGAGCACACTTTCAATGTTTTGAATTAATTAAAACCCTCAGGAGCCTTTCGCCGGAAACCGATTCTCTAACGACAAAAGTGCCGCTACGGGTGCCACACGGGGCCGAATCAAAAATCCAAAATCTTTATGCACATCTAGAGACCCTACTGGAAGATATGAACACACTTTCAACGTTTCAAATTAAAAACCCTAGGAGCCTTCCACCAGAAAATGATTCACTAATGACATAAGTGGTGCTACGGGTGCCACATGGGGCCAAATAAAAAATCTGAAACCTTATGCACATTTAGACACCCTACCAGAACATACGGACACAGTTTTGAATTAAAACCTCTGGGAGCTTTCCACCAGAAACTGATTTTCTAACAATAAAAGTGTTTCCACTGGAACAACTTGGGGCCAAATCAAAATTCTGAAACCTTTATGGACATCTACAGATGCTACCGGAACACCTTAGCATAGTTTAAAGGTTTCAAATTAAACACCCTAGGAGCCTTTCAATGGAAACTGATTTTCTAACAATAACAATAAAAGTGGTTCCACTGGAACCACTTGGGGGCCAAATCAAAATTCCAAAACCTTTATGCACATCTACATATGCTACCCGAATACCTTAGCATAGTTTAAAGGTTTCAAATTAAACACCCTAGGAGCTGTTTAAAACCGATTTTCTAACAATAACAATAAAAGTGGTTCCACCAGAACCACTTGGGCCAAATCAAAATTCCGAAACCTTTTATTCACATCTACAGATGCTACCTGAACACCTCAGCACAGTTTAAAAGTTTTGAATTACATACTTTTGGTGATATGATGTTCGAAAGTATGGATGGGACAGGACGGAAGGAAATCACTACAATATCCCTGCTTTTTTTTAAAATTCAAAGATAATAAAAATGCCCAGGGAGTGTATTGGTGTTCTAAAATTGTAGTAATTACATGTGCGTTCTTTTTACAAATATTATTTTTTTTATCCAGTATTCAATTTTACCAGAGACAATTTTCAATTGGTGCTTAACAACATACTATTTCTAAAGGAGCACAGAATTTCCTTCGATGACAAAATCATGTTTGTGAACAAGCTCATAATATATGATATTAGCTACTCGACGCAAGGCCAGGTGTGTCCAAGTAATCAGCATAAGCATGGACCACCTGTAAGACTGAATTCTTTATTTAACAATATACATGTTACAAAGCTTAAATATAATGTTGCACAAATATTAACAATGGTATCTTGATTTTTTACAATATAATAAATAACAGGCATATTGTAAGGAGGCAACATAACCAGAGTGGCTTTCTTCCCATTGCCTCCTGAAGAGTAAATCTACAATATGAATGATGAAAAGGGGAAAATGAGGGGGCATTTATGAGAGAGGCAGTTTAGGTGGTTACAAAAAATGGAAAAAAAAAATGGCAGCGATCATTGGATATTTACATATACATGTATGTATCATAAACAGTACATTGTAGACTGTAGAATGCTTGCATTTATCGATAGAGATCTTGTGGTCATCACACAATATGTATGTTCAGAGACAGTTGTGATGAGTTGCATAGCTTGTGTCGAGTGGAGAAGAATCGGATTACTTGGCGGAACTTAACAAAAAATATTGTGGATGATACGCTTTTTTGTCGTGCCACGAATATGACTGATTAGGATGTAAAGTTAGAACTGCAGTCAGGACATACCAGATTATGGCAGCGTACTGAGTTATGATAGGATTCAAGTGAAATGTGGGTATTTTTTTTTATAAATAACGATCTTGACATAATATTTATTATATTGTTACTCAGGCTCTTCCATAGCTTTGGAAATGAATGTACTGGGAGTTTTTTTGAGAAGTCTGATCTTGGGATACCTCTTAGTACTGTCTGTCATGCTTATTCTTCCAGGCTCACTGCCATATATTTGGAAGTGATTTGTAAAGCTCACTATAAGATGTCCATGTTCCAATCATACGTAAAAGTTAAGGTATTACGTTTGTATAGGTCAGGAAATTTCAGTATTCTTTCTTGAATAAGGGATCTGTGTCTGAATTGAATTTTTTATTGTTAATAATGCATAAAGCTTGTTTTGTATGAGAAAGAGCTTATTGCTGTTACTGGCATGTCCCCCTGTGTGGATGCAGTATAACAAGTGACTATGCACAAGAGCAAAGTACAAGGATCTAAGCGCACTATGGGGAAGGAATTTTTTTACTCTATTTATAGCATATATTGCCCTTGATATTTTAGATGTAATATGATGCTTAAAGTTCAGACATTCATCAAAATAAACACCCAAACATTTCACAGCTTTATTGTCAGGTGTATTTGATACCCGTTCAAGTATACTGTTGTTCATGACCAAACGTAAATTGGAATTATCGGCTTTAATGATTGATTGTTCTTTATTTTTCTTTCTTATGTTTGTTTTGTTGGAAAATTTGTGTCAAATTGTGTGTGTTGTACATTTTTTGTCCCTTTGATCAGAGAAAAAAATCCCAAAATAAAAATGTGTATAAAAAATTTTATGCACATATATCTTCTCCCTCTCAGCTGAACTGTCTCAAAAAGTTTGTGAATAAAAGAATTCTCATCCCAACACCGTTGCCAAGTGTGATTTCTACCGAACTGCCCTGTTACCATGAACAATGATTGACACTGATTCAACTTTTGTTTACACAATCATCAATAAAGAAAACAACTTCTCAAAAAAACTTTCATTCAAAGTTTATTCAAGATGTTCTAAGTTCTAATGACTATTGTTGTGATGAATTTATTAAAAACAAGTATTCAATTTCTGTATATTTCCACTGGAAGACGGTTTGAGTCCATAAGAGGCCAGTTGGGGTCAAAATGTGGAGACCAGTTTGAGTCAAAATGTGGAGACCAGTTTGGGTCAAATTGCAGAGGATGGTTTGTTCAGGGGATAGTTTGAGTCTATTCGCACTGATGGCTGACAAGTTACAAAGTAAAATATGACTCCACTTGTGCTTTCCGTAGGAGGTTTTGGTGGGAATATAGTCGAGGTCTCCATCTGTCCTTACCTCTGTGCAAACATTTTGCATTATAACTCAAGCATCAGTTGTCAGATTTTTAGGTCCTTTGGTATGGTGACAGACCAACATGGGGCAAAGAATAGCTACATATATCAGGTCTCAACCATATATATATACCAAAGTTATGGCCCTTATTATACTTGGAAAACTTTCTGTATTTATTTATTTATTGGTTTTTAAGGTCACATATTTCTGCACAATGGCAAATCGTGAATGCAACATGGAGATAAAGTCAAGTTTAGTCAATCATTTATACCCATGTTGCCTATTTTTGAGGACTTCCAATCCAAGCACTGGTGGCTGCATCCTATTTTATCAGTAAAATAGAGCTTGTTTACCACAGTAAACAGGCACTGCTTCACTTCCTAGGGTTCCCAAGTGGGAAAACGTATGTACAAACATTTTGCATTATAACACGAGCATCTATCGTCTGATTTTGATCTCCTTTGATATGCTAACAAACCACTAGGGGGAAAGAAAAACACATATTGCTGATTTTGTCCATGCATACATACCACAGTTATACCCCTTGTTGCACTAACAAATCTTTCAATAGCAATGTTTTGCATTATAGCTCACTCAGTGGTGGGCAGATTTTGATGTTCTTCAGTATGGGGGAAAGGACATCCACGCATAGTGAGTTTTGGCCATGCAAACATTCCAGAGTTATGACCCTTAATTCACTTAGAAATTTTTATGTACAGATGTTTGGCAATATAAGCATCGGTTGTCAGATTTTGACGTCCTTTGGTAGGGAGATATACAAGAATGGAGGAAAGGATATCCAACTATTGCACGCTTTTCCCATGCATATGTACCAGTGTAATGGCCCTGTTATACTTACCAAACTATCCAGACAAACATTTTGCCTTGTAACTCATGCATCGGTTCTTGAATTTGGATGTCCTTTGATATGGAGAGAGACCAGCATGGGGGAAAGGATATCTTATTACGGGTTTGGGGGAAAGGATATCTTATTACGGATTATGTAATTTCACAATATGGAGCTAGGATAGTGGGTGTAAGTGCAACTCGGAGTGGGGCAGGTTGCATCAGAGTGGTGAGTGGGAGCGGTATATTTAACTGGGTCTTAATAGGTTTATTGAGAGGGGAGGCACAGATGTGATTGTGGATGTTGGAAGCTGTATTGGTGCTTGTGGACAAATTTGGTTGATGTGGGATAGGAATGGCCGAGTCTGTTTACAGATACAAAGGGAATGAGTAAGTGCCCCCTTGATACCCTAAATACGTGACTATTGTCAAATTGTCAGATAGAATGAGAACTGCATGATTAGACAGGAAAGATAACCAATGCCTGGATGCAGGAAGGATCATTACCAACTCCTTCTGAGATAAGTGCAGCAAGGCTTGATCCTCGGACTACTGATTATATATCTGTAGGTATAAAGGATTCAGCATAATTCCCCAACCCAACCGGCACCTACTGAATCTGAACCTGACTACTGATCATATGTCTGTAGGTATAAAGGATTCAGCATAACTCCCCAACCCAACCGGCACCTACTGTGATAATTCGATCCGAGATTGGAGCATGCAAAAGAATTCCTTGAGTGAGCCAAATGATGTTTCGCCACAGATAAGACTGAATTCAAAGGTATTCGTTTAGTAGAATTATCATATCCAACGAGTCAACATTCAGTCTCCAATCCTGGAGCAGATAAAAGTGAAAAGGGCAAAGATGAAGTCTGCTCAGAGGGATAAGATCCATCATGGAATTGCAAAGACGATCAGATGAAGGTAATTCCCTGAATGTCAACAGAGTCAGTTTGGAGAAGTGAATTGCAAAAGCACTGAGAACCCTAAAATGCTGCAATAGATGCTGAACATTATTCTCCAGAACAGAGAGGTTTGCGTTTCTCTGGAAAATGCCATCTAAGATAATGCCGAATAAGTCACTGATGAGTACGCCTGGTGATACGTGATCACTTGATTCATAAGATGGGTGAAGACCCAAGGAGCTGAATAGAGACTGAACAGCATTGCTTTGAACTGGAATGCAATGCCTTAGAATGAGAACAGTAGATATATCCAAGACTGGGGATGATTTGAAAGCATCTTTCAGATCTATTCTGGCAGAAAAAATGTTTCTCAAAGACAGAAGTCCTACTAATGTGAACATCTCCATATTGAACTTAGAAGATTTTAGCACGCATGTATAAGGGGGCTGAGTTAACTGTTCTTCGGTAAAAGAAAAAATCTTCCCAAGATCAGTGCAGACTCTTGATTGTGAATAACCTTGATTGCTTCCTTGTTGTAGAGTATTGCTATCTCGGTGCCTAAAAGTGATCCTCTCACAAGCTCTGATGAGACAGACCATTGACGAAGAAAATGCACAAGGAGGTGACAACCATAAAATCATGACCTGTTGAGGCCTAATGGAGTAGTAACTGTCAACCCCACCACTATTCCTCTAGCTCTGCAAGAGAGGGAGGAAGGCTAAGAAGATGATGGATACCTGTTGGGGTAGAGGATTTCTGAGTAAACCGGATGATGAAAAGATCATCTACCCCAACCTGAATTTTCAGAGTATAAGCATCTTCATAAAGGTGGAGTGGAGAAGATGACAAAAACTCACCCATCAATGATACCTTTTGTACCATTTCGTCGGAAGAGAAAGGTCAGAATGATACAAAAAGGCAGATATTGACACTTTAGTAGGTAGTTGAGCATTGATGGTTGAAATAAGCACCATCAGCTAAAGAAGATTGCAACAGCCTTTAAAGACAGGAAGATTGTAAAAGGAGTTGAGGCAGATCTTCTCTCCACCATAAACATATGACTAGGTGACAAAGGAACTTATTCCAGTTTAACCTCAGGAGCATATGCAAATATAAAATATAAAATATAACGAACATGCATAACCAGATGAATGTAAATTACCATACTGTTCATCAAAATATTCTTCACAATCAGTGTCTTCATCAAAAGTTAGATAGTGCAAATCATGACAAGAAGACAATCATAGAGGCAGACGTATCAGAGAGGAAAAAGTCACAATACCACTTAGGTGTAGGTGCAATAGAGCATTGAGCATGATAGAAACAAACTCTGCTATGGGAGACTTGAAAGAAATGGGATGGGAATTAGCAGAAGGAGGATTCCGTTCTGTAGGAGTATCATAAAGAGAGCATGGAGATCTTTCTAGAGAAAGAAAAGATCCGTAAACACTTCTGTAGACCACTGGCTAATGCTCAACTAAAATGTGAAGAATCATAAATACCAGAAGCAGGATACCGATCAGAATCGGAACAGTGTGATCTGGTATAGTGTGCGATATTATCTTGACAACCTGACCCATATGGATGGGTAGATAATGAGTCTGGTACTCGAGATTCTGCAGACAAAGTGGGGTAAGAAGCAAGGAAAGAGTCAGGACTAGGAGCAACCTGACTGCTAATCTGCATTTGCCGTAAGCTATGAGTATTAACACATATGATAGGGAGTGCTTTAGATGGAGAACATGAGCAACCAGGAAGCTTACATCGTACTGAGGTTGATGAAAGCCAGTAGAACCTACCACCCTACCAGCAGACTGGCTTTCCTACATATACAAGCGAGTATAAACCTCGGTATGTGAGCTGTATGGTTGTGTGTCACAATATGTGGAAGGAGATTGTGTATAGCTAACACCCCCACGTGGTTCATCCTTACCTGAAATAACACAAACATTTTGAGTCCATAGACTCCGACTTGGGATAGTTAGGCTCTAATTCTCAGTGATCCCTGATGCTGAAATGCCAGTTACCCGGAATGAATGACATCCTGGGATGTTAGGCCTACCCTGGATAGTACCGTGGAGCAGATATGGATACGATCGCAACCAGCAGTACTATCTCATTCCATAGGAGTATCATGAAGAAAACATACAGATCTATCAAGGGAATCAGAATATCTGTAATCACTCCTGTAGTCCAATGGATTACGCTCAATGTATTGTGAAAAAATCATCAGTGCCACTAGTAGGATACCAACCAGAAACGGTAAAAAGTGATGGGGAATAATGAACAAAACTATCTCGCTGACATGACACATATGACAGTGGCAACGATGCATCAGGTATGCGAGATTCCAGTGAAAAACCGGGTAAGATTCAGAGAAAGAGCTAGGACTAAGAGCTACCTGACTGCTTATCTGTACCCTCTGATAGCTTTGCATATTAACATATTCAGAAGTAAGTGCCTCGGATGGATAATCTTCTTGAGACTTGGCCACTTACGGAGTATGGAGGTTGCTGAAAGCCCGAAATATGTGATAACCTATCTGCTGAATGGCTTTTATAAATTGAAGAATAACTTTGACCCTCAGTATTGGAGCTTGATGGAAGAGTACTGCTAAAAGCAGTAAGTGGTAATTCGTATAAGCAAGCACCACATATGTTGAGCTTTTAACAAAGATTTGAGTGCAGATTTCCGTAGGTTAGAAATGTCAAATGACTTCTCGCAAACTTTACACTTTGCTTTTATACATATCCGGTAATAACCACTCATTGTATTGACTCAATGTCAGCCAGGTAGTGTTGAATAAACATTTTCCAGGCATAACTGTAAAGAATTTCACAGATTGTTATCACAATGACTGCAATTTGAAAATGTAAACACAAAGAAAAGAGAAGCACATGCTTTTAATTGAGTGCACATGACTGGGTTGGTCTAACCAAAAACATGAAGCACTGACAAATCATTGGGGATAGAATGTCAATGAAATGTATTAACAGACTCATGGATCAACATCTATTGAGATTGTGCAAGACATTGTGGGAAAACTTGCGAGTTCAGTTGCTGTTAGGAGTAGGTTTATATGAAATTCCCAGGACTTTTCCAGGACCTAGCCAAAAACTACCCCTTTTTCCAGGATTTCCAGGTCTGGAAAAATAATTTTCAATTTCCAGGACTTTTCCAGGATTTCCAAGACCTGTACAAACCCTGAGGATGAAGGAGGTGAATGAAGAGAGCTACATGAAAGCGGTCAATACCTATATACATTGTAAATGCATAAAAATGAGTTTAAACACTCATAATAAGCTTACAAAACATTTTCGGATCAAAAACTTTTTGCACGGAAATAGGTGATAAAAATTTGTTACCTTCCCGATTTCAGACTAAGAAATTTAAAGAACACTTTCCTGAGAGAAAATCACAGTTGTCTTGATTTGGGTCATTTTAAATCCATATAAGAAGCACTGAGACATCCATCACACCACCAGGAATATTCCAAAACTGCTGTTATTCTACAATTTATACAGTGAGAAAAAACAGTGGTTCCATTATTGTTTGTGAAAAAGAGGAAAATTGACTTTGTGCATGACTGGCTGGAATTGGACATCAGGTGACTGTTCTTTACAGAATACAGGTCACCAGGTTTTGTGCACCATGCACAAATGGCACATGATCAGACCAGTTTGGCTTAAGTTTTGACTATTTTAAAGCTTCCCAAGGGTTTTTCATTAGGATTCTCCAAAATTTGCATATGTTCATTTTCTGTTCCCTGTATGCTATGTTTTCAATAAATTATAATATGAGGTGTATGCAGACTGTACTAAATAATTTGGGGTGGGTTAATGTGGTCTTCACAGTTAATGTATGTGGTCCTCACAGTTAATGTATGTCAACGAAAGTTACCAAGTTGCAGTGAAATTATTTCAAAATGAGTTATCCTATCAAGTTACAATGAAATCCCTTCATAGATATGGCCTGTAGACTGTGCTAAAGGTTTTCGGGCTTCAGGCCTGTGTAGCCATCATGGTTGACTGATTGCAATCAAAAGGGGACGTCCTCATTAGACATTATATGGAGTCATCCTACCAAGTTACAATGAAATCCCTTCATAAATACAACCTGTAGCCTGTGCTAAAGTTTATCGGGTTTTAAGCTCGGGCAGCCATCATGGTTGAATGATTGCGACCAAAAGGGGACGTTCTCATGTAGGCATTATCTGGAGTCATCCTACCAAGTTACAATGAAATTCCTTCATAAATGCAACCTGTAGACTGTGCTAGAAGTTTTGGGGCTTCGGGTCCCAGTAGCCTTAACAGTTGACCAATCATGACCAAAAGGGGACGTTTTCATCTAGACATGATATGGAGTCATCCTAGCAAGGTACAATAAAATCCCTCCATAAATACAACTTGTAGACTGTGCTAAATGTTTTCGGGTTTTGGGCTTGGGCAGCTGCCATGGCTGAATGATTGTGACAAAAAGGGGTCGTTCTCATTAGACATTATCTGGAGTCATCCTACCAAGTTACAATGAAATCCCTTCATAAATATGACCTGTATGACCAATCGTGACCAAAAGGGGACATTCTCATCTAGACATTATATGGAGTCAACCTACCAAGTTACAATGAAATCCCTCAATAAATACAACCTGTACACAGTGCTAAAGGTTTTCGGGTTTTGGGCTCGGGCAGCCATCACAGTTGACCGATTGCGACCAAAAGGGGACGTTCTCATCTAGATATGACCTCAAACCTGCATATGAAATTTCGTGACAATCGGTCAAGAACTACGGGGTGTAGCCTGTACTAAAGGAAAATGTGAAGAGACTCACAGACTAACAGACTTCTGCATGCGTGATGGCAATAGCTTATCTTGACTTTGTGAAGTTAAGCTAAAGATTTGAGGCTAAAAAAATTATTTTTTGTGAAAAAATGGTGTGCAAAAACAAAAGGTGTCCGAAAATTAGATAAAATACAGTATGCAATGTTATTTCAAACATATATGAGGTACTCTAACATGTTAAGTAATGTTTTGACGAATATGTGTTAAGTGAACCCAATAATCGAAAACTGGATCGGAATCGACCGATTTTCTGCGACAAAAAATTGGTAATCAGTTTGTGGGCAAAGATCACATTCAGCCCAACACTAAACAAAAGGATAGTTATTGGCAGGATTGGAGGCACCTCACTTGACCTCAGTGCATATTCGGACATCATCTATGGAGTGCCATACAGGACATTTCATTTGGCTTAATTTTTTTTTTTTTTTGGGGGGGGGGGGGGGGGGGGTGGGAGGGGTGTAAATTAAGTGTTTGGCCTGAATTATTCTAATTAGAGCACTAGCTATGTCTGGGCCAGTAGAAAAGGTGAATAAATATAAGTTTGTGCAGTTCAGTATTTTACTTAGAAAGTGAGGATGAAAATGAAAGTGTCAATGACACTGTAGCTCAACTTGTCAAGACAAAGACATGTACATGTATAGTATGTGACACAGCAATGACAAACATCTAGGTAATGACCTGATAACAAAGGTATATATAAAGTATTGTAACGGTCTGTACAAAAATACTGACCGTTGCCTGTAACAAATGTATAGGTAAAGTATTGTAAAGGTGGGTGACAGTCAGATGCTGAACTAGAAAAAATCTTTGAGTCCCAGAGTGGGTCTGACTGAACCCCAAAATATTTGTTCTCATAGCACAGTGATAACAAAGGCACCCCAAAACACACTCGTTCCTGTCCCAAGGTGAAAACAAAAGTACTCAAGAAGTTTTGTGAAGATCAGTTCATAAATACGAGCTGTATAGAACTTGTGACAAAAAACTGATTGGACCTAATTTCGGTACAAAATGGCCACTGGCAGCCATCTTGAATCTTGGACCGTACCCAGAAACACTCATTCTCATCCCAAGGAGATAACAAAGGTACCCAAGAAGTTTTGTGAAGATCGGTTCATAAATACAGCCTCTACCCTGAGCCGTATTGACATGTGTGCTTACATTGTGTAAGTAGCACTGAATAAATCAAAGTTCATCTAATTTGCATAATTTCTGCACGAAAAAAAAACCCTTACAATATGTGATGTATTCCATGTTACTAAACATTCATACAAAAATTTATTAAAATCAGAACTTTCATACAGAAGTTCTATACAAAAGACTGATTGCACTAATTTTGGTACAAAATGGCTGCTGGTGGCAATCTTGAATTTCGGACCACACCCCAAAACACTCGCTCTCATCCCACGGTGATTACAAAGGTACCCAAGAAGTTTCGTAAAGATTGGTTCATAAATATGGCCTCTAGTCTGAGCTGTATAGAAGTTGTGTACAAAAAACTGATTAGACCTAATTTCGGTACAAAATGGCCAATAGCAGCCATCTTGAATTTTAGACCGCACCCAGAAACACTCGTTCTCATCCCAAGGTGATAACAAAGGTACCCAAGACATTTCGTGAAGATCAGTTCATAAATACAGACTCTAGTCTGAGCCGTATTGACATGTGTACTTACTGTGTGTAAGTCGCACTGAAAAAATCAAAGTTCATCTAATTTGCATAATTTCTGCACGAGAAAAAAACCCGTATTATATGTGATGCATCCATGGTACTAAACATTCACACAAAAAAATTATTCAAATCAGGGCTTTCATATGGAAGTTCTGTGCAAAAATCTGATTGCACCTAATTTTGTACAAAATGGCTGCCATCGGCCATCTTGAATTTCGGACCGGACCCCAAAACACTCGTTCTCGTCCCACGGTGATACCAAAGGTACCCAAGAAGTTTCGTAAAGATCGGTTCATAAATACGGCCTCTAGCCCGAGCCGTATTGGCATTTGCACTTACAGTGCTGAAAGTAACCCCAAAAAACATCAAAATTAGTCTAATTTGCACAATTTACGTACGAGAAAAAAACCCGTATTATATGTGATGTATCCCATGGTACTAAACATTCATACAAAAAATTATTCAAATCAGAGCTTTCATATGGAAGTTCTGTACAAAAAACAGATTTCTGCATCGTCGGTACAAAATGGCAGCTGGCAGACATCTTGAATTTCGGACCGCACCCAAAAACACTCGTTCTCGTCCCAGGGTCATAACAAAGGTACCCAAGAAGTTTCGTAAAGATCGGTTCATAAATACGGCCTCTAGCCCGAGCCATAGCAGCTTGGCAATTACAGCTCTGAAAGTAACACTAAATAAATCAAAGTCAGTCTAATTTGCATAATTTACGCACGAGAAAAAAACCCGTATTATATGTGATGTATCCCATGGTACTAAACATTTATACAAAACTTTATTCAAATCAGAACTTTCATACAGAAGTTCTGTACAAAAAACTGATTTTTGCATCATCGGTACAAAATGGCCACTGGCAGCCATCTTGAATTTCGGACCACACCTAAAAACACTCGTTCCCGTCCCAGGGTCATAACAAAGGTACACAAGAAGTTTCGTAAAGATCGGTTCATAAATACGACCTCTAGCCCGAGCCATAGCCAATTGTTGACGTATGGACAGACGGACAGACGGACAGACGGACGACGGACGACGGGCCATGACAATAGCTCAAATTTGACTTCGTCAAAGTTGAGCTAAAAATTATACGGTATAAATGAAACTTTATGAAAGCTGAAAACGTGATTTGAAATCCACTCTTTATTATAAAGTGAGTAATATCCCCTCAGGCATTGAAATTGCACAACACATATGCAACCTAAAACGTATTATATATTGTTACTAAAGATAATTTGAAAATATTAGCACAATGCAATTTTTTTTTTTAAAAACATAATATAGGGCACTGTGAACAGGAGGTTTTGGAGTATCATAGACAAAAAACAACAATTTCATATGTATGATTTTACTGATTGAGCACCAACAGTGTAAAGTATGGAGACATTTCAATTTTCATTAGGGTGGGTGCTAAAATTATTATCGACTTGCACACTTAATAATGCGGTGATGTTGGAATTTGCCTACACCGTAAATGCATGAGGGCAATTGCACACATCAAAAATCAAAGGTCTGATTATAGTCTAAATGCTTGATTATATAAGGCCTATCAAAAGAAATGACTTGTTTCTCCGGCAATTTCCCTCAATTTTATGATGAGAGAGGGAGGCTTTTTTTTCTTTTCTTTGTTTGTTAATCAATAAGACTATCCTGAACAAAAGTTGAAATTATTATTTCAACTCCTTACACTTTTCTGTGGAAAAAGCCATGTTTTCAACAGTGAAAATTTACCATACTGTAGATGTAAATTTAACCAACACTATATAGTGGGTTAAATTTTTAGTCCTACAAGTGCGAGGTAGTATCACTGAAGAGATTTCCAGGTAAAAAAGAGCAATGAGGCAGGTTTTCAATGACGAGGGAGGTGCCTGAGAAACAATCATTTTTTTTAATCGCCTAAACTGTCTTTCATACCCCAAGTCTATCGACAAATCCTGTCCTTTGCCTACAAATATCTGAAAAACTAAAAATCTCTGGACCAGTGTCACTGAAAAAAAAGAAAAAAGGTATAACAATTTTCTTTCACCCTTTTTGACTCTGTACTGATAGCATTTTAATCTCAAGTTAAGCACTCCTGTATCCATTTTATCAGTGAGCATGTTCAACATGACATTTGTTGAACTGTCATACCTTTCATTGCCATTTACCAATCATCTTGAGCAGATAACACATCATTAATTTAATTTTGTTATGTTCGTTAACCCTCAGAGTTTTGCCTTGGAGACCACTTAGAATTTCCCATAATGGCAATACATAACATATTCCTATTTCGTTTTTATTGGATATTACATTCTCAAAATTTCGAAATGATGAGTCTTCAAATGGGGCTGGAAGAAAAGATTACAAAAAAGCAGATAATTCACAGCACTCACACTAAAGATTGAAATTCCGAAAAGTAAAGATGAAGAACAAAATTTTAAATGAAAATGCTGTGTGAAGTCAGAATTGTAGTTTGTTAGATATTAACCACCTATGACATTTACCCCACTCCACCCCCTCCCACCTGCTGAGATGTTCCTTGGAAAGCAACACATTTTTAAATTGATTCTTATTGGAAATTAATTCCAAACACTTTGAAAGGATGAGTCTCCAAATGAGGTTGGAAATAAAGGATTATGAAAGGGGGCTGGGTGGTTTATCAGTTTTTCGGTTTGGTTCTGTTTTTTTTTTTTCAAAACCGAAACCGAACCGCCGCCGCCTTAACAAAAAACCGAGACTTTTGGTTTCAACAAATTTCCCAGAATTGGTAAGTTTATGACCTCTCAATCACATGCGTTCCACATGCCAAAGGCTAAAATGTTGGGTAAAGATAAATGCTGTGCAATTTATATAAGCTTACAGCAAAAGGATTGACAACAGCGCCCCCCCCCCCCCCCCCCCCCCCCAAAAAAAAAAAAAAAAATAGCAAATTTCTTATATCTTAAACAATATCTACAGAAGCACCACCAGAGGGAATATGAAAAATTAAAAAGTCTTACAAAAGAATCCACACAAGCAATTCAAGAAATGTCAAGTAAATTTAATGAACCGGGCACAGCTTCAGGCTCACTCATATTCAACCAAATAGGTATTGAAAGTTACCTGACAATATATGGTGTAAAAGTAATATAAACTAGAGAAACAAAATTTACTGCTACCAGTAAATTCAAGTCTGTGTGAAAAGGGTTAAAGTATCAGGAATAAACTATAAAGAAAGAGAATTCATGGAGACTTATTTTTCAGGAGTAAAATATTTTTGAACAAATCAGAAATGGGTTTTTGTTAGCAGTATTTACAGATATTCATACAGGAATCAGAACATTTTTATAAAAAAACGAGAAATGGCATATATGTGACCAGCATTCAAAGGGTTTGATACACGACTCAAAAATGGATATTTTTGGCTCTGCCCACTAATTTGAGTGATGAAATACACTCATAAACTTTTGAAATGCATTACGGTTTAAGTAAATGCATTTACCAGTCTTTCTGAATAATTCCCCCATATTAAGATCTTCAGAGGGTTAAAATATTCCCTTTAAATACTCCATTTTAATCCTTTAAATGGGGGCACAGTGGCTCAGTTGGCAGAGGTGCAGGCTGCAAGGCGTGAGGTCCTCACTCTGTCCTTGGGCAAGACACTTCACCCCATTGCCCACGTGGGTGCATGGTGGCACTGTGTACTAAAGCGTACTGCACATCGATGGTGCACCCATCTTCAACCAATGCTAACAGTTGCTCGTTGTTGCCCAGTGGTTCTTCCTGGGTACTCCGACTTCCTCCACCTGAAAAACTGTCGTGGTCATGATTAGCCACTGTGCAGAAATATGTGACATTAAACACCAATAAATAAATAATCCTTTAAAAAATGAGCTCAATCCAATAAAGGGTCATAAGCTATGTTTTTCAAGCAAAAATGAAAAGGTAATTAAAACTGAATAGACGTTTCTGTGAATAATGTTGACTGGTTTTTGCAGTTATGTTGGCTAAAGGGTTAAGAATCCCTTACTTTGGAAGGCACACTGAAAATGTGTCCCATTCCACATAGAATTAAATGTTAAGAAAATAAAGCGAAAAACATTAAGTTTCTCAGCTGACAGTAACTGCTTTTGCACTCCGGAAGGATGGAACAGCACAAATCAGAGAATTCTCTTAATGGCATTTTGGCACCAAAGGTTTCTGCACTCTCGGTGAGACCGAGCTGAGTGCAGCGAAAGACTATAGAACTCCTCTAACAAATGAATTTTAAACAGTCATAGCACTGACACAGTTAACAGTACAGTCGACCATGTCAGTATTGCATTGTTGCCGGCATCCTGACAGTTTTGTGATAGGTTTCAACAATTATTCAGTGCCGTTTTTTGGAAAGGGTTAACTTTATTCTGCCTGAAATAAAATATGTGCAATCCACATTGAAGTCTTGAGAGGGTTAAAAGCATTGAACTGAATAAGATAGGTTTCAACAATTATTCAGTGCAGTTTCATGGAAAGGGTTAACTTTATTCTGCCTGAAATAAAATATGTGCAATCCACATAGAAGTCTTGAGAGGGTTAAAAGCAGTGAACTGAATAATTTATAATTTATTTCCTTGCAAGGCAAAGGGTTTCTCTCAACTTAGTTTCAGGAACTTACTTCCCATTATAATGACAAGGTCAGATTTCATTTTGACAGTTTATTCCAATTGTGTTTACATAGACTCCAGTGTGAACATAACATTGTAATGCTTGGGGAGAATTTACTGTATCAGGAAATTGGAGGCCGTGAAAACCCTGTGGCCTACTGGGCAATATTCAATGGCTCTAGCGACCTGAAAAACATAGGTGGCCGAGAAGTTGTGAATGTCTACCAGTATGCCAAAAATCAGCGAGATAAGACAATTCGTTTTCGAGTTATTGACAAGGAAGTGCATAGAAGACAGAAGACAGGAGAATAAGAAGAAGAGGAAGAAGAAGAAGAAAAAGAAAAAGAAGAAGAAAAGAAAAAGAAACCGTACAAAAACAATAGTCTGTGTGTTCACACAGACTAATTATCTTTGACCCAAAATCATCTGCAGACGGCGCATAGTAAATTAGATTGGAGTTAAAAATAAAATTTACTGATTTTTGGAACCTCAAAGTTCACATGGGAAAAATGACGGGTAAATTATGTTAATTAGCCAACTTCTGGCATGTTCTCTGAAACTGTTGACATGCTCAGAGATAAGTTTGCGCAATCACAGTTGTTTTTTTGTCAATAAAATGGTTAAATTAAAAAAGAACATATCGTAGTCCGGCCGCTGACTCACTAATGCACGTTTTGGCGTATAAAGTTTTTTTCTCAGTGGATTCTGGTAGTCTGGGGTGTTCCTTTGAGGAATCAACCAGGTGACCAGCTGGTACTGGGGGAAAATTTTTTATTTAACACTTTGGAGACCTACCCATTTAAAATATGCATATTTCTGGGTAAATTGTTGCAAGACAATAATATCATACATATTGTGCAATTAACTGAAATATATCATGACCTATGAATAAATACATATTGGTGATGTCTGTTTATCATCGTTTACCTATGATTTAATCATTTTTCAGTGGAAAAATGGCGCAAAATCGTGTTTCTGATATTATGTTTCAAAAATATCAAGTCACTTTCAAAGCATTTACTCTGGAAATTGTTGGTAGATTGTTGATATTAAGATCTTAAAAGATAGGTGTGGGTATACTGGTTAAGAGACAGTGGACTTGGTTTCTGTTTTTTTCTTAATTTCCCAAAAAGTTGCTGAAACCTAAATATTTGATTGTTATCCTATACACAACAACAAATAAAGAGCGTTGTTTTAGCTGTGTGCACACACTGCTGTATAACGCGTTCTATCGGACCCAGACAGTCAGTGAAGCATAATCACTCAATTAGCGAACACGTGCTTCTTCCTTTATCTGCATTTCCATTTCTGCTCAGTCATTGATTGATTCTTATTATATGTGTATAGTCATTCTCAATACTTCATTATATTTGTTGTCATATCTTATTTGTATGTGGTGTCACTTATTATCGAATTGTCGGTTTTAAGTTTCTTTTTTCTTATGTGTCTCCCCTTTTCCCAGAGTTCATCGGGACTCGATCATTATGGCAAGGTGTTTTTTCAAAGATGTGTACAATTGTTCCAATTCCAAATGCCATTTTGATAAAGTGTTGACAACAAAAGTAAACAAGAGGCCTGTCACGCCTAGAGAGCTCTGCTGAGGGCCACTGATCGCATGGGCATGTTTTCTAATACTAATATTGTTACAAACTTTAGCCGAAAAAAATATCAAAAATATCTTAAGATTTTCTTGATCCTGTGACCTGTGACCTTGACCCTGTGGATTTACAGACCGCAGAATAATTGATGACACACCGTCTATAGATAATACATATTGTTATGAAGTTTGGTGGAAAAATATTCAGCGGTTTAGAAATTATGGCTCGGACAAATAAAATGTTGACAACGGACGGATGGACAGACAGATGGACGACGGATGACAGACGACGGACGACGGACGAATCAGTATAAGAAAAGCTCTGCTGACTTTGTCAGCGGAGCAAAAAAGATCATTACTAACAGTGAAATATATGGTGATGGTCTTCACAATGCATTGCAATTGCATCTTGAAGGTGATGCAAACATTGTATTAGATGCACACAGAGACTGTATCTGTAAATATCTGCACCCTCACAAGGTGAAATGTGCAAAGAAAAGGCGCAATAGCAGCCCCTCAAAAGCTGCAGATGTACCACCACAGAAAAAACCCAGAAGCTCCGATGCTGATTTATTCAGTTTCAAACAAGATTGTCTGTTTTGTGCAAATGAATGCAAAGTTGATAAAGACCCACGCCATCCTTCGAATTGGAGGCCAGCTTATGTTTTCAGGCAAATACAACAGTCAGGTGGTGGTTTATCACCAAAAGAGGTCATTTACCACAAGTGTGATGAACGTGGCGACATATGGGCTGAAGCAGTCAGGGTTAGAATCAGTGGGACATTGAGTGACTTACATGCTGTTGATGCTGGCTACCATTCTGATTGTCGACAAACCTTCATGGGCGAACACGCTGTAAGTGCGGCGACTAAAGTTGCCGAGACATCTACTTCATCACCTGACCTGGAATCACCCCTCCAGGCAGTAGTGGATTTCATGAAGGATGACAACTCTCTGAGTTGGAGCTCTGTTGATATACACCACAAGTATATCCAACACGGAGGTGACACATTATCACACCAGCTGATTGTTTCTAAACTATCAGAAATATTTGGAGATGACCTTTTGGTGCTGAGTTTTCCATCGATCGCGACCATTCTTGCGATGCGTGGGCATGTCGGTTCTGTTCTGAGAGTTGTTAATGAGATCGGCGATGACACTATAGCTGCCATGAAAACAATGAAGGATACAATTTCCAAAGAAATCGACTCCATCCAAATAAATACAAGTAGTTATGTCTCCAGGTTAGATGTGGTAGCTGTTGTTGAGTATTCCAGCCAATCACTCCTCGATTTCCTTGGTCGATTTTCCCCCAAACTTGACAACACCCTCTCTGCTAATTTAATATGCAACATTGTGACGTCGACCGTTAAAGGTGTAGCCACACCATTACAGATAGTTTTGGCTGTTATGCTAAGCGACTCCAAAGAGTTAATAAAATCAATGAGTGACTTTGGTGTTTCTTGTACGTACGATGAACTTTTACAATTCAAAAAATCGGCAGCTGTTCAATCAACAACCAACACAAATTGTTCTGGTATATTTGATGCTTCTGATGGTATGATACAATTCGTTGCTGATAACTTTGATGCTGACATTTCGTCACAAAATGGCAAACAAAGCACACATTCACTAGCAGTCTTAATGACACAATCTGGCAATGCAACTGGGCTTATTTCGCCAAAGATACTGAGAATTAAAAAAATTGCAATGACCCAAGCCATAGACTACAGTTTAGAAACGACCAAGTTCAATGGTAAAAAAAACCCTGTCATCCCCACTGACTACATCAGGAAAACCATCCCACCACTCAAACTGCTTGCACGGATGACCATGGCGAAGCAGAGGGCTGACGAACTGGACTTCTTTTTCAAGGATATACTCAATGTGGATAGCTGGCCCAAGTTCAATGGCTACAACACCAAATCGTGTCGCGAGAGTGGGATGTCTCCAGAGCCATCCACAAAAGCAGTATATCTGCCATTGATAAACATGCCACTGGCTGATCCTGAAACTATAGCTACCGCGATGTCCGAGGTGCAACGTCTCACTCAGTTGGCCGGACAAGAGTTCACACTCTTCACAGTTGATCAGCAACTATACAAATTTCCCTGCAGGTTCTCTGGTCTGATCCTGACAGGTTTTGTCATATGACACCGCGGTTAGGCAGGATGCACATGCTGATGAGTTTCATTGGTGTCATAGGTACATTTATGGCCGATACGGGATTATCTGAGGTTCTTGAGTCGGTCTTTGGTGGAGTGGCCAAAATGTTGATAGGGAAAAAGTTCCCCATGAATATACGGGCATTCCGGCTATTGACTGAGGAATTGCTCAGAAATGTTTTCGATGGCGGGACTTTCAAGTGTCTTGATGATTTGGGTGATAAGTTGACAGATCTGTCTGGAAAGAGTCGAACAACCAGAATGTGGGTGGACTGCTTCATTAAACCAGTGTTCATCATGATGCAATACGTCAGGGCTGAACGAGAGGGGATTGGCCACTTTACCTAGTAGCAGTGAAGCAAATGTTGCCTTATTTCTTTGAGTCAGGTCATGTCAATTATGCCAGATATGGTTTATACTACCAAAGAGAAATGGAGTGGCTACCGCCAGATATTCTTCACCAATTTCTGAAAGGTTCCCATGTAATGAGACATTTGGATGGTGTGTGGAATGGGATCTGGAGTGACATGTATATAGAAACAACGTTCATCGCGCTATGGTCATGGGAAGTCTGGCATCATTGGCATTACGTTGAAGCCAGAAACATTGAAGGTTTGGGCTCTCAGCCTTCATGCTTGTGGTAAACTATTACATGACATGTCTCAATTGAGGGAATCTGATACTCAATCATGACGTGTTCAGGAACACCACAAAGAAGAATCAAAAGCTTGAATATCCGCTGATCGATTGGACCGCGAAGGTATCCGACATAAACTAGAGCTGGTTATAAACCCAATGGACCCTGAGCAACACCCTGAAGGCATGGTGAATATTGCGACTGGAAGGATTGCTCCCCTAGCTGTCAATGTGGACGTCACAATAGCCCTTGGTCTCCGACAAATGCATAAATTCAAGGCAGGGTTACCCACTGGATTCTATGATACCACATCTATGCCTGTTGTCACAATGTCATCGATGATTAAGTCAATTAAATTTGGTGACACTCGAGTGTTCGATAGTAATCTGATTTACTCGAGAGTAATGGGCCTCCAATCCAGTTTACGCAACGTTGAAATCAAGGATATACTGTCACATGAATTGTCGCCAGTTCCCACTGCATTATTCCACGACAACGGGGATATGCGAATCTCAAAGTCCAAGTCAGTTCTCAAAAACAAAACTGCAGTAACTGTTTCGGCATGAAACACTAAACATGACAGCTCACTCAGCACAATCATAGATGGTTGTGCACTTTTGTGGATACGACACTGGCAGCATCAAATAAAATGTGCCCACCAATTGTAAGAGATTTCGTCCAGAAATTCCAAGATCATGTTAAGCAAATTCTCTTGCATGGTGACACATATCTTGTGTTCGATAGGTACAATGATTATAGGTAATAGATATATCACTATTTTGTGTACTATATGGGTAAATAATTGTACAGTTGAGCAGGTGTCCGGAGATATTTTGGACGAGGCGAAGCCGAGTCCAAATATTGGAGGACACCTGCACAACTGTACAATTATTTACCCATATAGTACACAAAATAGTGATATATGTGATTTAATCCACAGCCCCTCAATGTTAACAAAAGTCAAAAAAATTATATTTTAGAAAGTTTGACACGAGTAAAACCACATTTTAAAATACTTTTTGCTTGCACTACCCCCGAAAAACAAAATGGGCATAACCCATTGTTTGCTTGCTAGAAAGTCTATTGAAGTTATGACACGCATCAGGAGTTCAGATATTGTGAACAGATCTGTGGCTTCGAAGTGAACTCACATCATGACGTAATTTGTTCTCCCGCTAATATAATGTCTCAGCTCAAGGGTGGAACACTTATTCAATCCCTCATCGAAAGTGCGGCAGATAAATTTAATAATCGTTCATTTTTAAAGCATTTGGAAGAATAATTCTTTTTTTTTATCTGAAGAAGAGGTTCGCTTTCCCTCAGGGGTGGCGGGTGGTGATGCCTGATTGCCGTCTTAATATTTGAAAAAGGGCAGTTTTTTTAGGTTATTTATTTATTTACTGGTGTTTAAGGTCACTTTTCTGCAGCTATGGCTAATTGTGACCGCAAAAAAAAAGGTGTAAAGTCAAGTTTAGCCAATCATTTACACCCATGCTGCCCATTTTAGGGGACTTCTATCCCGGGCACTGGTGACCATGTCCTATTTTACCAGTAAAACTGAACTTGTTTACCACAACAAACAAGCACTGCTTCACTTCCGAGGTTTTCACAGGAGTCCTTTTTAGGTTACCAGGGCTGTTGGTTATTAAAAGCAACAAAAAATTAAAAAGTACATTATAATTTGGACACGATGCACACTCAATTCAGTAGCTCTGTCGAGAAAAGCTTGTCGATAATTCATGTGTTAGAAAGTTTTTCACACCTCCTTTACAGCATCTTTACTTTTGAATGGTTATGATTACAGTACCGTAACAATCGTACAAATATCTAGTGATTGGGACTGTTTCAAAACCGTCCCAATATCCAGATATTGGTACTGTTTTACTGAGCTGTTCTCATCAAAACCATAGGGCTTGTCTTCATGACAGAGAACAAAAGAAATATTAGGTAGCTGTGGATTAATACCAAGTGCGGGACAAGGGCAAATAGGAGTGGTGACAGCTGCTGTCGCAATTTCAAGTTGAAGATAACATCACCATTGCCTACACAGAAACTGACACTTACTGTAACTGAAAACAAAAAACAGTTGATTGATATTATTGTTCAACAATTCAGATGCGACCAGTTATTCGCCACTGATAATACAGTAAAACACAAACTGTTCATTCCTGGACAACATGCAGCACCCATAGAGATCAACAACGGTGTTGATATAGATTGACGGGACATGTCGACAAGCCACGAAGAAGCAGACAATATAATCGTCCAACAGGCTGTCAATGTCGCAACTGAGATGAATGGACAAGTGACTGTTCTGGCTGATGATACAGATGTGTATACTCTTCTCTTGTATCATTATTTGAAATATAAGTAGACCTCAGATATGTTCATGGCATCCCCTATAACGGATAGATCGGTGGTTGATATCCGAGCTACGGTTGAGAAACATAGAGGAATCATTCCAGACATTCTTACAGTGCATGCCCTTTCAGGCTGTGATACTGTTGCTGGGTGCTTTGGCATTGGAAAGGGTTGTGCCATCAAAGTTTTGGAAATTGGCTTGGAATCGTTGTCATCTCTTGGTGACATAGATTCTCCATGGGCTGATGTCTTAGAACAGGCCACCAGATTCATGTGTGCTTGTTATGGACCCAAGGCATCAAGCACAATGTCCGAGTTAGTGTATGGATATCAAAGATGGGGAAAAAGAGTACAACGAAAGTACCCAGTCTTAACAGTCTACCTCCAAGCAACGCAGCATTTTTCGAAAATGTAAAAAGGGCTCATTTGCAAGCATGTATCTGAAGGATTGCTGTAAATCTAGATCCACCTAACATGAACCCCACAGACTTCGGTTTCGCCAAGGATAATAACACAAAGTCGTTATTACCCGTGACTGTCCCAACAGGTGAATCATTGGCACCGGATACGGTTTTGCGCATGATACGATGTTCATGTTCTAGTCAACAGCCATGCTGAACAGCTAGGTGCAGCTGTAGTGCTTCTAAATTAGCATGTACAATGTTTTGTTTGTGTCAAGGAAATATTGAGTGCTGCAACGAACAGACTTGCATGGGCAGAGATTTCGAGTCTGTACACAACGATGCATGAACACACAAAAGGATGGATAAAATAAGTGTATATCAAGAATGCACTGCATTTGTATATACGTAAGATATACAAGCACAAACATATATATAAAAATATTTTAAAAAGCAAACAAACAAAAAATTTTTCAAAAAGACAAAAAAAATAAAAATTGAAAAAAAAAAGCTAATGCTGCCAGACAGTGTTTGCCTGCCGGTCCCAAGCCCGGATGAAAGCAGAGGGGATATACACTCGCTAGACAATATTTAACTAATGCGAATTGTCTTATTTAATGACTCATTTGGTTTCACAACACCTACTTAGATGGGACTACGATATTCTGTATTATTTCAAATTCCTCACTAAAATCGCAAAATTATGAAATACTTGCTAATTGTTCAAGTGATTTTTTTCCGGAGTGATCAGCAAATATTGTAAAATGGTGTATTGCACAATGTAATCAACGTAAATTACATGTTTGCAATAAGATTACAATAAAATAGTTTGGTTTTCGACAACTTTGTGGGAAAATCATAAAAAAAATAACAGCTCTCTGTTCCGTGTGGTTTGGGAAATATGGGAGTTTGAAAATATTTCTATTTTAGCTCCCAGGGTTCCCATGGGGATGCAGTATTTTTTTATTTTTTTTTTTGCATGAGTCAAGTACTCATGACCCAATAATACCACAAACCAAATTTGGTTCATCTGGACCATTGGTTCAGAAAATAGAAAGTTTGGGCGGGGCCAAAAATCTTACCCCTCCTATTACAAAGCCAAATATTACTTCACGAACTTCGTTTGAACAAACTTGATTCTTCACCTCATATGGAAGCTCCATAGCAAATATCAAGTCATTGTACACACTGGTTCTTGAGAAGAAGATTTTTAAAATATTTTGGAGCATTTTCCCCACTCCCTCCCTATGGGGCTGGGCATGTTGAGTTGAACAAAAATGAAATGTCCCTTTGGGACCATCACTTACAGAAACTTTCACTTGAATTGGCCCAGTGGCTTTGGAGGAGTAGACCAAAACATGGTGTTGACGGACGCCGAACGACGGATGACGGACGGAGAGCAATGAGATTAGCTCAGCTTGACTTTGTAAAGATGAGCTAAAAACAGAAATAGGGGTAGGGGTAGATTATTACCTATGGACCCCCCAAATATATTCAGAAAACCTGTTCAAGTTCATTGTTCCATATCCAGTATATCCACTTCTATCTTTTGAGATCTTAATATCAACAATCTACAAACAATTTTCAGAGTAAATGTTTTGAATGTGACTTGATATTTTTGAAATGAAATATCAGAAACACAATTTTGCGCCATTTTCGACCATTTTTCGACTAAAAAATAATTAAACAAGAGGCCCCAGGGGGCCTGAGGGCGCTCACCTGACATGGTAGTCTAAATATCAAACCAGGGACTTGACTTGAATAAGCTGCATACGCCCCTCCTAAGAAAAGCATATACCAACTAGATGAAGCGATTGAAGCGATTGTGCCCACACAATACACAGGATTTTCCTTCTATTTTCAGTTCCTGCACTTTAACGTCCCAAAATTGAGATAAACACATAAAAAACAGACTTTTTTCCCAAACAAAATACTTTCAGCCTAAATTTTTTTCTTCTTCTTAAAACGCATAAAAAATGCTAAAACTAATTTCCGGATTTTGGTCCAAAATTTTCTAAGTCCCACCCGGACCTCAAATTTTCGGTGTAAAAAAAAATGTTTTTTTTTGTCTTAAAATTGGCAGAAACGCATAAAAAACAAAAAAATTATGGATTTTGGTCCAAAATTTTCGAAGTCCCACCCGGACCCCAAATATTCAGGGTAAAAAAAATTTTTTTTTTTTTGTCTTAAAACTGACCGAAATGCATAAAAAACAAAAACAAAAATTTCCGGATTTTGGTTCAAAATTTTCGAAGTCCCACCAGGACCCAAAATTTTCGGTTTAAAAAAAAAAATTTCTTTTTGTCTTAAAATTGACAGAAACGCATAAAAAACAAAAAAAAATTTTTTTCAGATTTTGGTCCAAAATTTTCTAAGTCCCACCCGGACCCCAAATTTTCAGGGTAAAAAAAAAAAAATTTTCTTTTGTCTTAAAATTGACCAAAACGCAGAAAAAAGAAAAAAAAAATTTTTTTTTCGGATTTTGGTCCAAAATTTTCTAAGATCCACCCGCACCCCAAATTTTCAGGGTAAAAAAAAAAATTTTTTTTTGTCTTAAAATTGACAGAAATGCATAAAAAACCAAAAAAAACGGATTCTGGTCCAAAATTTTCTAAGTCCCACCCGGACCCCAAATTTTCAGGGTAAAAAAAAAAAATTTTTTTTTGTCTTAAAATTGACCGAAACGCAGAAAACCCCCCCCCCCCCCCCCCAAAAAAAAAATTTTTTTTTGTCTTAAAATTGACAGAAATGCATAAAAAAAAAAAAAAAAACGGATTTTGGTCCAAAATTTTCTAAGTCCCACCCAGACCCCAAATTTTCAGGGGAAAAAAAAAATTTTTTTTTTTTTTTGTCTTAAAATTGACCGAAATGCAGAAAAAACAAGCAAAAAAATTTTCAGATTTTGGTCCAAAATTTTATGTCCCACCCGGACCCCAAATTTTCAGGGGAAAATTTTTTTTTTTTTTTTTTTTGTCTTAAAATTGACCGAAACGCAGAAAAAAACAAAAAAAATTTTTTTCAGATTTTGGTCCAAAATTTTCTAAGTCCCACCCGCACCCCAAATTTTCAGGGGGAAAATTTTTTTTTTTTTTTTTTTTTTTTTTTTTGTCTTAAAATTTACCGAAACGCAGAAAAAACAAAAAAAATTTTTTTCGGATTTTGGTCCAAAATTTTCGAAGTCCCACCCGAACCCCAAATTTTCAGGGGAAAAAAAAAAAAAAATTTTTTGTCTTAAAATTGACAGAAATGCATATAAAACACAAAAAATTTTTTTCGGATTTTGGGCCAAAATTTTCTAATTCCCACCCGCACCTCAAATTTTCAGGGGGAAAAAAAAAAAAAAATTTTGTCTTAAAATTGACAGAAATGCATAAAAAACAAAAAAAATTTTTTTCGGATTTTGGTCCAAAATTTTCTAATTCCCACCTGCACCCCAAATTTTCAGGGGAAAAATTTTTTTTTTTTTTTTTTTTTGTCTTAAAATTGACCGAAACGCAGAAAAAACAAAAAAACAAAAATTTTGGATTTTGGTCCAAAATTTTCTAAGTCCCACCCGGACCTCAAATTTTCAGGGTAAAAAAAAAAATTTTTTTTTTGTCTTAAAATTGACAGAAATGCATAAAAAACAAAAAAAAACGGATTTTGGTCCAAAATTTTCTAAGTCCCACCCAGACCCCAAATTTTCAGGGTAAAAAAAAAAATTTTTTTTTTGTCTTAAAATTGACCGAAACGCAGAAAAAAACAAAAAAAAAAAAAAAATTTTTTTTTGTCTTAAAATTGACAGAAATGCATAAAAAAAAAAAAAAAAAAACCGATTTTGGTCCAAAATTTTCTAAGTCCCACCCAGACCCCAAATTTTCAGGGGAAAAAAAAAAAAAATTTTTTTTTTTCGTCTTAAAATTGACCGAAATGCAGAAAAAAGAAACAAAAAAATTTTAAGATTTTGGTCCAAAATTTTAAGTCCCACCCGGACCCCAAATTTTCAGGGGAAAAATTTTTTTTTTTTTTTTTTGTCTTAAAATTGACCGAAACGCAGAAAAAAACAAAAAAAAATTTTTTCCGATTTTGGTCCAAAATTTTCTAAGTCCCACCCGCACCCCAAATTTTCAGGGGGAAAAATTTTTTTTTTTTTTTTTTTTTTTTTTTTTTTGTCTTAAAATTTACCGAAACGCAGAAAAAAAACAAAAAAATTTTTTTTCGGATTTTGGTCCAAAATTTTCGAAGTCCCACCCGGACCCCAAATTTTCAGGGGAAAAAAAAAAAAAATTTTTTTGTCTTAAAATTGACAGAAATGCATATAAAACACAAAAAAAATTTTTCGGATTTTGGGCCAAAATTTTCTAATTCCCACCCGCACCCCAAATTTTCAGGGGGGAAAAAAAAAAAAAATTTTGTCTTAAAATTGACAGAAATGCATAAAAAACAAAAAAAAATTTTTTCGGATTTTGGTCCAAAATTTTCTAATTCCCACCTACACCCCAAATTTTCAGGGGAAAAATTTTTTTTTTTTTTTTTTTTGTCTTAAAATTGACCGAAACGCAGAAAAAACAAAAAAACAAAAATTTTGGATTTTGGTCCAAAATTTTCTAAGTCCCACCCGGACCTCAAATTTTCAGGGTAAAAAAAAAATTTTTTTTTTTGTCTTAAAATTGACAGAAATGCATAAAAATAAAAAAAAAACGGATTTTGGTCCAAAATTTTCTAAGTCCCACCCGGACGCCAAATTTTCAGGGTGAAAAAAAAATTTTTTTTTTGTCTTAAAATTGACCAAAACACAGAAAAAACATAAAAAATTTTTTTTTCGGATTTTGGTCTTAAAATTGACCAAAACGCAGAAAAAAGAAAAAAAAAGTTTTGGTCCAAAATTTTCTAAGTCCCACCCGCACCCCAAATTTTCAGGGGAAAAAAAAAATTTTTTTTTTTTTTTGTCTTAAAATTGACCGAAACGCAGAAAACCCCCCCAAAAAAAATTTTCCGATTTTGGTCCAAAATTTCGAAGTCCACTACGGGACCCCAAATTTTCAGCCTAAATATGAACCCAGGGATTTGGCTTCAACAAACTTCAATCTCACCCCCCTAAGGATGCTGCATACCAAATATCAAAACATTCTTATTGCTAGATCTCAAGAAGAAGATTTTTCAAAAATACTCCTCATACTGCACTAATTTAAACATTTGGGCTCCCATAGAGAGCCCAAATATCCACCCAGGCAATTCATTTCAATAAACATGTCAAACAATCTTCCAAAGATGTTATATGTGAAATTTTAAAGCTTTTCGAGCAGTAGTTTCGGGGAAAAGTAGTCTTATGTTTTTCCCATTACCCACAGTGTTAAAAAATGCTGACTCAGCACTTTTTCAAACTCCCCAAAAAGTACCCCATGATAAAACCGATGGCAATTTTTTTTTATCATTCCATTCTGTTGGTCCTAAGGAAGCTTCACAACAAATAAGAATTCTCAGCGCCGTGTACTTTTGGAGATATGGGCGTTTTCATTTTTTTCTATTTTTAGCTCCTGTGGTTCCCACGGGGCTATGGGGAAAAAAAAATCGGCATAAATTAGGTACTTATGACCCAATAAGCACTCATGTAAAATTTGGTTCAAATCGGCCTCGCGGTTTGGAAAATAGAAATTTGGGGCGTGGCCAAAATTTTTGCCCCTCCTTTAACATTGTCAAATATAGCCCCTCCAACTTCTCATGAACAAACTTGAGTCTACACCTCAAAAGGAAGCTGCATACCAAATATCAAGTCTCTGCTATTGCTGGTTCTTGAGAAGAAGATTTTTTAAGAATTGCAGCATTTTTGCCCCATCCCTCTGCTCAATGTGAGCCGAAACCTAATTTGACAAAAATTCAAAATCCACATACATAACACAAAGGGACACCCCAGCCTACCAGAATCCACTGAGAATAAAACTTTATACGCTAAAACACGCAAAAGCTTAAAATCGATGTTTGGCGGCCGGACTATCGGATCCTGTTAAATGGATGGCAGGTAACTATTTAAAAGTTTTTCAAACTTATTGCGAATTGTTTGTATACTATTTGAACTTACTTTAAGGAATCGCACAGTATTGCAGGTCTGTCAGGTATAAACTGTCAAGTGACAAGTTAACGTTGCATTTCCAATACGCAGTTGTTATAAACAACACGTGTTTTCCCAGGTGTATTTTGTGTACACAACAAACGCCAAGATGCAATATTGCAAACTTTCAAATCTCATTATGCAGCAGTTTTCCTTCAAAAACATCAATCGCCTGTCTCGGCTGAGATGGAATCAATGCAGGGATCAGCCAAGAGGGCGAAGTGAAGTTGTCAATATTTTTGCCTTGGAACTGCACACTTCGAACCAATTTCTATGTTTGGGCAAAAGCAAAGTCAAAAACGAACCTCTACAGTCGAAAGTAGGAGATATTGTGAAAACATTGGAGTGAGTGAGTCACCAATAAAAGCGATTCATATAACACAACTTACTTCAATAATAGTTATCAAAATCACAAGAAATATGATTTGTGTTCCTTTTATTCAACTGTCAATTTAAGCAGGAACCATTAGAAACCAGGCAGTCTATTTTGAAGCAATGTGATAATTACCGAAAAAAGCATAACAATTGCATATTATCTACCAAAACCAGGGGGAAAGGTTAGTGACTCCTTAAAAAAATAAGGAAATGTTGATTTTTGCTAAACTGTAGCTTTTCTTGTAAATTTTTGCATCTTGACAAGGCCCCAAATCTCACTGACAGAACAAGGCAGATTCCACCAGTGGTGTGGAGCCATGGTTTGAAATTCTGGGGGACCATGCGGGTGATGAGTTTGGGGCAGGGGGGGGGGGGATCTCAGAACTGAGGGTACTGTATTTGTACTGAGGGCAGGAAATCAAAAAAAATCTTTTCAACTTTGGACATGGGAGGAGCAAGTGGGATTGGGGGGAGGGGGAGGGGCTTGGCTCCCTAGATACACATGGCTCCACTACTACAGTAGCCCACCACAATATGTCCATTAGCTGAGAAGAGTGGTGAGCACTGAGTAACCCATGAGACTCAACACACTCCAGGAGCCTCATGACCTGGATGACAAATACAGACACATTTTATGTGTACAGTACCTTCTAAAATGTGGATTTCTACAATATATTTTGAAAAACCGAAAACCGAGTTTTTGTAAGAAACCGAAGCAAAATGTAAATTTCACAACCGCCCAGCCCTATTATGAAAAAACACATAAAACTTACATCATTCATATCATAGGTCAAAATTCCATAAAGTAAAGATGCAGTACACAATTTTAAACAAGACACCAACAATGCATAATTAAAAAATAAAAATGATTCGAGTCAGCATTCACTAGTTATTGGATGGACACCAATTTCAATATGGCCACCATGGCTGCCATATTGAGATGGCTAGCTGGACCAAAATCGAAAAGAAGCTTCCTCTAGACACCAACAAGAGGCCTGCAATGCCAAGTGCTGCTAATCCCCCTGCAACCCCCTCCCTCCCCACACCCAAACAATTTGGGAGGGGGGGGCATAGCTGGGTTTTTCCCCATATAAAATCATTCTAAATCTGGCCAAACCCATCTTGGAGCAACAAAAAAAGAATTTGAGGCCTAACTGACCGGACTGGGGAGGGGGGGGGGGGGGTCTGGTGGGGGTAGGAGAATTCGGCCAAACCCAACTTGGAGTAAAATAAAAAATATTTTGAGGCCTAACTGTGCATGTAATCACTCAAATCCTTTAAAATGCATTTCTGAGTAAAGAAAAAAAAAATGCCTAATTTTTATGCATGTACGCACTCTAAATCCTTTAAATTGCATTTTGGACCAAAGAAAAAGAATGCCTAATTGGCACGGGGGGTGGGGGGATTTTTTCTGCATGTAGTCACTCTAAATCCTTGAAAATGCATTTTGGAGCAAAGAAAAAGAAACTGCCTAGTGGGGGGGGGGGGGGGGGGGGGGGGGGGAGAAGGGGATGGCAGTAACTCTGACAATTTTCATTGGATAATGGTGGTCATTGAACTTGAGGTAGACATTGTTCCCAAAGAGTTATATACCCCAAAAAATTGATATTTGGTTACTAATGTTCAAGTTATTCCATAAATACACATTACACGACATTTTTTAACAAAGGGCAATAACTATCATAATTTTCATCGAATATTGCTGGTCATCAAACTTGACACACACAGTGTTGCTACAGAGACATATACCGAAAAGAAATGAAATCCAGTTTTTACTGTTAGTTATGCCATAAACAAGCATAACACTATATATTTTATAAAACAAAGGGCAATAACTCCAATAATTTCCATTGGATATCGCTGGTTATCGAATTTGACGTAGACATTGTTGCTATAGAGACATTTAGTGAAAAGAATTGAAACTTGCTTACTTTTGTTTAAGTTATACCATAAACATGCATTACACAATATTTTTTTGTAAACAAGGGGCAATAACTCCCATCATTTTCATTGGATATCACTGGTCATCGAACTTGATGTAGACATTGTTGCTACAGAGACATATACCAAAAAGAATTGAAATCCTTTAACAATTGTTCAAGTTATGCCGAAAACAAGATTTACAGAATATTTTTATAAATTAAACAAGGGCAAATAACTGTAAATGTTTACGGAAAAATATTAATTCTGCTGTAGGATCTGTTCCCCCATGTTGAGTTACAAGCATAGCAAAACATTTATAGGTAATCCATGTGTGAAGTTATAGCATTGTATGTGGAAGGAAACTACAGTTATTGCATGGAAAACAAAAATCTATTTATAGTAACAGTGACTTTGACATTTTACCTACAGATCTCAAAATCAATGCAAAACATTGTCCCATTATGGGCAACCTTTGTGTGAAGTATCAGCATCATGCGACCAACACTACAAAAATTACTGCCCAGAAATGAGAGTGAAGACATTTTTCAATCATCCCCTAAGTTAAAAAAGGGAGAATAGCTCTGTAAATGTTTATACGAAGATATTAATTCTGATGTAGGGATCATTCCCTCATGTTGAGTAGGGCTGCAACAATATGCTTCCCTAACGATACGATATGTATCACGATTCAATATGCACAATACGATATGTATCACGATTCAATATGCACAATACGATATGTATCATGATATACATGATCTCTCATGCCATGCAAGAACAACTATCAAATACTTTGAACAACATATACTACTCAAAGTTTGCTAAGCACCAAATATTTGACACATCATTGTGAAATTTGCTTGTGACATATTTGCGATATTTTTGGTGGATATGATTGAGGAATGTATTGAGATGGTCCCCAGTGTTTACATTAGCTCTCTTGACAGGCAGACTTTTCGTGACAGTCATGGAAAGCATGTACCCCTTGATTTTCATGATGTTTTTGTGTACTGTCTACATGTACATGACATGTGTAGGGTATTCAATCTTCATTTCAACACAAACCCTTGTGATTTAATGATTGAATATGACAAATGCAAATGTAAGAAGACATTTGTCTGAAGCAGAAATGTGGCGGGCTGCAGGGATGGTGGAGCAAGGGGCTACCCATTGTCAGGTTGGAGAAGCCCTTGGTATGCACCATACAGTGATCACCAGAGCCCGGGTAAGATTTCAGCAGTATGGCACACCAGTAAGACGGCATGGTGGTGGCAGAGACAGGGCAACATCTGCAGCTGAAGACCGGTTTTTGATCATTCAGGCCCGTAGGAACCACTTTGCCACAGCAACCCAGCTTCGCAGTGACCTTTAGAATGCATCCGGGGTAAATGTTTCGATGCAGACTATCCGGGCAATGTTGCACGAAGATGGTCTCTGATCGAGAAGACCATGTATTCGCATTCTGCTGTCCCAGAAACACCGCCTGGCACGATATGAATGGGCCATGGACCACGTTGGATGGACCAGAGAAGATTGGCGACCTGTCCTTCTTACAGAAGAGTCAAGGTACTGCCTAGACCACACAGATAGGCGGTCTAGGGTATGGAGAAGACCAGGTGAGCGATTCCATGTAGCCAGCATTGCTGAGCATGACAGCTATGGTGGAGGGTCAGTCATGGTCTGGGGCGGCATCAGCAGGGATGGATGTACAGAGCTCTGTGTCTTTGAACATGGTACATTGACCGCATAGCAGTATATTGATGAGATCCTGGATGTCCACGTCAGATTGTATGCAGGCGCAGTGGTTGATAGATTCATTCTGATGGACAATAATGCCTGTCTTCATGTTGCCCATGCTGTCTGGGAGTACCGACAGAGGGAGGAGATTGAGCATATGAACTGGACAGCAAGATCCCCTGACCTCAATCCAATCGAACATGTCTGGAATGAGTTGCAGCTTGCAATTTCAGCCCGTCCAGTCCAGTCCAGCCAAGAAGTGTCCAGGAGCTTGGTGCCATGCTGGTCCAAGAATGGAACAACGTACCACAAAAGACCACCAGGAACCTGAATGGGAGCATGAGACGGCGTTGTTAAGCTGTAATTAACAGTAATGGGTCTCATACTCGATACTGAGCCCATACCAGTTCGCTCCGTCAACATTTTGGCAAATTGAAAAATTTCCTCTTTTACCAATAATATCCATTTTCCATGGTTATCGTATTCAAAAGCTAAAAAATAATGTCAAACACAAATAAAATCTTAATTTCTGTACTTAAATCATTAAAGATATCATTAAATAAAAAATATATACACTTTTCATTACAATATTTCAACTAAAATGTAAAACAGGTAGTTGGATATTCTTGGTGTTTAGCAAACTTTGAGCAGTATATATTCATTTCCAGTAGCTTCCTTTTATTACAAATTTTTGCATGCACTCTTTAAACAATATGTAACTTATCAAAGTGATGACCATTGGTATTCATTTATTTCAAGTTTTGGTTTTATGACCTGTTTTCCGGTACATTTTCCTCTCAGAAAATATGTTCAAACAATTTAATCCCTTATATCTTATTTGACAGAGCTCTGTCAAACAAGACATAATGGATTAACCAACTAGATATTTAGCAGATTAGAGGGAATTCACTGAATAACCCTGTGTTAATGCCATATTTAGCACTGTCAATGCTGATACGAAAAAAAAACAGGGTTTCACTGCACCAGCTTTCAAAATCTATGAAATTGTTTTGCCTGATATTATTTATATTTATTGTATCGCGATACATAGGGAACAACGATACTTATTGAATCATGAGCAGTGTAACGCGGTTCGGGCATATCACAATTAATTGTTGCAGCCCTAATTTTGAGGTACAAGCATGACAGAAATTATTTAAATCCAACATATGATGACAGAGCTAGAGCAGCAAATATGTTGGATGAACACATTTTTTCAACCATTCCCTTAGTTAACAAGGGCAAATAACTCTGTAAATCTTTATGCGAAGATATTAATTCTATTGTAGGATCCGTTCTCTCATACTGAGGCATAAGCATGGTAAAAGTTATTTGAATCCAACAAATAATGACAATGCTACAGCAGCAAATATGTTTGAGGGTCACATTTTTCAATAATAATCCCCTAAGTTAAACAAGGGCAAATAACTATTTATGGAAAAATATTAATTCTGCTGTAGGCTCCGTTCCCCCAAGTTGAGGTACAAGCATAGCAAAAAGTATTTGAATCTGCCAAATAATGACTGTGCTAGAACAGCAAATATGTTGGACAGACACATTTGTGTTACGAACATCCATAACGTACATAACATACGAACATACAAACGAACGGACACAGCTGTCTACTAGATAACATTTTCGACCAGATAGGTCAGGGGCATAATGATGGCCAAATGGTATGAGAAGTTTGAAAGCTGTGTTGTTTATAAGTATGGAGCTGTGTCTATCACAAAATCTGCACTTTTAATGGAAAATCTAAATTGCGGCCTAAAAGAAATGTATGTAAAAATTAAAAAAATATGTGATAAATGAAAAAAGAAACAAGAGGCCCCAAGAGGCCATAATTGCTCACCTGACAAAGTGGTTCAAAGAAGTATTTTGGGTCACATTCAGTTAGTCATAGTTCATCAACACTGCGGAGGAATGAAGTCATGAAATTATTCATAACTCTGGTGTCCATGTCAGAAGATTATTGCCATAGGTCTTCCTGACTGCTTGCAATTCTATCAGCTGTACACAAGCACTGCCAAATATCCAAGGGTTGTTATGCCACTGCATGCCCCCCCCCCACAGAGAGCCCAAATATTAACCCAGGGACTTGATTTGAACAAACTTGAATCTACCCCCACTCCCACCCCCACCAAATATGAAAGCATTCGGACTGGTGAATCAAAAGAAGAAGATTTTTAATGAAATTTCATCATACTGCACTAACTGTTGGGCATAACCGGATTTCAACCAGATATCCATTAATTGCAACTGCTGGTATTATAGCACTGTCTATGACGCAAAATCAGTAAGGAATAACAAGAAAACAGTTCAAAACACTGCCACCTGACGTAAACAAAATGAAAAGAAACAAACACCATCGAGTGCCAACAGAAATCGCCGATGTCCAAACAATCATTCACAATTTATATGACTGCAATGGTCCTACATAATAGTGATGATACATCATAACTGTGATCACCCTGCATTGCCCAGTCACAAAACCAGATTTTGCTGTTTGAAAATCAGAGACGCGCGGCATGCCACGCACCTGAAACAAAGATTGCGTGCACGATTTGTTCCCACGGGCGTGCATTTGAAGTGAGGAATGATTGTCATTCATATTACGGTAGTTAAGAATTTTCCAACCAGTTTGTAAATTGTAGTTAGGTATAGTTAACTGTATTAGCAAAGAGTCTCTTATCTTGAGTGGCTTGAATTTGATGTGATCATATCATCATAGAGTGAATATGTACTCCTAATTTTTTGAGTATCTTTTTCTGTTCACTGCTAAGACAAATGTCACAAACAGTTCCACGTTTACATTTACCTATTCCTCGCAATGAAATTTCCGGTGGGAATATGTTGAGAGTCATGAAAGTGGTGTGGTAAGATAGTATTATATGCCCCATTGACCAGGAGCCCCTCATTGTCCGACACTGACCAGGGAAAAAACAAATTTAAAATGTTAGATTTTAAAAATAGTTTTTTTTATGACATATGTTCATACTACATACGTTCATACTTTTAAAAAGTTCAATAAAATCAAAACATGGTTTTACTGAAACACCTTGATAAAGTATCAAACAGTCAATTTATTCTGGAAGCACCACTACTCACACTGAGGGATTTTTTCAACATTGTAATCTGCAATTAACAAACATTTATTTGCGACTTGACAGCACAAGCGACCGAAATAACTGTTCATTCAACATTCCAACACCTTAACCCTTTCATGTTACATCGAGTACACATCAATGTAAATCAACAAATGTTTGGTAGCTTTGACAATGCTTGCATCAGCAAAAGAATTCTAACGTCTTGCGGTCAAATACTATTTATTTTCCCGACGCTATCCCGTAAACTATAGGTATAGCAGTTATCCGGTTGACAGCTTTTCCAACCGGTTATGCTGATAACCGGTTGCAAACCGGTTATCTGGCAAACCGTTTCAGCACTAAGCCCAGGGCCTCGATTTGAACAAACTTGAATCTGACACCACCCCTCCCCTAGAGATGTTGTATACCAAATATCAAAAGATTCTAATAGATGGTTCTGGAGAAGAGGATTTTAAAGAAATTCCCTCATATTGCACTAAGTTAAAATTTAGGCTCCTATAAGGAGCCCAAATATTAACCCAGGGACTCGATTTTAACAAACTTGAATCCAACCTCCCTAGAGAAAGCATTCTGACCAGTGGATCTGAAGAAGATTTTTAAAAAAATTTCCTCATATTGCACAAAGTTAAAATTCGGGCTGCCATAGGGAGCCCAAATATTAACCCAGGGACACGATTTGAACAAACTTGAATCTTAAACCTTGAGATGTTATATAACAAATATCAAAAGATTCTAATTGAGGTTCTGGAGAAGAAGATTTTTTTTAATTTTGGAAAACAATTTATTGGTGCTATCAGAGTAATGCCCCTTGTGGTGCCCCCTGTGGGCATGGCAACTTTATTTGAACAAACTTGAATTGACATATGATAAGGAACAAGCATATCAAATTTGGTTCGATTCGGCCCAGCGGTTTATGAGGAGATGTCGATAATGTAAAGTTAATGCCAGACAGATGACAGACGGATGGATGGACGAACTGACAGACAGATGGATGGACGGACAGAAGGTGCTTAGTAAAGCTCCCCCGGAGCTTTGCTCAGGTGAGCTAAAAATACAGGGTTTCTATTGTCCTAAGTTTTACAAAATACTAACCTGTCAACATCATATTTTTTCATGGCAGGTGTGGAGGGCTTGATCGACTCAGTGTTTTTTTTCTCTTTCAACTAACTTTAAAGAGAGTTTTGAAGGATATAAAGAAACTTTTTGCAGAAAGGAAGGGGAGATGGAGAATTTGGGACAGCACAGCGAATTTCTCTTTTTCTGCATTAAATGACATGAAATCCTTCAAAACTTATTTAAAAGCAAGAAAACAAAACCCTTAGACCTTCCGTCCCACCACCCTGAAGGCCTCAAGTCTTAAGGTGGGAGAATCTGAAGAAGAGAATTTTGAAAGCATTTTCTTCATATTTCACCATGTTGAAATTTGGGCTCCAATGGAAAGCCCAAAGGTGAACCCAGAGACCTGATTTGATCAAACTTGAATCTGACTCCCTATGGGTGTTGTATACCAAATATCAAAAGATTCTGATTGGAGGTTCTGGAAAAAGATTTTTATAGATTTTTTCCCCATACTACACCAAGTTAAAATTCAAGCTCCCATAGAGGGCCTGAATATTAACCCAGTGACTTGATTTGAGAAAGCTTGAATCTGAACCCCCTGAGGATGCTGGATACCAAATAGCAAAGGATTTTGACTCATGGATCTGAAGAAAAAGATATTGAAAGTATTTTCTTCATATTGCACTATGTTGAAATTTGGGGTCCCAATACACTTCAAGTCATGTCAATTTCACTGAATGACTTAATAAGTTGTCAGATAAGCACAACCCTTGACATGATTCCTTTGAAGCGCCCAGAGTGAGCTCCAAAGAAGTATGTGAAGTATTTAAATTAAAAGCAAAAGGGAAGCTTTTTTTAGACAGTAATGTAAGTTGTTTGCCCACTGGACAATGCAAAACACTGAGTCTTCTGCGAAGTCAAGCCTGGAAATAACCTGTGAACGATCGTTTAGGTTACTTTGGGGTGGGAGGTACATCAATTGTAAAATACAAAAACAAACAACAAGTAATGCAACATAAAGTAAATTCGTAATCCTGCATGCTTGGCAGCCAGACTTGATAATCTTTCAAAACTAACTCAACTCAAAATTGTGCACTGCATCAACATATGAAAAGAGTGGCATACCATTGACATCCTAACAGAATTTATGCCAAAATAAATAGCATACAACTAGGGTGTGACCTCCCCAAAGAGAAATTGTATGTCAGCTATTGCTATATTATTTCGGCGAAAATTCTGTTAAGATGTACACATCATGGGTGGTATAGTGAAAATTAAAATTTTATATCAAATTTTATTTCTTATTGTACTAACCAAAGTAACACAAGTTCCAAACCTCTGACTATCTCTCGGGTGAAAAAGAGGGCAAATTTTGAAGAGTCCTAAAGACAAGAGGCCCCAGGGGCCTGAGGGTGCTCACCTGACATGGTAGTCTAAATATCAAACCAGGGACTTAATTTGAATAAGCTGCATACGCCCCTCCTAAGAAAAGCATATACCAACTAGATGAAGCAGTTGTGCCCACACAATACATAGGAATTTTCCTTCTATTTTCAGTTCCTGCACTTTTACATCCCAAAATTGAGATAAACGCATAAAAACAGATTTTTTTAAATTTTTGTTTGGAAATTTTCGAGGTCCCAAACAAAATATTTTCAGCCTAAAATTGTTTTTTCTTCTTAAAATTGACCAAAACGCATAAAAAACCAAAAGACTAATTTCCGGTCCTACCCGGCCCCCAAATTTTCAGTGTAAAAAATTTTTTTTGTCTTAAAATTGACTGAAACGCAGAAAAAACACCAAAAAAATTTCCGGATTTTGGTCCAAAATTTTCTAAGTCAATTTTCAGTGTAAAAAAAAAATAAAACTTTTTTGTCTTAAAATTGCCCGAAACGCATAAAAAACAAAACAAAAAATTCTGGATTTTGGTCCAAAATTTTCGAAGTCCCACCCAGACCCCAAATTTTCAGTGTAAAAATGTTTTTTTTTTGTCTTAAAACTGACCAAAACACATAAAACAAGAGGCCCCACGTGGCCTTAATCGCTCACCTGACAAAGTGACTCTAAGAAGTATTTTAGGTCACCTTCACCATGTCATGCCTCATCAACATTAACTGGTTGAGTGATAGATTTTGTTTGAAGTTCAACATTTGTTACCTAAAATTAGTTTTATTTAAAATCATTGGTGTGTGGCCAATCTCCAATGATTTTTAATAAAGCAAATTTATCTCTGCAGACAAACTGGTTTAGCTTGAAGCACAAACAAGGAATGTGAAGAGATAGCCTTGGACATCTCTCCCCAACTGTGGATATCTTCCATGTGCTACATGTACATATTTGCATGCAAGAAAACAAAAATTTTCACAAATTTTCCAAAATATTAGTTTTTTTTTATCATCATTGGAACAAGCTCAAATAGCTTATTCCAATAGGGGTATGGGAAGATCAGGTATATTTTTGAGACAGAAATGTGAATATATAAATAATGGTGTTTTTTTGTGAATGATGCTGGAGAATTTTGCGTAAAGATATGGTAAATGGTTTGTTCTAGATACAGAATGATGCAAAAGTATTTAAATTTGATTAGGCAAGTTGTTCCTATAATGCATTTAAAAATTGAAGTAACTGTTTTTTTGCTGCCCGAACTTTTAGATGTGTGTGTCTGTGTTTGTGTGTGTGTGTGTGTTGCTTTTTTGACTCAAAAAGCATGGTGTGCGACCTCTCATTGGAATGAGCTCAAAAAGCTCATTCCAATGGGGTATTTACAAGCGATAAGTACATGTATGTTTAAGAGACAAAAATTAAAATTTGAATAGCGATTTTTGCGAAGAATGCTGACAAGTTTTGGCAGTTATGCTGGTTTAAAGGTAAGATATGCAAAGTGGTTGTTTTTTAAAGGCGACATTTAATTAAGGGGAATTAACCCTTGATTACTGAGGTAACTTCTAAAAGTACTGAAATTTCATGAAACAATGTGAATAACAGACAACAGTTGCCTAAAAATTTCATGAATAACTAAAATTTTTATTCTTTTGTCTCGAAAACATGGCATATGACCTTTGTTGGAATGAGCTGAATGCGTGTGTTATAATGAGGGGTCATAAAATTTGAACGGAGATTTGAGTGAATAATGCATTAGTACTGCTAGATTTGGGTAAACGGTTCACCCTGGATACCACCCCTTCTATAGTAGATCTTTTCTGCAAATTTTGTCTAAGATTCTATCAACTTTACAAATAAATACGTTCATGAATCACAATCAGATCCACCCCACAATGTTGCATACCAAATATCAAAAGATTCTGCCTGCTGGATCTGGAGAAGAAGATTTTTTAAGAAATATGCCTGAAATGCACTAAGTTAAAATTTGGGCTCCTATACGGAGCCCAAATATAAACCCAGGGGGCCGATTTGAACAAACTTGAATCAGATCCACCCCACAATGTTGCTTACCAAATATGAAAAGATTCTGAAGCTGGATCTGGAGAAGAAGATTTTTTAAGAAATTTGCCTGAAATGCACTAAGTTCGAATTCGAGCTTCTATAGTGAGCCCAAATATGAAACTAGGAAGCCGATTTGAACAAACTTGAATCAGATCCACCCCACAATGTTGCATACCAAATATCAAAAGATTCTGCCTGCTGGATCTGGAGAAGAAGATTTTTTAATAAATTTGCCCGAAATGCACTAAGTGCGAATTCAGGCTTCTATATTAAGCCCAAATATGAATCCAGGGGGCCGATTTGAACAAACTTGAATCAGATCCACCCCGCAATGTTGCATACCAAATATCAAAAGATTCTGCCTGCTGGATCTGGAGAAGAAAATTTTTGAAGAAATTTGCCCGAAATGCACTAAGTTTGAATTCGAGCTTCTATAGTGAGCCCAAATATGAATCCAGGGGGCCGATTTGAACAAACTTGAATCAGATCCACCCCGCAATGTTGCATACCAAATATCAAAAGATTCTGCCTGCTGGATCTGGAGAAGATGATTTTTTAAGAAATTTGCCTGAAATGCACTAAGTTCGAATTCGAGCTTCTATAGTAAGCCCAAATATGAATCTAAGGAGCCGATTTGAACAAATTTGCATCAGATCCATCCCACAATGTTGCATACCAAATATGAAAAGATTCTGCCTGCTGGATCTGGAGAAAAAAATTTTTTAAGAAATTTGCCTGAAATGCACTAAGTTCGAATTCGAGCTTCTATAGTGAGCCCAAATATGAATCTAGGAAGCCGATTTGAACAAACTTGAATCAGATCCATCCCACAATGTTGCATACCAAATATCAAAACATTCTGCCTGCTGGATCTGGAGAAGAAGATTTTTAATAAATTTGCTTGAAATGCACTAAGTTCAAATTTGGGCTCCTATACTGAGCCCAAATATAAACCCAGGGGGCCGATTTGAACAAACTTGAATCAGATCCACCCCACAATGTTGCTTACCAAATATGAAAAGATTCTGCCTGCTGGATCTGGAGAAGAAGATTTTTTAAGAAATTTGCATGAAATGCACTAAGTTCAAATTCGAGCTTCTATAGTGAGCCCAAATATGAATCTAGGAAGCCGATTTGAACAAACTTGAATCAGATCCACCCCACAATGTTGCATACCAAATATCAAAAGATTCTGCCTGCTGGATCTGGAGAAGAAGATTTTTTAAGAAATTTGCCTAAATGCACTAAGTTCGAAATCGGGCTTCTATACTGAGCCCAAATATGAACCCAGGGGGCCGATTTGAACAAACTTGAATCAGATCCACCCTACAATGTTGCATACCAAATATCAAAAGATTCTGCCTGCTGGATCTGGAGAAGAAGATTTTTTAAGAAATTTGCCTGAAATGCACTAAGTTCGAAATTGGGCTCCTATACTGAGCCCAAATATTAACCCAGGGATCCGATTTGAACAAACTTGAATCAGATCCACCCCACAATGTTGCTTACCAAATATGAAAAGATTCTGCCTGCTGGATCTGGAGAAGAAGATTTTTTAAGAAATTTGCCTGAAATGCACTAAGTTCGAATTCGGGCTTCTATAGTAAGCCCAAATATGAATCCAGGGGGCCGATTTGAACAAACTTGAATCAGATCTACCCCGCAACGTTGCATACCAAATATCAAAAGATTCTGCCTGCTGGATCTGGAGAAGAAGATTTTTGAAGAAATGTGCCTGAAATGCACTAAGTTCGAATTCAAGCTCCTATAGTGAGCCCAAATATGAATCTAGGGAGCCGATTTGAACAAACTTGAATCAGATCCACCCTACAATGTTGCATGCCAAATATCAAAAGATTCTGCCTGCTGGATCTGGAGAAGAAGATTTTCAAAGAAATTTGCCTGAAATGCAGTAAGTTCAAATTTGGGCTCCTATACTGAGCCCAAATATAAACCCAGAGGGCCGATTTGAACAAACTTGAATCAGATCCACCCCACAATGTTGCATACCAAATATCAAAAGATTCTGCCTGCTGGATCTGGAGAAGAAGATTTTTTAAGAAATTTGCCTGAAATGCACTAAGTTCGAAATCTATACTGAGCCCAAATATGAACCCAGGGGGCCGATTTGAACAAACTTGAATCAGATCCACCCTACAATGTTGCATACCAAATATCAAAAGATTCTGCCTGCTGGATCTGGAGAAGAAGATTTTTTAATGTTTTTCCCATTGCCTACAGTGTTAAAAAGTGCTGACTCAGCACTTTTTCAAAGTCCCGAAACTGTACCCTATGATAAAACCGATGGCAATTTTTTTTTACCAATCCTTTCTGTTGGTCCTAAGGAAGCTGCACACCAAATAAAAATTCTCAGTGCCGTGCAGTTTTGGAGATATGGGCGTTTTAAATTTTTTTCTATTTTTAGCTCCTGCGGTTCCCACGGGGCTGCGGGAAAATTTTTTTTTGCATAAATCAAGTACTCATGACCCAATAAGCCCTCACATAAAATTTCGTTCAAATCAGCCTCTCGGTTTGGAAAATAGAAATTTTGGGCGGGGCAAAAAATTTTGCCCCTCCCATAACGACGCCAAGTATAGCCCCACAAACTTCTCTTGAACAAATCTGAGTCTACACCTCAAAAGGAAGCTTCACACCAAATATCAAGTCTCTGCTACTGCTGGTTCATGAGAAGAAGATTTACAAAGATTTTGGTGCCCCTTGGGGGCGTGGCACCACCCAGGAGGAGGGGCAACTTCATTTGAACAAATCTGAATTGGCATTAGGTAATAAACATTTAGCCAACATTTGAATAAAATTGGGCTAGTGGTTTAGGAGGAGAAGTCGATAATGTAAAGTTAACGCCGGACGGACGACGACAGACGACGGACGCCGGACGACGGACAGAAAGTGATTAGTAAAGCTCCCCTTGAGCTTCGCTCAGGTGAGCTAAAAACAAAACAAAAAAATTCCGGATTTTGATCCAAAATTTTGCAAGTCCCACCCAGACAGGGGGGGGGGGGGGGGGGGGGGAGGGGGGGTAGGAAAAAATTTGCAGACACCGATGCAGATTTTTTGTTTTTGACCGGTCGGAGGACCCACCCACCCACCCCATGTTATTTTTTTCCAGTTTTACAATTTTTTTCCGCGGTTATCTGAACCACCCACCCCCACTAAATACATGCTTCTGCATCATCCTTCCCACCATAACCAATTTTATCATATAGTATTGAGTGATTGACCTTGTACAGTAGGACAGGTCTTGATTTTATCAGACCAAAGTGGTCTCTTAAGGCAGATGGTCTCCGATAACAAACCAAATATAGAGTAAAGCTGGTATGTCCAGGTATGTCCATATAAAACATGGTCTCCAAAGACATCGGTCTCTTAAGGCATGTTCTATTGTAATTCATTAACACTCTTGAATGTCATACCATTAACTTTTTACCTATAGTTATCTCTCCATGTGTTCAGACATGTTGTAGAAACCAACAATATATATGGCATTCGACAGAATTCAGAGAGCTTTGTAAAATATCATACAAATTGTTTATTTTTTTGACGAAGGTTTGGGTGGGGCATGGCAGGGTTGGGGGAGGGATTTATTACTTATTTTAAGTCCAGCCCTAGAAGGTCTGGTACATGATTTTGTTGACACCTGTGTTCTCAGATGTGTTTGAAATAAATTAGCAGTTCAATCAGGTTCAATGTTTAGTAGTTTTTGTGTTACATACTTCCTACAATGGCAATAAGAGTCATTAGTGTTTTCGTAATAGGTATGGATACATCGTTGTACAGAATTGTTCCTGCAGCTGAAATCTGTAACTGTTCCTGACTTCACATAACTTCACATAATTGTCTTTGCTCCTCATCTGAGCCAGCCAATCTCACCAGGGTGAACATATTAGAAATTTAATCAAACGGAACACCCTCAAGATAACTTATCCTCAGAGTGCAGTGTTTGATAATTGCAATTAGTAATGCATTTTAACTTGCATTATTCAATATGTCATACATTGTATCACTATAAGCCGAATCATAGCTCAGCTGCAATAACAGTTTTATAATCGTATATAACACATGGTAGGTACCCCCTGATAACTTGAGTGTCTTTTTATTGGTTCTTGAATGATACTTCACTGATTATGGTATACAATTTTGCCCCAAAGTGTCTGAGGAAAAAATTTGCAAGCATCGGAAAAAAAATTTGTTTGTCCTCCTTGACCACCCACCCACCCCGGCATCAGTGTTTTGCAAATTTTTTCCAATTCCCCCCTGCCCAGACCCCAAATTTTCAGGGTAAAAAAATTTTTTTTTTTGTCTTAAAATTGACCGAAACGCATAAAAAAAAAAAAAAAGTTCCGAATTTTGGTCCAAAATTTTCCAAGTCCCACCCAGACCCCAAATTTTCAGTGTAAAAAAAAATTGTTTTTGTCTTAAAATTGACTAAAACGCATAAAAAACAAAACAAAAAAATTTCCAGATTTTGGTCCAAAATTTTTAAGTCTGCAATAGGACCCCAAATTTTCAGTCTAAATATGAACCCAGGGACTTGGCTTGAACAAACTTGAATCACACCCCCTCCCCCCCCCCACCCCCCAATGATGCTGCATATCAAATATCAAAAGATTCTTATTGGTAGATCTGAAGAAGATGATTTTTAAAAAATATTCCTCATACTGCACTAATTTAAACATTTGGGCTCCCATAGAGAGCCCAAATATGGACCCAGGCAACTGATTTCAATAAACATGTGAAACAATCTTCCAAAGATGTTATATGTGAAATTTGAAAGCTTTAGGAGCAGTGCTTTGGGAGAAAAGTAGTCTTACATGTTTTTCCCATTACCCACAGTGTTAAAAAATGCTGACTCAGCACTTTTTCAAAGTCCCAGAAAAGTACCCCATGATAAAACCAATAGCAATTTTTTTTATCATTCCATTCTGTTGGTCCTAAGGAAGCTTCACAACAAATAAGAATTCTCAGTGCCATGTAGTTTTAGAGATATGGGGTTTGAATTTTTTCTATTTTTAGCTGCTGCAGTTCCCTTGGGTCGATAGGAAAAAATTGTTTGCATAAATTAAGTACTTATGACCCAATAAGCCCTCATATCAAATTTGGTCCAAATCTGCCTCTCGGTTTGGAAAATATAAATTTTGGGAGGGGCAAATATTCTTGCCCCTCCCATTACGATGCCAAATATAGCCCCACAAACTTCTCTTGAACAAATCTGAGTCTACACCTCAAAAGGAAGCTACACACCAAATATCAAGTCTCTGCTACTGCTGGTTCATGAGAAGATTTTTTAAGATTGCAGCACACTTTTTGGATGTGGCCCTACCAATGGGCGAGGCAGCTTGATTTAAACAAAATCAAATTGTGATGTCATAACAAACTATTATCTCAAATATCAATTAAATTGGTTCAGCGGTTTGGGAGGAGAAGACGCAAACACCATGTTCACGGACGACGGACGGTGAGTGATCACTATAGCTCTCCTGACTGAAAGTCAGGTGAGCTAAAAAAAAACCCTTTGGAGACTATGAAATAGTCAAAAGACAACATGTTAGCCAAACCGGATTGACCAGGTGCCATTTGTGCAGGGTGCACAAAGCCTGGTGTCCTGTATTCTACAAAGAATAGTCATCTATTGTCCAATTCCCAGCAGTCATGTGCTAGCAGTCATATGCCAAGACAATTTCTGAATTTTCAAAGACAACAAGCAAATTCAGTGAATTCATGTCTCCTGCTGAGCAGCAGTTTCAAGGGGAATTAATGCATCCAGTAGAATATAGTTGAGTGGCAAGTGGAAGTTATTTAGAAGAGACAGAATAGACAGTGCTTCAGACAGTGGTTATCAGATTTATTTTCACGGAGGTCACTGTCAAAGCAAGCAAAGTGATGTGGAGTATAACTGTGAGAATCACTAAAAATTAAGACTGTATGATAAGACATATTACATTAAACTGATGTGAAAAGTATTAACCAACCTGTAAAGCTTGTGATTGGAAGTTAATGAAACCTTGGAAGTGATGTCCAGATAATATGGTAGTCTGTATATGGTACTGGGGGAGTCTGATTTTGTATTTGTAGAGTTGCAAAAGAAGTAACGATGAAGACATATTCTGGTCTCACAATGATAACAAAGATACACAAGAAGTTTCGTGAAGATCAGTTCATAAATACAGCTTTTAGTCCGAGGTGCGTTGATGCATGGGCAGACGGACAGGCAGACGGACAGATTTTCGGTACAAAATTTCCCACATTCGAACTTGACCTAGGTATTGATAAAAGTAATCCATATATGAAATTTCATTGAAATCGGTTGACTCTAAGGAAAGTTAGAGTCTGGAAACCATCAGCCAATCAAATTTAAGCAACCTAATTAAATATGCACGGAAAATGCCCATGTTCGAACTTGGACCCACAATTGATAAAAGTGATCTACTACCCAAATTTCATCGAAATCGACTGACTGTAAGGAAAGTTAGAGTCTGGAAACGAAAAACACCGAAGTTATGCACTTACTGTGTATTAGAAGTAGCACTGAATAAATCAAAGTTTCCCTAATTTGCATAATTATTGCACGAGAACAAAACCTGTATTATATGTCATGTATTGCATGTTACTAAACATTCATACAAAAATTTATTCAAATTCGAACTTTCATATAGAAGTTCTGTACATAATGAAAGTGTCAATGACACTGTAGCTCAACTTGACAAACTTGAACTTGGTAAGTTATAAATGAAATGGCAAAATTGAAGATCATTGGTACCAATGTCATTTTTTTTGCCAGTAGCAACATTTTTTTGACAGAAACCGAAGAAAATCGATAGCTTCCATCTAGAGGCCTCCCCAAACAAGCATGCCAGGTTTCAAAGCAATCCGACCATAAATGTGCCCTGTAGGATGTACAAAAGGGAAATATTGTGGTCTGACTAGACTAAATTCTAGGAACGTTGGCCGTGGCAACATTTTTTGCCGGAAATGGAAGAAAATCGATAGCTCCCATCTAGAGGTCACCATAAATAAGCATACCAGGTTTCAAAGCAATCTAATCATAAATGTGCCCTGTAGGGTGAGCCAAAGGGAAATAGTGTGGTCTAACTAAACTTAGTTCTAAGAATGTTGGCTGCGGCAACATTTTTTGATGGAAATTGAAGAAAATCGATAGCTCCCATCTAGAGGTCACCCCAAACAAGCATGGCAGATTTCAAAGCAATCCGATCATAAATGTGCCCTGTAGGGTGTGCCAAAGGGAAATATTGAGTCTTCTGACTAAACTAAGTTCTAAGAACGTTGGCCGCAACATTTTTCGACAGAAATTGAAGAAAATCGATAGCTCCCATCTAGAGGTCTCCCCAAACAAGCATACCAGGTTTCAAAGCAATCAAATCATAAATGTGCCCTGTAAGGTGTGCCAAAGGGAAATATTGTGGTCTGACTAAACTGAGTTCTAAAAACGTTGGCTGCGGCAACATTTTTTGACGGAAATTGAAGAAAATCGATAGCTCCCATCTAGAGGTCACCCCAAACAAGCATGCCAGGTTTCAAAGCAATACGATCATAAATATACCCTGTAGGGTGTGCCAAAGGGAAATATTGAGTCTTCTGACTAAACTAAGTTCTACGAACGTTGGCCATGGCAACATTTTTTGACAGAAATTGAAGAAAATTGATAGCTCCCATCTAGAGGTCTCCCCAAACAAGCATACCAGATTTCAAAGCAATCCGATCATAAATGGGCCCTGTAGGGTGTGCCAAAGGGAAATATTGAGGTCTGACTAAACTAAGTTCTATGAACGTTGGCCGTGGCAACATTTTTTGCCGGAAATTGAAGAAAATCGATAGCTCCCATCTAGAGGTCACCCTAAATAAACATACCAGGTTTCAAAGCAATCAAATCATAAATGTGCCCTGTAGGGTGTGCCAAAGGGAAATATTGTGGTTTGACTAAACTAAGTTCTAAGAACGTTGGCCGCGGCAATATTTTTTGACGGAAATGGAAAATGAAAGTGTCAATGACACTGTAGCTCAACTTGTCAAGACAAAGACATGCACATGTATAGTATGTGACACAGCAATGACAAACATCTAGGTAATGACCTGATAACAAAGGTACATATAAAGTATTGTAATGGTCTGTACATAAATACTGACCGTTGCCTGTAACAAATGTATAGGTAAAGTATTGTAAAGGTGGGTGACAGTCAGATGCTAAACTAGAAAAGAAAACTTTGAGTCCCAGAGTGGGTCTGACTGAACCCCAAAATATTTGTTCTCATAGCACAGTGATAACAAAGGCACCCCAAAACACACTCGTTCCTGTCCCAAGGTGAAAACAAAGGTACCCAAGAAGTTTTGTGAAGATCAATTCATAAATACGAGCTGTATAGAACTTGTGACAAAAAACTGATTGGACCTAATTTTGGTACAAAATGGCCACTGGCAGCCATCTTGAATTTTGGACCGTACCCAGAAACACTCATTCTCGTCCCAAGGTGATAACAAAGGTACCCAAGAAGTTTTGTGAAGATCGGTTCATAAATACAGCCTCTACCCTGAGCCGTATTGACATGTGTGCTCACATTGTGCAAGTAGCACTGAATAAGTCAAAGTTCATCTAATTTGCATAATTTCTGCACGAAAAAAAACCCTTAGAATATGTGATGTATTCCATGTTACTAAACATTCATACAAAAATTTATTCAAATCAGAACTTTCATACAGAAGTTCTGTACAAAAGACTGATTGCACTAATTTTGGTACAAAATGGCTGCTGGTGGCCATCTTGAATTTCGGACCACACCCAAAAACACTCGATCTCATCCCACGGTGATAACAAAGGTACCCAACAAGGTTCGTAAAGATTGGTTCATAAATATGGCTTCCAGTCTGAGCTGTATAGAAGTTGTGTACAAAAAACTGATTAGACCTAATTTCGGTACAAAATGGCCACTGGCAGCCATCTTGAATTTTAGACCGCACCCAGAAACACTCGTTCTCGTCCCAAGGTGATAACAAAGGTACCCAAGACATTTCGTGAAGATCAGTTCATAAATACAGACTCAAGTCTGAGCTGTATTGACATGTGTACTTAATGTGTGTAAGTCGCACTGAAATATCAAAGTTCATCTAATTTGCATAATTTCTGCACGAGAAAAAAACCCGTATTATATGTGATGTATCCCATGGTACTAAACATTCACACAAAAAATTATTCAAATCAGCGCTTTCATATGGAAGTTCTGTGCAAAAATCTGATTGCACCTAATTTTGTACAAAATGGCTGCCATCGGCCAACTTGAATTTCGGACCGGACCCCAAAACACTCGTTCTCATCCCACGGTGATACCAAAGGCACCCAAGAAGTTTCGTAAAGATCGGTTCATAAATACGGCCTCTAGCCCGAGCCGTATTGGCATTTGCACTTACAGTGCTGAAATTAACACCAAAAAACATCAAAATTAGTCTAATTTGCACAATTTACGCACGAGAAAAAAACCCGTATTATATGTGATGTACCCCATGGTACTAAACATTCATACAAAAAATTATTCAAATCAGAGCTTTCATATGGAAGTTCTGTACAAAAAACAGATTTCTGCATCATCTGTACAAAATGGCGGCTGGCAGCCATCTTGAATTTCGGACCGCACCCAAAAACACTCGTTCTCGTCCCACGGTCATAACAAAGGTACCCAAGAAGTTTCGTAAAGATCGGTTCATAAATACGACCTCTAGCCCGAGCCATAGCCAATTGTTGACGTACGGACAGACGGACGACGGGCCATGACAATAGCTCAAATTTGACTTCGTCAAAGTTGAGCTAAAAATCGATAGCTCCCATCTAGAGGTCACCCCAAACAAGTATGCCAGGTTTCAAAGCAATCCGATCATAAATGTACCCTGTAGGGTGTGCCAAAGGGAAATATTGAGTCTTCTGACTAAACTAAGTTCTAAGAACGTTGGCCGCGGCAACATTTTTTGACAGAAATTGAAGAAAATCGATAGCTCCCATCTAGAGGTCTCCCTAAACAAGCATACCAGGTTTCAAAGCAATCTGATCATAAATGGGCCCTGTAGGGTGTGCCAAAGGGAAATATTGAGGTCTGACTAAACTAAGTTCTACGAACGTTGTCCGTGGCAACATTTTTTGCCGGAAATTGAAGAAAATCGATAGCTCCCATCTAGATGTCACCCTAAATAAGCATACCAGGTTTCAAAGCAATCAAATCATAAATGTGCCCTGTAGGGTGTGCCAAAGGGAAATATTGTGGTTTGACTGAACTAAGTTCTAAGAATGTTGGCCGCGGCAACATTTTTTGACGGAAATTGAAGAAAATCGATAGCTCCCATCTAGAGGTCACCTCAAACAAGCAAACCAAGTTTCAAAGTAATCTGATCATAAAGGCGACCTGTGAGGTGTGCCAAAGGAAATTGTGGACGTACGTACTAACGTACTAACGTACGTACGTACGCCGACGGACGAGATGTGATGGCAATAGCTCAGCTTGACTTTGTCAAGTTGAGCTAAATGAAAGTGTCAATGACACTGTAGCTCAACTTGTCAAGACAAAGACATGTACATGTAAAGTATGTGACACAGCAATGACAAACATCTAGGTAATGACCTGATAACAAAGGTACATATAAAGTATTGTAACGGTCTGTACTGACCGTTGCCTGTAACAAATGTATTGGTAAAGTATTGTAAAGGTGGGTGACAGTCAGATGCTAAACTAGAAAAGAAATCTTTGAGTCCTAGAGTGGGTTTGACTGAACCCCAAAATATTTGTTCTCATAGCACAGTGATAACAAAGGCACCACAAAACACACTCATTCCTGTCCCAAGGTGAAAACAAAGGTACCCAAGAAGTTTCGTGAAGATCAGTTCACAAATATGAGCTGTGTAGAAGTTGTGACAAAAAACTGATTGGACCTAATTTCGGTACAAAATGGCCACTGGCAGCCATCTTGAATTCTGGACCGCACCCAGAAACACTCGTTCTCGTCCCAAGGTGATAACAAAGGTACCCAAGAAGTTTTGTGAAGATCGGTTCATAAATACAGCCTCTTGCCCTAGCCGTATTGACATGTGCATTTACAGTGTATAAGTAGCACTGAATAAATCAAAGTTCATCTAATTTGCATAATTTCTGCACGAGAAAAAAACCCGTACTATATGTGATGTATTCCATGTTACTAAACATTCATACAAAAATTTATTCAAATCAGAACTTTTATACAGAAGTTCTGTACAAAAGACTGATTGCACTAATTTTGGTACAAAATGGCTGCTGGTGGCCATCTTGAATTTTGGACCACACCCACAAACACTCGTTCTCATCCCACGGTGATAACAAAGGTACCCAAGAAGTTTCGTAAAGATCGGTTCATAAATACAGCCTCTAGTCTGAGCCGTATGGAAGTTGTGTACAAAAAACTGATTAGACCTAATTTCGGTACAAAATGGCCACTGGCAGCCATCTTGAATTTTGGACCGCACCCAGAAACACTCGTTCTCGTCCCAAGGTGATAACAAAGGTACCCAAGACGTTTCGTGAAGATCGGTTCATAAATACAGACTCTAGCCCGAGCCGTATTGACAGGTGTACTTACTGTGTGTAAGTAGCACTGAAAAAATCAAAGTTCATCTAATTTGCATAATTTCTGCACGAGAAAAAAACCCGTATTATATGTGATGTATCCCATGGTACTACACATTCACACAAAAAATTATTCAAATCAGCGCTTTCATCTGGAAGTTCTGTGCAAAAATCTGATTGCACCTAATTTTGTACAAAATGGCTGCCATCGGCCATCCTGAATTTCGGACCGGACCCCAAAACACTCGTTCTCGTCCCACGGTGATAACAAAGGTACCCATGGAGTTTAGTAAAGATCGGTTCATAAATACGGTCTCTAGCCCGAGCCGTATTGTCATTTGCACTTACAGTGCTGAAAGTAACACCAAAAAACATTAAAGTTAGTCTAATTTGCATAATTTACGCACGAGAAAAAAACCCGTATTATATGTGATGTATCCCATGGTACTAAACATTCATACAAAAAATTATTCAAATCATAGCTTTCATATGGAAGTTCTGTACAAAAAATAGATTTCTGCATCGTCGGTACAAAATGGTGGCTGGCAGCCATCTTGAATTTCGGACCACACCTAAAAACACTCGTTCCCGTCCCAGGGTCATAACAAAGGTACACAAGAAGTTTCGTAAAGATCGGTTCATAAATACGACCTCTAGCCCGAGCCATAGCCAATTGTTGATGTACGGACAGACGGACAGACGGACAGACGGACAGATGGACAGACGGACGGACGGATGGACAGACGGACAGACGGACGACGGGCCATGACAATAGCTCAAATTTGACTTAGTCAAAGTTGAGCTAAAAATGATTACACCCAATTTCGGAACAAAATGGCCACTGGCGGCCATCTTGAATTTTGGACCAAACCCCAAAACACATATTCTGGTCTCACAATGATAACAAAGATAGCCAAGAAGTTTTGTGAAGATCGATTCATAAATACAGCGTTTAGTCCAAGGTGCGTTGATGCACGGGGCAGACGGACAGATATTCGGTACAAAATTTCCCACATTCGAACCTGACCAAGGTATTGATAAAAGTAATCCATATATGATGGTTGATTTTAAGGAAAGTTAGAGTCTGGAAACCGTCAGCCAATCAAATTTCAGCAACCTAATTAAAAATGCGCAGAAAATGCCCATATTAGAACTTGGACCCACAACTGATGAAAGTGATCTACTACCCAAATTTCATCAAAATCCAGTCACTGTAAGGAAAGTTAGAGTCTGGAAATGAAAAACACGGAAGGACGGAAGGATGGAAGGACGGGAGGATGCAAGGAGGATGGAAGGACAGGAGGAGGATGGAAGGACAGAAGGACACCCCGAATTTAATATCTCCCATTTTTTTCAAAAAGCGGGAGACAATTACGCATGTATACATGTGAGTGGGGAGTGTTGAGCCGATTATCGGCACAGGTTATCGGTATCAGCTAATGAATGGCTTATTAGCCGGGTATCGGTATGTGCAAAAAAATGATAAATTTGAAGTAATTTGTATTTTTTTATATACTTACCAATGGCCCAGACTTAGCTGGTGCAAACTCATTAATTTCCAGGGCCAAAGACAAATTTTGAACCCCCACCAATCCCCAAAATTTGCATACAAAACCAAAAATTAGAAGTCCTATCTGGTCCTCCATACTTTTGCTTACTGCGCAACCAGGAAGTTAACGAAATTGGCGCCAACATCATTCCTCCTTCTACTTCTACTTCTACCATTTTATGGCCACCGTCATCAAGTTGACTATTCTTCCTAGTTATGCCTGCTAAATGTTATATATTTTTATCAGCGCGGAGGTATGAGTGCCCACTCATGGGAGGGCCATCCCCATCTGGGCCATTGGTAAGTATAAAAAATATACAAATTACTTCAAATTTATCATATTTTTATACTAAAACCAATGGCCCAGACTTAGCTGAATCGTAAAAAGGCTGGAGGGCCTAGGACTTAGATGAATGTAATATCTCTATTACTCCACAATAAAGAATAGCTCCTACAGGAGAATAGGAGAAGACATAGGAATTACATATGTCTTTCTCTTTTTCCTAATAAAAAAGAGAATGATATAACACCAATCATATACTGGAGTAATACACAATAATTCTCCATTTAATGCCAGCATAACCCTTTGTGCAAATTTGGTGAAGGAAACCAATTATAAGGTAAGTCCAGAGAATGACACGCCTTATACTCATTTAAAAGTGTCCAAGGATTGTATATTAACGCTCGTATGACACGTGACATACACAAATGCTTCACACTGAGCTACACTTTAAAAGCAATACATAAATGAGACATAATTGTTGCTTCACACCAAGCTACACATTAAAACCACCCAGCACCGACGCTGGACTACTGACACTGGAGGAGGTATTCCCTTGCTTTTCACTATAAAGCCAGATGATATTAAGGGACCCCCCCCCCCCCCCCCCCCCCTGTTCTGAAGAAAGAATCCTCAGAATGAAAAGGGCAGCGGAAGGGCATCACATGTTCTAGCAGACTGTCTAAGACATCATTGAGATGTATTATTAATGGACGACATTCTGGGCAATAGAATGAGGACCCAAGGATCTGAGGTCACCGGAGATAGACTCTAAATTTCTAAGACAGAACTTAGTGAATGAAGACGGTTGCGTCCAGTAGGCTGCCTTCATTAAATCGGTAATAGCAATACTATTAGAATATGCCCAAGAAGAAGACAGTGCCCTAACCTCATGTGCTGAAATCTTATTGACAGAATGTTGATCCGCCGATAGATTCTCGTAAGTGATTCTTACTGCCAACTGAATCCATCTAGCGACTGAATGAACAGAAATATCCTTTCTGTTAGGTATAAGCAAAAGGAAAAAACATTTTCTTCCTTTTCTAATGAAGCTAGATCGACGTTTAAAAATGCATCGCTCTCACTGGACATAAAAGCGGTCTACGGTTGTCCGAGGATGGTAAAGCCTTAATGACCATAGGCTCTGGCCATCTATCCGGAATCTGATTCTTAGCCAAGAATCCCACTTCTGTAGTAAGAGTAATAGTATTACCCACACTACGGTAATGGGAATCGTCAACAGATAATGCATGGAGTTCACTAACTCTTCTAGCAGAAGCGAAGGCTAAGAGAAATGCCATTTTATAAGTCAGGAATTTAAATTCTACATCATCTAACGGCTCAAAAGGAGCTTCTTGAAGCTTCGAGAGAACTCAAGCTAAATTCCATTTAGGAATTAATCTGAGGGTTCTAGGTCTATTGATAGAGAAATTTCTAACTGGTTTGGATAAATAAGGATCTGATCCAGTACTCAAGTTATCATGATGAGAATATGTGTCTGATAACAGAGACCTATAGCCCTTAATCGTGACAGGCTGCAGTTTGAGTATGTCAAACAGGTAGACCAGAAAATTGGCAATTTGAAGAATAGATGGATTATAAATATCCACCGACTGATTTGCACACCAACGAAAGAAAACTCTCCATTTCGCTGCATAATTCAGCGAAGAGGAGGTCTTTCTACCGTTAGAAATTGCATCCACTGCTCGTCCTGTAAACTGCTTCCCGTGCAAGAAGGACCGCACAACGGAAATACGTGAAGGTTGAGACCTTCCGGGTTGTGATGCAGTGCGTGGGACTTCCCCTGATACAGAAGATCCTTGAGAGGAGGAAGCTTCCGGGGAAGGTCCCATAACAGACACGTGACCAAGTTTATCCAAGGTTTCTGAGCTGACAGTGGTGCTACCAGCAAGATTTTGCAGTGAGACTGTTTGATTTTAAGCAGAATCTGCTGAATCAGCAGAGTTGGAGGATATGCACGTCCTATTATCCCGTTCCATGAGAACGATAGAACATCTACTGAGAATGCTCGGTGATCTGGACAAGGCGACACGAACATTGGAAGCTGATTGTTTAGGTTCATGGCAAAGAGATCTATCACGGGACGATCCCACTTGTAGCAAACCTGCCGGAATATTCATTTGTTGAGAGTACACTCCGATGGCAACAGGCGAAATTTTCTTGAGAGCGAGTCTGCTACTACGTTCAGATGACCCGGAATATGACGGACTGAGAGATGAACGTGATGACTCAGAGCAAATAGGAGAATTTTATGTGTCAATTCGTATAGAGGAATTGAATGAGTGCCGCCCTGGTTACTGAGATAAGCCACTACTGTCAAATTGTCTGACAAAATCTGCACATGGACGTTGGCTACGTGAGCAATCCAGTGTTTCAGTGCAAGCCAAATAGACATCATCTCTGTGATGTTTATGTGCTTTTCCAGGAACGAAGAGCCCCAAAGACCCTGGCACTTCAGGTCTGCAGGAAACAGGGATGCACCAGAACCCGTCAGACTCGCATCCGTCATAATAGTAAAGACCGGATCTGGTACCTGAAGTAGAACTCCTTGAGTTAACCACTCGAGATCCACCCAAATCTGAACTTTTTGTTTTATCAGATCTCTTAAAAACTATCTGGCCTTCGAGCCAATGCGTCTTGACACTCCAGTTCTGAGTAAAGAAAATCTGGAGAGGACGCGAGAGTAAGCGACCCAGCAGAATCAAGTCCGCCGCTGCCCCTCACAGTCCCATCAGTCGCATAAACTCCCTCGCTGATACTGTGAGAGAGTTTAGACAAAAGCGAGCATAGTAACTGACTAATTTCGTTACCGGAAGGCGAACCAGATTGCTTTGAGTCTCGAAGCTCACCCCCAAGTGAATGAAGGACTTGGACGGATCTAAATCTGACTTCTTTTCGTTTACAATGAAACCGAGACGTCGGAATAAATCAAGTAGACTCTGCACATCGTTCTGAAATGCATCTTTGTCGCTGTATCTCTGAAGAATGTCATCCAGATAAGCCAACGTTACCTCGACCGAATGAGCTTGGAAATGTGACATTACCGAGTTCATTATCTGAGTGAATGCCCAAGGTGCCAGGTTCAGAACGAAACACATCACTCCGAACTGATAAACTTTACCTTGGATGGCAAAGCGCTGGTACTTTCTGAAAGCCAGATGAACCATGACGTGAAAGTATGCATCCTTTAGGTCTAAGCTTGCCACAAAGTCGTTCACATGACGTTTACCGACCGAATGGTTTCCATATAGAACTTTGGAGCGATAATCAGTTTGTTTATCCAGCTCAAGTCTATGACCAGTCGAAACGAGCTGTCTGGTTTCAGCACAAGAAACAGGTAACTGTAAAATCCCTGTGAGTTGGGATTTTCTACGACCTCTATTGATTCCTTTACTAGTAGAGATTGAATTTCTGCAAGAAGAGACTCCTTTTTTGAAGGATTTGCCGCAAGATCTGTCCAATGTGGACTTCTTGTAAGTGGGGGCATTGAACGGAATGATAGCCGTTCTGACTACATTCCTGACCCACTGATCTTCTGTTATGTCCATCCAGTTTCTTGCGAAGTTTGATAACCTTCCACCAACTGGAGAGCAACAGAGGTTTAGACCATCACCTGTGTGACCTGTGAGGCCTTCTGGAAGAGAAACCACATCCTCCCCGAGAACAACCTCGTGCCGTCGGCTTCGGGGCATCTGGCTTATAATCTTTGTAAGATTTACGCCCCTTTCCAGAGCTGCTATACTGATGATTCCCTGAGTAGCCGTACGAGGGTTTCTTAGAACCCCACGAGGAGCTCTTCTTTGCTGACTGCGAAATGGACCCCTCTCACCTACCACGTCCAGCATATGACTGCTGCTGGGAAGCTGACCTCAGCAAAAGAGTGCTGGTAGCTTTTTTGGTAGCTTCTTCATACACTAAGGATAACTTGTCGTCAAACAAGGTATGCCCAGAAATCGAAGTGACTCTTAGAGAGCTTTTCACCGGATCGTCTATCAATGAAGACGATGCTAAGGCTCCATCACATCTTATCAATTCCATATTAGCCACTGCAAGGGCAGAATGATGAGTGGAATACATAACTGCCCTTGAAAGAACTCTGAGAGATGAATTAATATCGTCAAATTCTTTCCCAACAAGACGATGGTCCAAAGCCCTGGTGATATGATCTGCATAGGACATAGCGTCCAAAACTGCCTGACTAGAATCAATTGTAGATTCGAACACATCTGGGCGGACACTGAATGATGCGGATAGCGAGATATCCAGATCTAAAGCCCGATCATCCAGACACAGAGGAGCTCTCTGAACATCTTCTCCAACCGTTTTTAACCCTTTACCCAACGTAACAGCCCAAACCGGCCAGCGCTATTCTCAAAAATTGCCAATTAATTTTCATTATTTTTTTCATTTTTTGTCTCAAAAACATAGGTTATGACCACTCATTGGAACGAGCTCGTTCCAATGAGGGGTCATAACCTATGTTTTTGAGACAAAAAATGAAAAAAATGAGTTATTCGAGAACTTTTTTTGCATGTGTCGTCTGCTTTTCATGTTAGGTAAAGGGTTAAGTAACATGGTTCAGGAAATGGTATGTGGATAGAAGATGAGGATAAGAAATCGCTTTTCCTTCTTGCATTTGCTAGGCTGAATATTGCGTCGTCAATGTGGCCGAAGGCCTCAGACACATGAATCGACTGAACCGGGAAGGAAAGAACGTCATCTTTTCTCCGCTGGGTATCCCTATCTAAGGATGATAGCGATTTCTGCCTAGCAGACACAGCTTGCTGACCAGGAGGAACAAGATCAGGAAAAAACTGATGAATAAAATTCATCGTTTCCATATAATGTTCCAAAAGGGGAGGAGAATCTTCCTCCAAATCCCTTTCATCATCTGCTTGGTTCAGCTGTAAATTTTGGTCAGCTCCATCCGAATGAACAGATGACCGTACCGACCCAGCACCGTCCGACAACCCACTCCCAGAGTCTGTTGACGCTCGCACCTACCTTGGCTGGAAAGCTGCGATAAGCTGCGTAATCTGCGACAGCAAGTCCGTTACTGAGGCTTGCAGAGCAGCGGTCTTATGTTTCTTTGATGTTCGCGGGACGGAGATTTGTCCCCAGATCTTTTCGCCGAACGTCCTGAATGCTCAACATAATCATGCCTCGAACCACTAGCTACCGGATGACCCGACTTCCGAGGCGAAGACTGGGAGCATCTTCGCGGAAGGGCTTGAATGTCCGAAGTCGGATAGCTAGTGAGCGGTCTAATGTGCTTGGTAATAGACATGGAAGAAGCCATAACTGCCACCGGCCCCAGCTGCATGATGTTCGCGGGACGGAGATTTGTCCCCAGATCTTTTCGACGAACGTCCTGAATGCTCCACATAATCATGCCTCGAACCACTAGCTACCGGATGACCTGACTTCCGAGGCAAAGACTGGGAGCGTCTTCGCGGAATGGCTTAATGTCCGAAGTCGGATAGCTAGTGAGCGGTCTAATGTGCTTGGTAATAGCCATGGAAGAAGTCATAACTGCCACCGGCCCCGGCTGCAGTGTGGACGGAGCACCTCGATCCATCAACAAAGACATTAGCTCCGACTCAGTGAAGTTTCTCACCACCGCAACACTGTTGACAGGACAGAGAAGGCTCTCCTCCTCGTGATCTGACCCCAGATCTCGCCGAGCATCACCCTGAGAAAATTGCTGGCTTCTTCCTCTTTGCCGTCGTCGCTGGGTGAGCTTTAGCTTTTGAGGTGCTTGCTCTACCCAAATCTACACTCTCCTTGACCGCTATGGACTTATCTGGTGTTACGGATCCCACTAACAAGGTAACCACTTCACCAGCCAAGCTAGCTGCTTGTAAAGAAATAAGAGGCTTTATTCCTTGTTTGATATTCATGAGCGCCTTTGCAGCTAGCTCTGTTGTTTGCTCATCAGTGCGCGATGACGGCAGCACATTTTGGATGGGTGTCGCTGTACCATCACCATTTTCTTGTTCCTCTGAAAAAGAGACTGAAAAGCTAGAATTAGCCTGCGGGTGAAAGTTCTGGCATCGGAACTTCACCGCTCACATAACGAGACACCCGCCTCCAACGTTTGGCATCCCAAACTACACAAGTAGCACATGTATCTGAAGGAGTGCAGTGACTACAAGCAAGACAACAAGCGTGTAAATCCGAGGCAGATTTCCTTGCCTCACACTTAGAGCAGAAAGATTTCATAATAATATTTAAGCCAAAGACAAAGTCCACTGTACTCCTAAACTACAAAATAATTTATACATATTAAGGATACAAAATATACGGCAATCAAAATCGTTTCGAAAGAAATCAAAATTGAAAAAAAAAATTTCGAAATTTTTTTTTAAAAATCCCAAGTAAAGGGAACCTCATGAGCCCAAGGGCGTCCCGATAGAACCTAAGTGTGGTCAAACACCAAAAAATTAAATCTACACTACCGGCATAATTTAATACATGTATCCTACTATAAATATGATAATTGTGCTATACTATAAGACTACTATAAATTAAAGCGTTGTCAAAGTGAAAACGTCAACAGGAAAAAACGGAAACTAAACAACAGGCATACAATAAGCCCAAAGCCAGTAACCGATCAATCACTACCTGATGCAAAGATCTTCATGAGAAGAAAAAACAATGCATATGGTAGAAGATGCAAGACTACATATGTCCTAACACCCGTAGGATGAGGACGTAACCATGGGGATAAACGAAATAAACATTCCGTATATCACGTTAAACTCCCAAGAAATTTAATAAAAAATTTCAACAAGAGGCCCCAGGGGGCCTGAGGGCGCTCACCTGACATGGTAGCCTAAATATCAACCCAGAGATTTGATTTCAACAAGTTGCATCTGCTCCTCCTAAGAAAAGCTTATACCAAATATCCAAAGATTCTGACCAGTGGATTTAAAAAAAAAAGATTTTTAAAGAATATTCCTCATATTGAACTAAGTTATAATTTGGGCTCCCACAGGGAGCCCATATATGAACCCAGGGACTTGGCTTTAACAAACTTGAATCTCCCCCCCCCCCCCCCTCCCCTTAAGGATGCTGCACACCAAATATCAAAACATTCCGACAGCTGGATCTGAAGAAGAAGATTTTTAAAGAAAATTCCCCATTTTGAACTAAGTTATCATTCAGGCTACCACAGTGAACCCAAATATGAACCCAGGGACTTGGCTTGAACAAACTTGAATCTTGCCCCCTTAAGCATGGTGCATACCCAATATCAAAAGATTCTGCCTGCTGGATCTGGAGAAGAAGATTTTTTAAGAAATTTGCCTGAAATGCACTAAGTTCGAATTCGAGCTTATATAGTGAGCCCAAATATGAATCTAGGGAGCCGATTTGAACAAACTTGAATCAGATCCACCCCACAATGTTGCATACCAAATATCAAAAGATTCTGCCTGCTGGATCTGGAGAAGATTTTTGAAGAAATTTGCCTGAAATGCACAAAGTTCGAATTCGAGCTTCTATAGTGAGCCCAAATATGAATCTAGGGAGCCGATTTGAACAAACTTGAATCAGATCCATCCCACAATGTTGCATACCAAATATCAAAAGATTCTGCCTGCTGGGTCTGGAGAAGAAGATTTTTTAAGAAATTTGCCTGAAATGCACTAAGTTCGGAATCAGGCTCCTATACTGAGCCCAAATATGAACCCAGGGGGCCGATTTGAACAAACTTTAATCAGATCCATCCCACAATGTTGCATATCAAATATCAAAAGATTCTACCTGCTGGATCTGGAGAAGAAGATTTTTTAATGTTTTTCCCACTGCCAACAGTGTTAAAAAGTGCTGACTCAGCGCTTTTTCAAAGTCCTGAAAAAAGTACCTTGTGATCAAACCGATAGGGGTTGTAGTTTTGGAGATATGGCAGTTTTAAGGTTTTTCCTATTTTTAGCTCCCGAGGTTCCCACGGGGCAATGAGAAAATTTTTTTTTGCATCAATCAACTACTTATGACCCATTATCATCTCATATCAAATCTGGTTCAAATCGACCTCAGGGTTCTGAAAATAGAAATTTTAGGCGTGGCCAAAATTTTTGCCCCTCCCATAACGAAGGCAAATAATGCCCCACAAACTTCTCTTGAACAAACTTGATTCTAAACCTCAAAAGGACTCTGTATACCACATATCAAGTCTCTGCTACTGGTGGTTCATTAGAAGAAGAATTTCAAAAAATAAGGCCATTTTTTCCACACCCCTCTGCTCAATATGAGCCAAAACCTAATTTGCATAAAAATCAAAATGCCCCTATATAACCACTACTTACATGAAATTTAATTAAAATGTGGCTAATCGTTTAGGAGAAAGAGGCTCCAACACCACCTTCACGCAGGACGACGGACGACAGACAATGGAAGGACGACGGACGAAGAGTGATAAGAAAAGCTCACCCTGACTTTCAGTCAGGTGAGCTAATAAAAAAGCCAACAAAGCTTGGGAGATTAACGGGAGGGTTCATGGGAAGAGAGGGAAGGAACAATTAACAAACAGTAGGTTTAATCATTAGCAAGAATGATGACGTTCAGGCCCATGTCCCAAAAATGGGAAATATGAATAATTTGACATAATTATTTTAAAGTTACAGCCCTGAACGTCTAAAACTAAACTTCCACCATCCTTTCACGTCCTTGAATCCACCATAATCATCAATGATTTATGTCTGGCATCTTCAGAAAAGTGATTTTAAAGCACAGATGTCAGTTCAGTTGTTTAATGACTTGGGCCAAACAGAAGAATGATGTTGGCACCAATTTCGTTACCTTCCTGGTTACTGTGCATGCGCAGTAAGTAAAAGTGTAGAGGACCAGATAGGACTTCTAATTTTTGGTTTTGTAAGCAAATTTTGGGGATTGGGGGTTCAAAATTTGTGTTTGGCCCTGGAAATTAATGAGTTTGCACCAGCTAAGTCTGGGCCATTTGTTTTAGTATAAAAATATAGCTATTCTGCCTATATTGACAACCTATATGTCGTTTTTTTGGTAAATCAAGTTCTCAGGCCAATCACTGATAATTTCAACTAAATAGTAGTGGCTATTGGTTTGGGATGCATGGTTTAAACACATATTTACCAATTACCATGTGGGTCTCCTAAAATTACAGGCAACAATGGATCTGACGGAGACAGGCAATCTTGGAAAATGTTTATAAACAGAAACAAACACATGGGACATTGAGTCGCAGGTATGGTCAATTATAATTGGAGTAATCAAACTTCAGAACATTCAGTGCAGGTTTTGCTGTTCCAGTATTCTGTGGGAGAACATTTGGTCGCCTCACTCTCTGCAAAGATAACTCAAACTTTGATGGCCATTAGCCAATTATACATGAACATCAATGCAGGTACGTTATTCACATGTTTTTTCTTGAAAGTTAAGACATCGTCCCATGAACAACAAAAGGACACCTGATTAATTTCAGCTGTGTTTTAAAACTTTTTATTAGATTGCTTATTTTGGGGTGTTACTCTAGTCTATAATACTATTAGAGATCAAAGAAAGAACCAGAAGGCGCTTGGAGAAAACTGTGACGACAAATTAATCACGAGAAAATAATTGGAAAATAAAACGAGTAGATGAAATATATGTGTTGGTTATTTTGAAACAAACCTACGCCTATTTCCGGCTGACTTCTTTTTGAGTGAACGTATGTCACTTTTTACGGTTCTCAGAGAAGGCAATATTCCACCTCTTTACGTTTCCAACCCAAAACAGTAACCCTATTCAGTAGGGTTTACACTTTGCTTTCTCGTTCTCATGCACTCCAAAATGAACTCTTTTTCGACATCCCGGACCCCAAACTCTCTCTCACTGATCACCAGTCTCGGTCTCTCTTTGTCTCAGGTTGGCTTTTAACTTTTACAAAACAACATAAAGGCGACGTTAACCCTTTACCTAAAGTAACAGAAAAAACGACCAGCATTATATACAAAATGATAAAATCATCTTACAGTACTATGCTATCAATATTTCATTTTTCATCCAAACTATAGGTTATAACCCTCGTTTGAACAAGCTCAACAAGCCCATTCCAACTAGGGCTCATAAGTATTGGCCTGGAAAAAAATGACTAAATGAGAATTTTTTGGAGCAGACGACGTCATATGACTCATATTTTGGAGCTTTGGGAGCACCAGCTGAGAGCAGAATTGATAGAAGACTGAGAAAAGGGTGGGGAAGTGAAGAAAGGAGTCTGAAGCAGAGCATTGTGCAGGTTAGCAGGAATGGAGGAAGAAATTTAAACAAGAGGCCCCAGGGGGCCTGAGGGCGCTCACCTGACATGGTAGTCTAAATATCAAACCAGGGACTTGACTTGAATAAGCTGCATACGCCCCTCCTAAGAAAAGCATATACCAACTACATGAAGCGATTGTGCCCACACAATACACAGGATTTTCCTTCTATTTTCAGTTCCTGCACTTTTATGTCCCAAAATTGAGATAAACACATAAAAAACAGATTTTTTTCCCAAACAAAATACTTTCAGCCTAAATTTTTTTCTTCTTCTTAAAACGCATTAAAAAAACGATAAAACTAATTTCTGGATTTTGATCCAAAATTTTCAGGGTAAAAAAAAAAATTTTTTTTTGTCTTAAAATTGACCAAAACGCAGAAAAAACAAAAAAAATTTTTTTTCGGATTTTGGTCCAAAATTTTCTAAGTCCCACCCGGACCCCAAATTTTCAAGGGAAAAAAAACATTTTTTTGTCTTAAAATTGACAGAAATGCATAAAAAACAAACAAAAAAAATTTCAGATTTTGGTCCAAAATTTTCTAAGTCCCACCCAGACCCCAAATTTTCAGGGAAAAATTTTTTTTTTTTTTTTAGGCTTTCCCAAACCCAGTTTGGGAAAGACTATTGTTATTCTTCTTTTTCAAAATTTTTCTTCTCTATTTTTCTTTTTTTTTTTTCTTTTTTTTTTAATTTTTTTTTTTCCTCCCTGAATTTTGTCTGTTGAACTGCTCGAAAACAAGTTGTACAATTTTGACCAAATTTGGCACACTTATGTAATGTCATAAAATCTCGTGAAATGCGGTATCGTCATATCTGTGAAAACGCGTATTTTCAAAATATTCTGCCAAAACCTTCAAAATTTCACCATTTTTCGAATGTCTCAAAATTGTTTACAGTTATTTCGCTCAAATTTTCCACACATTTACAGCATAATATGATACACGACAATCACCACTCAAATCTTTCAACATTAACCCCCACTGGCCAAAAATGACATGAATATAGATTTTTTCTTCAAAATTGACCAACTTCAATAGCAAATTTCTCTAATAACAAGGTTGTTGTAACAGTTATTTTGGTTTGGATAGATGCAACAATGACTGCGGATTAAAGTTACTGTTTACTTTTTAATCTCAGATTTAACCCTCAAGCACAATGAGGGCGAGGATAAGAGTACCGTTTGAAAATGCCAAAATTAGCCAACTTTGGTTGCTTTTTCTATCATTTTGGAAAGGGTTAATTTCAAACACTTTTCATGTACGTATTCACAACTGACTACCGAGCATATTTGCTGTTGTAAGTTTGGTTGTAAAGTTTAACCCTATCCCATTCTGGTTGCATAAAAGTAGGCACAGTCCAAAAAAACTCCAATTTTTTAAGAATTTGATAAGTTTAGGTGGCGATTTACTCCATTTTTAATTGCTTGAGCTCTGAATGTTTTCTGTAGCTGCTTGCAGCAGTCAAAGTATGACAAATTTTGTTCTATATGTTATTATTAAAAGTTTAACCCTTGGCAGATTTGAGACTTCCCATAAGGGTACTGTCGGAATAATTGTTATTTTTGCCAACTTCAAGGGCAAATTTCTCTAATTACAAAGTAGTTGTAACAATTATTTTGATATGGCAAGATGCAACAATTATTGTGGAAGAAAGTTACTGTTTACTTCTTAATCTCAGATTTAACCCTCAAGCACAATGAGGGCGAGAATAAGAGTGCCGTTTGAAAATGCCAAAATTATACATCTTTGGTTGCTTTTTTCTATCTGTTTGGAAAGGGTTAATTTCAAAAACTTTTCATGTACGTATTCACAACTGACTACCGAGCATATTTGCTGTTGTAAGTTTGATTGTAAAGTTTAACCCGATCCCATTCTGGTTGCATAAAAAGTAGATACCTTCCAAAAAACTCCAATTTTTCAGAATTTGGTAACTTTAGGTGGCGATTTACTTCATTCCTAATAGCTTGAGCTCTGAATTTTTTCTATAGCTGCTTGCAGCAGTCAAAGTATGACAAATTTTGTTCTAAATATTATTATTAAAAGTTTAACCCTTGGCAGATTTGAGACTTCCCATAAGGGTACTGTCGGAATAATTGTTATTTTCGCCAACGTTTACATGCACTTTCTCAGCACTGGAGCCATAGTGTCTCAAAACCTTTTCCATGAGAGGATTGGGCCTTCATCCAAGAACAATTTTGCTGTTATATATTTTATTCAAAGATTTAACCTTCACCCAGTTTTCTGGCCTTGAATTTGAGTGCCTAAAATTCTTCATAAAATTGGCTAATTTGGAGCTCACTTTTCTTCCATTTTCGAAAGGAATATCGAAAAATGATTTACATGTTCGAATTTATAATTGCCTACCGAGCATATTTGCTGTTGTAAGTCTAGTAGTAAAGTTTAACCCTATGCTCGTTCTGTTTGCATAAAGATAGGTGCAGTCCAAAAAAACTATTGTTTTTCAGAATTTGGTAAGTTTAAGTGACGATTTACTCCATTCTAATTGATTGAGTACTGAACATTTTCTATGGCTGTATGCAGCAGTCATAGTATGACAACTTTTGTTTTATATGTCATTATTAAAAGTTTAACCGTTGGCAGATTCGAGACTGCCCATATGGGTACGGTCGGAATAATTGATATTTTCATAAAATCACTGAATATTGATAAGCGTGCAGTGATAGTTTGGAATAGAATATCCGAAAATACTTTCGAAATTCGGATTCACATTTCAGTTCCAAGAATATTTTCTGTTATAAGGTTGCTGTAAAGTTTAACTCCAACCCTGTCTCAAATGCATAAAAATGGTGCCGTTGAAAAAAACCTCTCATTTTTTTCAGAATTCCATAGGTTTAAGTAACAATTTACTCCATTCCTAATTCATTGAGCGCTGAATGTTTTCTATTCCTGCATGCAGCAAGCATAGCATGACAACTTCTGTTTTATACGTTATTATCAATAGTTTAACTATTGGCATATTTAGGAGTTCCCATGTGGATATAGTCGGAATAATTGTTATTTTCGTAAAATCAATCCCTGAATATATTGGTAACCGTGCAGTGGCCTTTTGGTGGTGCTACATGAAGCCGCAAATAGTTAAGGTTGAAAAGTTCATCAAAGTAGGGACGAATCGTGCCCTCAGTTTCCACCTGATCCACGGTATTTCCACGCGCGGCACTTGACAAAGATACTAAACTGTCGGGCAGGGACAGTAGAAAACATTCTGAGAATTTCAAGTTGCTGCCTTGCATGGTCGGGACATAATTGGAGTATATCTGACATTGTAACTGTTCAATTTGACTGTTAAATTAGCCAGATGATGGTTTTTTCTCCACCGGATAATCCCACCTGTGGCAACCGCGTTGTTTCCTTGGGCAAGACACTTCATCTCCACTGCCCGCGTGGGGGCATGGTGGCGTTGCGTTGTGTTGTGTTTCTCCACCCGTAAAACTGTTGCGGTCATGATTAGCCAGTGTACATAAATATGTGACCTTAACCACCAATAAATAAATCAATAAATTCTCCACCGGATCGAGTTGTTAGTTTCTGCCGGGACGGTCTAAAATAAGCAGTTTAACTCAAAACTTTCTGTCCCATATGAATGTGCAAATATTTAAAGCTGGACAGTTCATGAAATAGACAGAAATAATGCCAAACTCGACTGGTTATAGGTAAATAGTGAATGGAAACGGCATTTCATTGGGAATAGAGTAGGGATGAATTGTCCCCGCAGTTTCCATGCGATCCACGTTATTCCTACGCGGTCACGCCACTTGACAAAGATACTGTTCTGTCGAGCAGGGATAGTAGAACAACTTCTGAAGATTTCGTGCATCTGCCTTCACTGGTCTAGACGCTGTGTACTAAGGCACACTGCACGTCGATGGTGCGCATGTCTTCAACCAATCTAACCCTGCCTGTGCTACAGTGCGGAGGCACTATGTTGGGGAGCTGGCAGCTGCTCGTCATTGCTCGGTGGTTCTCTCTGGGTACTCCGGCTTGCGCCACCCATACAACTGTCACCGACATAATATGACATTGGCTGTTAATGTGTCATTAAACCTTAATAAATAAATAAATAAATAAATAAATAAATAAATAAATAAATAAATAAATAAATAAATCCAGTACCAGTTTCGCTGGTACAAATATTATTACCGTCAGACAAAATTCATTTTCTGATTAATTTCGTACTTTTCTGTACTCACCTTCCCTGAGTAAGATTGGTATATCTTTTCAATCTCAGATTTAACCCTCAAGCACAATGAGAGCGAGAATAAGAGTACCATTTAGAAATACCTAAATTATCCAACTTTGGTTACTCTCTACTATCATTCTGGAATGGGTTAATTTGAGACACTTTGCTTTGCTATATCCAGAGATGTTTAGTCAATAAATCCGGCTTTAGTTATGTTCTGGGACTTAATGAAACATGTGCTTTGGTCACTTAAAAATAGCACTGTCTGCAAAAAATGACTGAGTGAATACTCACTTGTCCAAAAACAAAAAGGAAAGAGCTCTTTGAGCTTTCCATAACTGCTTTCAAAAATCAATGGGGAACAAATTTTGTGTTATATGTTTTGGTGTTCCGTGTTATCCAACCCCAGTTTGGCCATACAAATATGAATACCGCCAGGAAAGAAAGCACATTTTCTCAGTGATAGACTGTTTGACTTCTGTGATAGAGGTCCCGAGTTTGATCCCTGTCTGGGACGACCCACGTAATGTCCTTGGGCAAGACACTTTATCCCGGTTGCCAACATGGGGGCACAATGATGCCATGTACTAAGGCGTTCTGCATGTCAATGGTGCACATGTCTTCAACCTCTGGTACCCTGCTTCAGCGGAGCTTGAACATAATTAGAATGTTGGGCTGACAGTTGCTCGTCTATGCTCGGTGGTTCTCTCTGGGTCCTCCGACTTCCCCCACCCGTAAAACTGTCACGGTCACGATTAGCCATTGTGGATAAGTATGTGACCGTAAACACCAATAAATAAATACCGTCAGGGAAACCCTCTGTGAAGTACTTCTGTCAATAAATAGCAAAGTAGTAATGTAATGCAAGAAATATTAACAAGCTGTTCAACATCCCTTTAATCAACTCATTTTGACTTGAACTGTACCTATCACTGTGTATACTAGCTCTCTAGATGATTTAAACCTATCAAATAAACAACTAATTTGTGTGTGACAGTAACTCATATTACATGTATTTCATTGTATCTGAAACACATATGTTGGAAAAATTGGGAAATCATGGAGTAGCAAGCTTACCCTTGTTTGTTGACAAATCCCACACATTCACAAACAGATAGAATGATAGAGAATAAATTAATTATTGATATTTAAGGTCACTTTCAGCATCTTCAGCTATATCATGACCATAATATAGGTATTTATTCAAGTCCAGGTATTCATAGGCGTACAGGACTATTTTTCAGGGGGGGGGGGGGGGGGGGGGATGAACCCCTTTTAGCCCGAAAAAGTTTATTCTCGGGAGGAAATGCCAAATGCGGGGATGGGAGAGGGGCGACTCAGACTCCCCGACATACTAACTCCACAAAAGGAGGGTTAGCATTGGTTGAAGACAAGTGCACCCTCAAAGTACCCTTAGTACACATCGCCATCATACCCCCGGGAAATTAAATTGGGATGAAGTGTCTTGCTCAAGGACACAATGTGGTTGCCACAGGCGGGATTCAAACAGAGGACTTCTTGGATTGCAACAATCATCTCTACCTTCGGAGCCACCGCGCCCCGTAATATATAGTAATAGAACTCTTTATATGTACTTGTGTGATTATAAATGAATAATATTAACGTGGAACTGGTTCCACTGAATCAACTTGTACAGTATAATGGTCAGTTTACTTGCAACTTCAAAGTGCTGAGATAGGAAAACAACATTTCATGTGGAAAACCAAAATGTTTTGTGGTCATTTCTGGCAACTAAATTGTCCGAAATTTTCTGGCATAGTGGCTGAAAGATCAGCTCCTCCCTGACTCAGGAGTGGGTTGGGGCACAGTTCTCCATGAAACTCTGGCCCGTACGCCCATAATTCATATGTACTTATTTTTTTCAAAGCAGAAAGGACATCGCTTGTTTTGCTTTCTATGAAAATATTCTGTAATTATTGAAGAGCAAATTTTGTGTTAAATGTTTTGGTGTCCTGATGTATCTCAAATATCTTTTTTGGCTGCATAAAAACTAGCAGCATCACAAAAACTTTGATTTCCACTAAATTTTCTGTTTTCAAAACTGATCGATAGTTTTGTGTACAATACAGTTTCCCTTTTCACATTAAAAAGTTGGGAAAGCCCGTAATTTGTCCAACAAATTACAATTCTCTAGTTTTGTCTTAAAATTGACCAAAACGCAGAAAAAACAAAAAAAAATTTTTTCCGGATTTTGGTCCAAAATTTCTAAGTCCGCAATGGGACCCCAAATTTTCAGCCTAAATATGAACCTAGGGACTTGGCTTCAACAAACTTGAATCTCACCCCCCTAAGGATGCTGCATACCAAATATCAAACATTCTTATTGGTAGATCTGAAGAAGAAGATTTTTAAAAAATACTTCTCATACTGCACTAATTTAAACATTTGGGCTCCCATAGAGAGCCCAAATATGGACCCAGGCAATTGATTTCAATAAACGTGTGAAACAATCTTCCAAAGATGTTATATGTAAAATTTGAAAGCTTTTGGAGCAGTGGTTTGGGAGAAAAGTAGTCTTATATGTTTTTCCCATAACCCACAGTGTTAAAAAATGCTGACTCAGCACTTTTTCAAAGTCCCCAAAAAGTACCCCATGATAAAACTGATGGCAATTTTTTTTTACCATTCCATTCTGTTGGTCCTAAGGAAGCTTCACAACATATAAGAATTCTCAGTGCCGTGTAGTTTTGGAGATATGGGCGTTTTAATTTTTTTCTATTTTTAGCTCCTGCGGTCCCCATGGGGCGACAGGAAAAACTTTTTTTGCATAAATTAAGTACTTATGACCCAATAAGCCCTCATATCAAATTTGGTCAAAATTTGCCTCTCGGTTTGGAAAATAGAAATTTTGGGAGGAGCAAATATTCTTTCCCTCCCATTACGACGCCACGTATAGCCCCACAAACTTCTCTTGAACAAATCTGAGTCTACACCTCAAAAGGAAGCTGCACACCAAGTATTAAGTCTCTGCTACTGCTGGTTCATGAGAAGAAGATTTTTTAAGATTTCAGCACACTTTTTGGGTGTGGCCCTACCCACGGGCGAGGCAACTTGATTTGAACAAAATCAAATTGCGATGTCATAACAAACTATTATCTCAAATATCAATTAAATTGGTTTAGTGGTTTGGGAGGAGAAGACGCAAACACCATGTTCATGGACGACGACGGACGGCGAGTGATCACTATAGCTCTCCTGACTGAAAGTCAGGTGAGCTAAAAAATACTTCAAATTAAACGAAGGCAGGAGGGACGCTCGGCTCATGACAAGCCAAGTAGACCCCCTCCTCCACACACACACACATCAGTTTGCCTGCAGACAGCTCTAAAATGGGAACATTCGGTCTGGGGCTACCGTGGCCAAGTTTTAACAGTACTTAGTAAGAGGGATTGTAGAAAAATAACCAACTCTAATTTCATTTAAATGTTTATCTTTTTTAAATTTGTTAAATTTCTGCATTTGCTCTAAATTTTCTCCTAACATCATCAACCCATTTTCCCTAGAAGCATAATCTTCTAAAAACTCAACTTGAAGTTACCTTGTTGTTCATGCGACGTTGTCAACCTTCATGAGAAAGAGAAAACCTGTGAATTCTATAATACAGACAGTCAGACAAGCATCAAATAATTTTTTTAGGTCAGTTTTAGTAATTTAAGTCAGATCCGATCACTTTCAGTTAGATTTGGTTTTCAGTAACTTCAGTAGCGAAAACTTCAGTGGACACAAAGTCCATAATATAATGTTTTGATGTGGTATGTCCTGTGGGCTGTACCACATCAAAACATTATATTACAGACTTTGGGTCCAAGTTTGGACTAGATCTTTAGGACTGAGGTACAATAGCTAGGTAGACTGATTTGATTAATATTAGCTGAAGACTGAAGCTACTGGATGTTCTAACACAGAATTGTAATAGGATACCACTTTTACTGGCACCCAATGACATGTTTCCGAGTTGGATTACTCCAATAAGTCCATGACTCTGTGTTTTATTTTTAGCATACTGGTACCCACTTCTGGAAATCACATGTGTTTGTTAATTGTTATTGTTTATAGACTTTCTTTAGTCTATTTGATTTGTTGTTTCCCACAATTGTATAATTTCTTGATTTCTATTCAATTTTGAATGGGAAACATGCTCAATGGATTAAACCAATGTTGTGTTACTGACTTACTACGATGTACTTGCCTACATGGATACAAATTCATCATACACTTACTATTTATTTGTCGTCAGAAGGGTATGTTTAAATTTTTTATATTGAAATTCGAAATTCTATTGCCTTATGTCTGTGGATAATGATATTGATACCTCAGACATGTACGCTGAGATCCACCCTGGACATATGTGTTGAGTTACGTTGACTGCTGTCGGTGCTGAACAATCCCACACCTCGTTTGCCCTGTCTGAATGTCATTATACACTTGTATCATCACGAAAACTAATATCGGTATCTGTCTGATATTGAGGTGAAATATCGGATATCGGCAAATAACGATAACATCCATATCAGCACATCACTAGAGTGGGGGGGGTGGGGGTGGGGGGTGGGAGGGGGGGGGAGCTTGAACCCATATTGTAACTTGGGCTGTATTACTAGCTGGAAAATACACATATCAACTTTGGTTGAAATCAAATAATCCAAACTGGAGTTATCGGTTGAAAATCAATTGTTTACGGACAGACAGACCATTTATGTGATATGACCATTTTTATAAATGGGCATATAAAAAAGTAATATAAAATTTGAAGAGAATCGTATAATTAGAACTGGTTTTATCTTCTGGATAACATGGGGAGGAGGGAAAGGTGGATTGATTCCACTCATCTCCCCTGAAGTTTTGGAGACAGCATCAAAGTCCCTCACTCCCATTTCCCTCCAATCTATATTACTTTTTGAAAAACAACAGAAGTATGCTGCAGAAGGCATTTCTTTATATTTCAAACTTTGAAGTTCAGGTAATGAGAAAAAATGCTGCATACAAGTAACAGAAATCATGTCTGTAAATGCATTTATTAAAAGTTGTGTTGATCATGCAAGAACAAAAAGTATGTGTTTCAAATTTAAAGAAACTAAATTCGAAAACCGTTTTGAAAACAGTTAAATTAATGCAAATATTAATTGAAACTACTATATACAACGTCAGTAGACCTTGCCCTAAATGAAAAACAATGACGTTGTAACAGTGTTTGAAGAATATAAGGTACAACCTTGAAAAGCAAAATTTTAATCCAAATCTTTAAGCTGGGAATACTACGTAAAACTGACTACAAAAAAAAGGGTTAAATATTTCCTAAAACCGATAAAAGAAATCACTGATGTAAATGGAATCATTAAGTTGTAGTGCCCATGCAAGAATTAAAGTAACAAAGTATGTGATAAAAGCCTAATTTCCAATACAAAGTCTGCAAACATTGTTTAAAAGGGGTTAAAATCCTGCCAATATTAATGAAAATCACTGTAGAAAGCTTCAGTAGACAGTATATATATTGTCCTAAATGAGAACAGTGACATTCTACTAAACTGTTTGAAGAATAAAAGGTGTAACTCTGCAAATAAAAAATTTTAACCAAAAAAATTTAACCTGGAAGTTCTAAGTTAAATTGACTGCAAAAAATGGTTAAATATGTCCCAAAATAACATAAAACATAATGAGAATGATACAGTCAATAGTATTTAATATTAATGAAAAAGAAAAAAACTGTAACCTTCACTAAAAAACTTTAACCACAAACTTTAACCAAAACTCTAAATGTTAACAGACAGATGGACAGGTGGACAAACGAAAGTCATGACTATAGCCTTTACTGTAAACAGTTGGGCTAAAAATGTCTAACTGGCACCTGGCGTGGGGAGGGGGAGGCCCCTCTGGGGGGGGGGGGGGGGGGGGGGGGGTATAGGAGTAAAAAAAAAATTCTGCATGTAATTACTCTAAATCCTTCAAAATGCATTTTCGACCAAAGAAAAAAAAAGTGCCTAACTGGCACCTGGGAGGGGGAGGAGGAGTGGTTGGGGCTGATATAGGAGTTGAAAAAAAATTCTGCCTGTAGTCACTCTAAATAGTTCAAAATCCATTTTGGTGCAAAGAAAAAAAAAACCTATTGGTGGGGGGGGGGGGGAGGGGGTGGGGGTGGGGGTGGGGGTGGGGCAGGGCAATAACTCCCAACAATTTTCATTGGATAACGGTGGTGATCGAACCTGATGTAGACATTGTTGCTATACAGATATATACTGAAAAAAATTTAAATCTGTTAACTATTGTTCAAGTTATGCCATCAACAAAGTTCGGACAGATGGACAGATTGATGGATGGATGGAGCAGACAGGTGGACGGAGCTCTAGGCTATATCCCTCCATTGTGGGGGGATAAAAAGTAACAAAGTATGTGGTAGAAGCCTAATTTGAAATTTAGAGAAACTAAGTTCAAAAACCATTTTGAAAAGGGTTAAATTAATGCCAATATTATTTGAAACCACTGTATACAGGTTCAGTAGACCTTGCCCCAAATGAAAAACAATGCCGTTGAAACAAAGTGTTTGAAGAATTAAAGGTACAGCCTTGAAAAGCAACCTTTAATCCGAAACTTTAAGCTGGGAATACAAAGTAAAACTGACTGCAAAAAAGGGTTAAATATTTCCTAAAACCGATAACAGAAATCATTGATGTAAATGCAGTCATTAAGTTGTACTGACCATGCAAGAATTAAAGTTAGAAAGTATGTGGCAAAGCCCAATTTCAAACAAAAAGAAACTAAGTCTGAAAACATGTTTAAAAGGGGTTAAATTCATGCCAATATTAATGAAAATCACCGTAGAAAGGTTCAGTAGACAGTAGACATTGTCCCAAATGAGAAACAGTGACATTGCACTAAACTGTTTGAAGAATTAAAGGTGTAACTTTGTAAACAAAAAAACTTTAACCAAACACTTTAACCTGGACGTTGTAAGTTAAATTGCCATACAAAAAAGGGTTAAATATTTCCCCCAAAAACATGAAACATAATGAGAATGATACAATCAATAATAATTAATATTAATTTAAAAGAAAAAAAACTTTAACCTTGACTAAAGTCATGGCTATAGCCCAGACTGTAAACAGTCGGGCTAAAAAAGACAGATAAGCTGTAAGGTACTATTAGCGACTAGGCAAAAAGACAAACAATGCAGCAACTGTAGGGCCCTGGGTGCGTGGTGGCATTGTGGTAACTGGTTCTTGTCAGATCACTGAAGTTAAGCAACGCTGAGCCCGGTTAATCATTGGATGGTTGACTGTCTGAGCGATCAATTTGGACTCCCATGTTGTGTCCTTGGGCAAGGCACTTAACCCCGATTGTCCACATGGGGGCATGATGACGCTGTGTACAAAGGCGTACTGCACGTCGATGGTATGCATGTCTTCAACCAATCTAACCCTGCCTGTGCTGCAGTGCAGAGTTACGATGTTGGGGAGCTGGCAGCTTTTCTTTGTTGCTCGGTGGGTTCTCTCCGGGTACTCCGGCTTCCACCACCCATAAAACTGTCATGGTCATGATTAGCCATTGTGCATAAGTTTATGACCTTAAACACCAATAAATAAATAAATAATAAATACTGTAGGGCCCTGATGATAGAAATCTCCAGTATGTTTCTGTTGGGTTATTAACAAGAAAGAGGAATAGGAGGACCGATACCTCCAACCGGCTGCATACATGAGGCCAGAAATAGATGCAGAGTAGTGGATACTCCTGATAAAAACAAAACTCAAACTTCTTGAGCAGAGCAAATATAACATTTCCTGTCAGCTGGTGTTAGCCTTACAAATAGTTGCCAGAGAATACCTGAAGAAAACTTTTTAACCTTACCAGGAGGGTAATGTACATAAAAGACAAGTAATGACAATATTTATCCACATCCCCCACCCCAATCTTCTGAAAGAAAAGGAGGCTGTGAATTAAGGAGGATGGAGATAAAATATTAAGCAGCATATAATATAGCCCTAATCACTGTCTAATCACAAATTTTGCTTCTAATAACGAAAAACAAAAAGATGCAAAAAACAGAAGAAATTAGAAAAGAAGTGAATTGAAACCAAATCGATAGGAGATGAACCAAATCAATAGAAAGTTTGTCAAGATTGACCTGAAAATAGGGCAGGATGCACTCAGTGACATCAGACAAGAACTGAGGTGAGAGGTTCCTATCTATGGTAAGGACTCAAACCGAGATCTAATGCACAATGGATTCCATACCAAAGGTAATCTCTGGTCAATTGAAGAGATAAACAAGGCCTGAAGGCCCTAGGTAATGCTAATATCTCCTTCAGATTGTTGAGCAGTGAAACATGATCCCTCTACCACAGACCATTTGTCAGTAGGTTAGAGGGTAGAGTGTAGCTCCCAAACTGAGATCGCTTGAGTCAACTGTGAGAATTCGATCCAGGTTCCTAGGGTTCATCAGAATTCTTTGAGTCAGGCAAGTGAAGAACTGCCACAGGTGTGACTGATTGTGAATGCATACGAACAGAATAATGATCATGTCCAACAATAGTATATTCGGTCTCCAAATCTGGAGCAGACACAAATGAAAAGAACAAAATGAAGTCTGCTAGAGGAATAAGATCCCACATAGAGGTGCCAGGACCAAGCAGAAGACGACCTGGAGAAGATAATTGCGAAAGCCCTGAGAGGAAAAAAGGACCAGACTGTGGTTAGTGACACATTCCAACCTTAAATAAGAGAAATAAGTGAATGGAATGAGGTCTGACTTCTCTCAACTGGGTTGAACTGGATGCAGAAGACGATGTACATCATTGTCCAGAAGAAGATGATATACATCATTCTCCAGAAGAGAAAAGAATAAGTCTCTGGAGAATGTCATCTAGGTATGCTGAAGAAGATAGTGAAGAAAGTGGCGATAGTAGACAATCAGTGGGATCATCAGACTGCTGAAGACCCAAGTACTTAAAATTTAGGCTGAAAGGCACTGCTTTTAAATGATAAGAACGAGAAGGAGAGATATTAGCAAGACTGAGGATGAATCAGAATTTGAAAGTAAGCATCCTTCAGGTCTTTGCTGGCCGCAAAATAGTTCTCGTGAATGGAACTCCTTACCGATCTAACATCTCCACACTGAACTAGGGGTGCGTTTATGAAGAGTAGCTGAGATCGACTACAGGTCTAAACTGACATTTCTTCTTTGGCACACGAAAGAGTGGGTCATAGAACCCTGAAGACTCTTGACTGCAAATGACTTCAATTGCTTCCTTGATTAAGGGAGTCGCCATCTCAGAAGCTAAAAGTGATGCTCTCACAAGATCTCTACTATTAACAGAATAGTAGTTGGAAACAGATTCAAGTAAGAGGAGGGACTTCTGTAAAGAGATTGTGAGTCCGAACTCTACAAATTGAAGGGCCCAATAATCGAATAATCTGATGTTATGACGAACCGTTGGACTAGAAAATGTGCAATCTGTCCCCTACTGGAAGCGAATCAAGGTGAAAACATTCATTTCCTGGCCTGGGAAGTCCTATTGGAAGAGACATGTCCTCCTCTACATCTAGAAAAATGTGTTGTGGTGTTGTCAAGCTCTTCAAACTGAGAGATACTGGCTACTAAAGCTGCCACAAGGTAATCTGCCAATAAGAAAGTCTGTAACACCTCTCTGGAAAAACCATTTGCGAATCACAAATCGACACCAGAATGCTAAAGCACTTAGTAAATGAAAGTTAAGGGGGGTCCAACTTAACTTAGGTAAAATTTCAGGTAATTTCCTCCAAAAGCCAGAAAGGAATAACCCCAATAAATTACATATCAATTTTTTTTTAATGAAACATAGATTTTGTGGAAACTAATTTGCCATGGAACCGTAACCATGTGGCAGAAAGCACTGCCTGAAAGTCTGCTATGGGATAAGTAAGAGACCAGATTTTAAACAATAAAAAACCTTAAATTTACTGAATAGTTAAATTCTGTTATCATTCTAGTACAGTCCCAGAGAAATCTTTTTCCCATTCCTGAAAGGAACGGACATCCAGACTAACTGTAATTTAGGATGTCTCAGTTTCACAAGGTTGCCATTTTTCTTGAGTTTGTTTACCTTTTATGAAGTTCACCAAGAGTCAAATCCACACAGTTCACAAGAACAAGTATGTAGTCAGAGAGAGTGCATCAATATAAAATGAAGAATGTCCAATGTGACTTTTGTCAGTCTGCTGGGATCATACCCCCACAATTCTGTGCCATTTTGCATGAGATCTGTGTCAATTTGGTAAAAAAATAATGAGACTGATACACCAAGAAAGGGAAAACTACCAAACTTCCTCATTTGGTATTATCTGTGACCATTTCTGGGTTCCATGAGCAATGACAGCTGCCAAGAGTGTCATGTGAATGCTCAAGTATGGCCCAAACAACAAAGATGAACTGCCCTGAATGCAGATTACTTACATCAATCAGCTTTGTTCAGTTAGAAAGCAGGGCTTCTAATCCATTTGGATACATGATTTGGTATGCTTCATTTGTTTTGAAACTAAAGCCCTTCTGCAGTTGCTGTTTGGGGGGGGCTTGACTGTTGCTTACTCGTGAGATTTAAGAACATTAATAACTGATCTGCTTACCAATACTAATTTTATAGGCAGTGAATTACCTGCTTGAACAATATCGCAATTATGTTGGTTATTAAATTCATTTATCTAAAAACTTATGTGGTCTCATTTCGTTAATTCATGTGATTTTGTCCACCAGGTGGCTTCCTGCTATTTCTATTAACAGACTGTCAATACACATAGATTTTTGCAACCTTTTGGGGCCAATAGCAATCAAAATCAATGTTGATCCATCTTACATACAATTCAGTTATACGAGGAAGAAATTTAAATTGACGATGGTACTAAATTTCGCTATATTTTGAGAACAGTAACAGAACTCTCTTCTTGACGCTGGTCTTCTTTTTCGATTAGCAGACTTCACCAAGCCTTCTTTATGTCACAAATACAGGTTGAATACAGTCAAAATTATTTTTTTGTTAATATACAATTGTGTTGATGTGAATACATTTTTGTTTTCAAATATAACTGTTCAGTTTTATGCTTTGCTCATCAACAACAACCAGATAATAGTAGTTTGAATCGGTGGCGTATTAATCCCTTGCTGAAACTTGCATAACTTTCTGCAGTTTCTGAATTCAACATTGCTACTAAGGACATAATCTCGCAATTAATACATTGTCAGTCAAATATTTTCCTATCAAGGTATCGTGTGTTGTACATTACATCGCCAAGCAGCTTTGAAAACAGCAATGAAAAGTTTGCAGATTTCAGATCTTAGGAAATCAAATCATTTCCCAACTTGGCCACGTTATCAAAACAAACATGTCGTCCCAACTCAATCTATATTTTGTGGGTGTTCCATTTTCCTCTGAGAGTTTTCAACACATCGGTGATGAAATGATGAACATGCTTTCTTCTAGTATGGAGTGTGGCGTCTTTTATTTACAACTCCGACATTGGAATTACCAAACTATTCCTTGTTATTCTTGTCGGTTACTTATGAAGCAGGAAATTTCTTTGTCATCAAAAGCAACAAAATTTTATAAATTTTGAAAAGGTGGATAAATTCAGATTGTGCGTACTTTTGTCATTATTTTGGTATATAATATGTCGCTATTCACCACTTTAATTCGTATTTAGGGCATTGCTGAATTTTAAAAAAAAAATGTCGAAAGTTATGTGGGCGCCCCCTTACGAGTAGATGCATCTTCGTCAAGCAGTCAACACCGCTTTGGAAGAAGTACAGAGGATCTTCACTCTACAGTAGACATGACAAAAACAGCTTCAGTTTGACCTCAAGTACGTGGTCAAATATGAAAACTAATGAGTTTGTGTAACAGAAGATTGAATGTTGTCATATCGTTCGTCAATGAATACTTTGTCATCAGTGTCTTTATCAGTAGTAACATAATCAGGGTCAGGTAAAGAAGACTGAACAGAACGGGATGTGTTCGATAACTGATTACATTCCTTTGGAATTTCTTGCGACAACTCTACAGATCTGTAATCACTTCCAAAGTTCAAAGGTTGACACTCACTATATGGTTAAGAATTCTGCAATTTGCTTTCAAAATACTTATCAAAATCAACCCACGTAATCTGGTATAACGTGCAATATTTTCTGAAGGACCTGATGCATATGGAGCAGTAGACAATGTATCAGGGCTCTGAGATTTTGCATGGAGTGCGGGGTAAGCAGCAAGGAAATCGCTGGAGTAAGGAGTAACCTGACTGTTTACCTGCCACTGTCACTCTCTGAGTATTAATACATCTAGTAGAATGCTTATCTGATGAATTATACTCAGCATTTGTAGAGCATAGTGAGGTTGATAATAGCCACAAATACTAAGAAACCTGGCCCTCATCGATAGCCAATTGACTATCCCACCCTGAGGTTGATGATAGCCAGAAATATTAAGAAACCTGGTTGTCATCAATAGTCGATCGACTATCAACCTCCTTTTGTGAGCCTAATGGTCGGGTGTTTTTAAACATACTGGAACACATAACACCCCCATGTGTAGTGTCCCTACCTAACACTGTGCTCACACTAGGGGTCCGAAGGCCCGTCTGAGGCTGGTAAACTTTTATAAGCCGAGATCCCTGATGCCTGAAGATCAGCAATGTTTGATATGTCGGATAGTGCTATGGAGTCTATATTAAGAACCAACTCAGACCTATAGCCATTCAAGGAAGGCTCGATGGACCCTCCTGGCTCTAATCCAGTGGCGCTATCACCTATATTAGTCTCATGGCCTGATGTGGCATACTGAGGCTGATGATAGCCAGAAATATTAAGAAGCCTGGCCGTCATCAATAGTCAAGCGACTATCAACCTCAGTTTGTGAGCCTAATGGTCGGATGTTTCTAAATATATTGGAATAGATAACACTGCCATGTGTAGTGTACTTACCTAACACTACGCTCACGCTAGAGGTCTATAAACCTCTGCCCAAGATTGGTAGACTCTCATAAGCTGAGATCCCTGATGCCAGAATGCCTGAAAATCTGGAATGTTTGATATCCTTGTATACCAAGTCTATACTTGATAGAGCTACAGAGTCTATATTAAAAACCAACTCAGATCAAGACCCATTCAAGGAGGGTTATTATTGCGAGTGGTCCGCCAATTTTGAGTGGAGCCCAAAATGGGCGTCCTACCCCAGGGAGCCCAAATTTTGACCTACTGAGTTCCTTTGAAAAAATTTGAATCTGCATCACTAAAGTAAGTTCCATATCAGAAATCTGAGCATTATTGTGAGTGGCTTATAAGAAGATGATTTTTAAAGCATTTTAGGCTCATGGGTCATTAACCCCACCCCAAGGGGCATAGTTAGTTTTGGGGAAAAAAAATCAGAAGAGTAAACTGCACCAAGATGCTTTGTCCTAAATTAGTTTAGACTTGGCCCAAAGGTTCTGAAGAAGAATGCTTAGTTGATGGAGGACAAGAAAGTTAATGACTTGGCATTTACCTATTGCGAACTTGTTAAAATTGGCATCCTCATATGACACCCCATGACAAAATCAATATTTTTGGTCCATTTGATTCCACTCGTCCTAAGGAGCTGTTTTTGAAATATGGGCATTTGAATTTTTTCTATCTTTAGCTGCCAGGGTTCCCATGGGGCAGCCAAATTTTTTTTCAAGCTTAAATCAAGTAGTTATGACCCAATTATACTACATGCCAAATTTGGTTCAAATCAGCCCATCAGTTCATGAAATAAAAAAATTGGGTTAAGCCCAAAATGGGCATGCTACCACAGAGAGCCCAAATATTGACCTACCAACTTGCCTTGAACAAATTTCAATCTCCACCACCAAAGGAAGTTTCACACCAAATATCAAAGCATGCTCGCTGGTAGTTCATGAAAAGAAGATTTTAAAAAAATTTTAATGAAATTTCCTCATATTGACATAATGGACACCTCAAAGTCGTGCAACCGATACAGGATGATAGAATTTTATCATGTTGCTAGTTTCAAGTGTTGGCCTGCACATCTTCCACTCTGGAGCCTTTGGATCATGGAGGGGAACTTTTCTGTTGATTACTCCATGAGCGCGTTCTTGGCTACTCCATAAATATACAGTTTTTGTTCTCGGAACATTTCTTCAGTGTGTTAATCCGATGTCCTACACGATCTGATGGGATCGGTCCATCTGTTCACTCTGGAGCTCGGGCTGCAGAGTGAAGGGATGGTCAGATCCATATTAGGTACTGTACATTGACAGTTTAGACTGTCCTGTTTGTAATCCAGAGAAAAACTTTAGGAAGTTTATTATCAAAGAAGGAAATAATAATTTCATTTAGCTTTGAATTTATAATGCAATATTGCCCTTACTTTCAAAATTTATGGTTACCACATTCTCTCCCCATAAAAATGTGCACCTTATAAGACAATTCTGATGTTTTAGGTGACATATAGGTCCATTGGGCCGGGTGCTATTTCATGCACACTTTTATTAAATTTCAATCAATGTAAAGCACATGTCGCAATAAAAAGATATTACTACTACTACTACTACTGCACTAAGTTAAAATTTGGGCTACCATAGGGAGTCCAAATATTAACCCAGGGACCCAATTTGAACAAACTTGAATCTGACCTCCCTAGACATGTTGCATTCCAAATATGAATAGATTCTGAGCGGTGAATCTGAAGAAGATTTTTGAAGAAATTCCCTCATATTTCACTAAGTTAAAATTTGGGATCCTATAGGGAGCCCAAATATTAACCCAGGCACTCGATTTGAACAAATTTGAATCTGACCCCCCCCCCCCCCCCCCCCCCCCCCCCCTAGAGATGCCATATACCAAATATGAAAGCATTCTGACTGATGGATCTGAAGAAGACTTTTAAAGAAATTTCCTCATATTGTTAAAATTTGGGCTACCATAGGGAGTGCAAATATGAACGCAGAGACCCAATCTGAACAAAACTGAATCCGTTCCCCTAGAGATGTTGTATACCAAATATGAAAGCATTCTGACTGGTGGACCTGAAGAAGATTTTTAAAGATTAACCTTTTAAAGAAATTTCCTCGTATTGCACTAAGTTAAAATTTGGACTACCATAAGGAGCCCAAATATTAACCCAGGGACCCGATTTGAACAAACCATTTGGATTGGTGGGTTTGAAGAAGAAGATTTTTTACGAAATTCCCTCATATCTCACTAAGCTAAAATTGGGGCTCCCATAGGCAGCCCAAATATTAACCCACACACTCGATTTGAACAAACATGAATCCCCCCCCCCCCCCCCCCCCCCCCCAACTGTTGTATACCAAATATGAAAGATTCAGACTGTTGGATCTGAAGAAGAAAATTTTTAAAGAAATTTCCTCATATTTCACTAAGTTAAAATTTGGGCTATCATAGAGAGCCCAAATATGAACCCTGGGGACACAATTTGAACAAACTTGAATCTGACCCCCCTAGAGATGTTGTATACCAAATATGAAAGCTGTGTGACTAGTGGGTCTGAAGAAGAAGGTTTTTAAATATTGCACTACGTTAAAATTCGGGCTTCCATAGGAAGCCCAAACATTAACCGAGGGACTTGATTTCAACAATCTTGGATCTGACCCTCATAACTATGATGTCTGCTGAACATTAAAAGATTCTGACTGGTGGTTCTGAAGAAGATTTTAAAAAATTATTCCCCATATTGCCTTATATTAAAAATTTGGGCCAAAATATGAACCAAGGGGCTCCATAGGGAGCCCAAATATTAACCCAGGCAATTGATTTGAACAAATTTGAATCTCACCGCCCTAGAGATGTTGTATACCAAATATGAAAGCATTCTGACTGGTGAATCTGAAGAAGATGTTGAAGAGATTCCCTCAGAGATTCACTAAGTTAAAATTTGGGCTATCATAGAGAGCCCAAATATGAACCCAAGGACTCGATTTGAACAAACTTGAATCTGACCACAACATCACCACCCCCCCCCCCCCCCCCACCCCCAGAGATGTATACCATATATGAAAGCATGGAGCCCAATAAATGAACCAAGGCACTGCATTTAGACAAACTTATATTTGCTGCCCAAAGCAATCCCCCCCCCCCCCCATGGGTGCTGTAGACCAAATATCAAAAGATTTTGATCACTGGTACTGGAGACATTTTTTAAAAAAAAAATTGCAAATATGCTGACCCCTCCCCTACAGAACACCCTGACGCAACCAATGGGAATTTTTTTTTACCATTCAATTCTACTGCCCCAAAGGATGCTTCATACCAAATAACAGTTCTCTCTTCCATGTGGTTTGGGATGGGAAATATTGGCATTTGAAAATATTTCTATTTTTAGCTCCTGTGGTTCTCACGGGGACACAGGAACATTTTTTTACATGAATCAAGTACTTATGACGCAATAATACCACAAACCAAATTTAGTTCAAATCGGACCATCAGTTCAGAAAATAGAAATTTGGGGCGGGGCCAAAGATCTTACCCCTTCCATTACAAAGGCAAATATTGCACCACGAACTTTGTTTGAACAAACTTGATTTTACACATCAAAAGGAAGCTCCATACCAAATATCAAGTCACTGTTCCCACTGGTTCATGAGAAGAAGATTTTTAAACAAGAGGCTCCGGGAGCCTGAGGGCACTCACCTGACATAGTAGCCTAAATATCACCCTAGGGAAGTGAATTGAACAAGCTGCATCTGCCCCTCCTCAGAAAAGCTTATACCAACTAGAGGTACTGTGAGTAAACTCACAAAGTGAACACCCCCCGCGCCTGAAATGTATAAGTTAGATTATCTCCCCTTGGAAATGTCAGAACGGAATTATATTGCTTCATGCACATCTTCATATGGAGTTCTTCCATTGTGTAAAGCTTCATGAAAATTCTTCAAATGGTTTAGGAGGAGTTGCGCTTACAAGGATGGACAGACGGTATAAGTTAGATTATCTCCCCTTGGAAATGTCAGAACGGAATTATATTGCTTCATACACATCTTCATATGGAGTGCTTCCATTGTGTAAAGTTTCATGAAAATTCTTCAAATGATTTAGGAGGAGTTGCGCTTACAAGGATGGACAGACGGTATAAGTTAGATTATCTCCTTGGAAATGTCAGAACAGAATTATATTGCTTCATACACATCTGGTTCTCTCTAGATCCCCCCTCCCCCCCCCCCCCAAAAAAAAAAAAAAGAAAATAAGAAATAAAAAATAAAAAACAAGCGACCCCGATTTGAACAAACTTGAATTTGACACCCCTAGAGATGTTACATACCAAATAGGAAAGGATTCTCACTGGTAGGCCTGAAGAAGAAAAATTTTCAAGAAATTTTCTCATATTGCACTAAGTTAAACTTTGGGCTTCAATAAAAAGTCCAAATATTAACCCAGGGACCTGATTTGAACAACCTTCAATCAAACCCTCCCAGAGGTGTTGAACACCAAATATCAAAAGAATCTGACTGGTGGATCTGAAGATGATTTTAAACGAAAATTCCCCATATTGCACTAAGTGAATATTTGGGCTGCCTTGAGGAACCCAAATATTATCCCAGGAACTCGATTTCAACAAATTTGAACCATACACCTCAATAGATGTTACATACTAAATATGAAAGGATTCTCACTAGTGGGTCTGAAAAAGAAGATTTTTTAAGAAATTTTCTCATATTGCACTAAGTTAAAATTTGGGCTCCAATAAAGAGCCCAAATATTCATCCAGGATCCCATTTGAACAAACTTGCATTTTACCCCCCCCCCCCCCCCCCCCCCCCCCCCAAAAAAAAAAAAAAGGTGCTGCAAACAAAATATCAAAAGAATCTGACTGGTGGATCTGAAGAAGATTTTTAAAGAATATCCCCATATTGCACCAAGTTAATAACCAAGCTCCCATAGGAAGCCCAAATATTAATCCAGGGACTCGATTTGAACAAATTCAAATCTTACACCTCTAGAGATGTCACAGACTAAATATGAAGGATTCTCACCCGTGGGTCAGAAAAAGAAGATTTTTTAAGAAATTTTCTCATATTGCACTAAGTTAAAATAAAGAGCCCAAATATTCATCCAGGGATCCCATTTGAACAAACTTGAATCTAACTCCCCTAAAGATGCTGCATACCAAATATCAAAAGAATCTGACTGGGGGATCTGAAGAAGAGTTTTAAAGAATATCCCCCATATTGCACCAAGTTAATAACCAGGCTCCCGGAAGCCCAAATATTAACCCAGGGATTCGATTTGAACAAATTCAAATCTTACACCTCTAGAGATGTCACATACCAAATATGAAAGGATTCTCACCAGTCGGTCAGAAAAAGATTTTTTAAGAACTTTTCCCATATTGCACGAAGTTAAAATTTGGGCTCCAATAAAGAGCCCAAATATTCATCCAGGAATCCCATTTGAACCAACTTGAATCTAACCCTCCTAAAGATGTTGCATACCAAATATCAAAAGAAACTGACTTGTGAATCTGAAGAAGTGGATTTTAAAGATTAATCCCCATATTGCACCAAGTTACTAAACAGGCTCCCACTGAAGCCCAAATATTAACTCCAATAAAGAGCCCAAATTTTCATCCAGGGATCCCATTTGAAACAAACTTGAATCTAACCCCCTAAAGATGCTGCATACCAAATATCAAAAGAATCTGACTGGTTGATCTGAAGAAGAAGATTTTTAAAGAATATCCCCCCCAGCATTGCACCAAGTTAATAACCAGGCTCCCATAGGAAGCCCAAATATTAACCCGGGGACTCGATTTGAACAAATTCAAATCTTACACCTCTAGAGTTTTCACACACCAAATATGAAAGGATTCTCACCAGTGGGTTAGAAAAAGAAGATTTTTATTAAAGAAATTTTCTCATATTGTACTAAGTTAAAATTTGGGCTCCAATAAAGAGCCCAAATATTCATTCAGGAATCCCATTTGAACAAACTTGAATCTAACCCCCATAAAGATGTTGCATACCAAATATCAAAAGAAACTGACTGATGGATCTGAAGAAGATTTTTAAAGAATATCCCCCATATTGCACCAAGTTTATAATCGGGCTGCCACAGGAAGACCAAATATTAACCCAGGGACTCGATTTGAACAAATTCAAATCTTACACCTCAAGAGATGTCACAGACTAAATATGAAAGGATTCTCACCAGTGGGTCTGAAAAAGAAGATTTTTAAAGAAATTTTCTCATATTGCATTAGTTAAAATTTGGGATCCAATAAAGAGCCCAAATATTCATCCAGGAATCCCATTTGAACAAACTTGAATCTAACCCTCCTAGAGATGCTGCATACCAAATATCAAAAGAATCTGACTAGTGGATCTGAAGAAGAAGATTTTTCAAGATTATTCCCCATATTGTACCAAGTTAATATTCGGGCTCCCATAGGAAGCCCAAATATTAACCCAGGGACTCAATTTGAACAAACTTCAATCCGACCCCTGTAGAGATGTTGTATACCAAGTATCAAAAGAATCTGACTGTTTGATCTGAAGAAGAAGATTTTTAAAGCTTATTCCCTATAGTTCCCTAAGTTAATTATTTGGGCTCCTGTGTTGAGCCCAAATATGAACCGAGGGCTCGATTTGAACACACTTGTATTTGACCATCCTATGGGTGCTGTATTCCAAATATCTGAAGATTCTGATCAGCGGTTCTAAAGAAAATTTTTTTTTTTATTTTTGCAAATAATCTGACTCAGCATTTTTTCAAACGACCCTCCAGAACAGTTCTATGTTCCGTATAGTTTGGGAAATATAGGCATTTGAATATTTTTCTATTTTTAGTCCCTAGGGTACCCACAGGATTACAATCAAGTACTTTGGACCCACTTATACTACATGCCAAATTTGGTTCAAATTGGCCCATCGATTCTTGAAATAGAAAATTTGGGCAGAGCCCAAAATGGGTATGTGCCCGCAGGGAGCCCAAATATTGATCTACCAACTTCCCTTGAACAAACTTTAATCTTCCACACCAAAGAATCTTCCATACCATATATCAAAGCAATCTCTCGGGTGGTTCATGAGAAGATTTTTTAAAGATTTTTATGCTTTGGCATCATTGACCAGAGCCCGAAGAAGGTAGCCACTTCATTTGAACAAAATAGAAAGGGTATACTCCAGGGATGGTTTGTGCAATATATGTTTGAATTTGGCTGAATGGCTGTGAAGAAGAAGCCAAGTTTGCAAAAGTTAACGGACGACGGGCGCCAGCCAAGTGATGGCAATAGCTCACACTGACTTGCAGTCAGGTGAGCTAAAAAGAAGATTTTTAAAGAATGTTCCTCATATTGAACTAAGTTATAATTTGGGCTCACACAGAGAGCCCAAATATGAACCCAGGGACTTCACTTGAACACACTTTAATCTGACCTCCCTAAGGATGCTGTATATCAAACAACGAAAGATTCTGACTACTGGATCTGAAGAAAAATATTTTTAAAGAATATTCCTTATATTGAACCAAGTTATAATTTGGGCTACCATAAGGAGTCCAAATATGAACCTAGGGACTTGGCTTGAACAAACTTGAATCTCCCCATCCCCCCCCCCCCCACCCCCCTCTCCAAGGATGCTGCGTACCAAATATCACAAGATTCTGATAGGTGGATCAGAAGAAGAAGATTTTTAAAGAATATTCCTCATATTGCACTAATCTGAACATTTGCAGCAGTGGTATGGGAGAAGAAGATTCTTTAATGTTTTTCCCATTACTCACAGTGTTAAAAAAATTATGATCAAAGTCCTGGAAAAGTACCCTATAATAAAACCGATGGCAATTATTTTTGGACCATTCCCTTCTGCTGTTCCTAAGGAAACTTCATACAAAACAAAAATGCTCAGTGCCCGTGTCGTTTTGGAGATGTGGGCATTTTAAATTTTTCTATTTTTAGCTCCTGCAGTTCCGATGGGGCAAAGGAAAAAGAAAACATTTTTGGGCATAAATTACGTACTTATGACCCAATGAGCCCTCATATCAATTTGGTTCAAATCGGCCTCTCTGTTCGGAAAATATAATTTTGGTACAATTCGGGCTTCCACAAGGAGCCTAAATATGAACCCAGGAACTTGGCTTGAACAAACTTGAATCTCACCCCCTAAGGATGCTGCATACCAAATATCAAAACATTCCAACTGCTGGATCTGAAGAAGAAGAGTTTTAAAATAAAATTCCTCATTTTGAACTAAGTTATAATTTGGGCTTCCACAGTGAGCCCAAATATGAACCCAAGGACTTGGCTTGAACAAACTTGAATCTCATCCCCTAAGGATGCTGCATACCAAATATCAAAAGATTCTGATTGGTGGATCTGACAAAGATTTTTAAAGAAAATTTCTCATTTTGAACCAAGTTATAATTCAGGCTCCCACAGTGAGCCCAAATATGAACCCAGGGACTTGGCTTGAACAAACTTGAATCTCGTCCCCTAAGGATGCTGCATACCAAATATCAAAACATTCCAACTGCTGGATCTGAAGAAGAGTTTTAAATAAAATTCCTCATTTTGAACTAAGTTATAATTTGGGCTTCTACAGTGAGCCCAAATATGAACCCAGCGACTTGGCTTGAACAAACTTGAATCCCACCCCCCCTAAGGATGCTGCATACCAAATATCAAAAGATTCTGATTGGTGGATCTGAAGAAGATTTTTAAAGAAAATTTCTCATTTTGAACCAAGTTATAATTCAGGCTCCCACAGTGAGCCCAAATATGAACCCAGGGACTTGGCTTGAACAAACTTGAATCTCACCCCCCTAAGTATGCTGTATACCAAATATCAAAAGATTCTGATTGGTGGATCTGAAGAAGAAGATTTTTGAAGAATATTCCTCATACTGCAATAATTTAAACATATGGGCTCCCATAGAGAGCCCAAATATGGACCCAGGGATTTGATTTCAATAAACCTGTGAAAACAATCTTCCAAAGATGTTATATGTGAAATTTGAAAGCTTTTAGAGCAGTGGTTTGGGAGAGGAAGAGTCTTAAATGTTTTTCCCATAACCCACGGTGTTAAAAAAAATGCAGACTCAGCACTTTTTCAAAGTCCCGAAAAAGTTCTCTATGATAAAACTGATAGCAATTTTTTTTTTACCATTCCATTCTGTTGGTCTTCTCAGTGCCGTGTAGTTTTGGAGATATGGGCGTTTGAAATTTTTTCTATTTTTAGCTCCTGCAGTTCCCATGAGGTGACAGGAAATTTTTTGGATGCATAAATTAAGTACTTATGACCCAATAAGCCCTCATATCAAATTTGGTTCAAATCAGCATCTCGGTTTGGAAAAGAGAAATTTTGGGCGGTGCGAAAAATCTTGCCCCTCCCATAACGACGGCAAATATAGCCCCTCAAACTTCTCTTGAACAAATCTGAGTCTACACCTCAAAAGGAAGCTGCACACCAAATATCAAGTCTCTTGAACACTCTTGAGAAAAATTTTCCTGTTGCCCCGTGGGGAACCTCAGGAGCTAAAAATAGAAAAAAAATAAAACGCCCATATCTCCAAAACTACACAGCACTGAGAACTTTTATTTTGTGTGAAGTTTCCTGAGCAACAGCAGAAAGGATTTTTGAACAAAATCAAAATGCGTAACAAACAATCATCTTAAATTTCCCTTAAATCGGATCAGCGGTTTTGGAGAAGATGCAAACACCATGTTCATGGACAACGGATGGACGGCGGACAGTGAGTGATCACTATAGCTCGCCTGACTGAATATTTATATTTATATATTAGGGTTTAACGATACTTTAACAGTCAAGGTCATATTGTGTCGGTGACAATTTTACAGAGTGGAAGAAGCCGGAGTACCCGGAGAGAACCACAGAGCAACGACGAGCAGCTGCCAGCTCCCCATCATCGTAACTCCGCACAGCAGACAATGACAGGGTTAGATTGGTTGAAGACATGCACACCTTCGACGTGCAGTACACAGCGCCATCGAGCCCCCATGTGGACAATCAGGGTGAAGTGCCTTGCCCAAGGACACAATGCGGGAGTCGGAATCGATCGCTCTGACGATCACCCATCCAAGGATTAACCGGGCCTGACGTTGCTTAACTTCAGTGATCTGACAAAAACCGGTTACCGCAATGCCACCGTGACCCCTCGCCTGACTGAAAGTCAGGAGAGCTTAAAACATTTGGAGCATTCTGGGCATGTTGAGTTGAAAACAAGAGGCCCCAAGGGGCCTGAGAGCGCTCACCTGACACTGACAACTATCAACCGAAGGTCCTGATTTGAACAAACTTGGATCTGCCCCATAAAGAAAACCATACACCAACTATCAAAACATTCTGACCAGTGGATATGGAAACACAAAAATTAAAAAAATATTCCTAATATTGAACTAAGTTATAATTTGGGAGCCCAAACATGAACCCGGTGACTTGGCTTTAACAAATTTGAATCTCACCTCCCTAACAATACAGTATACCAAATATATAAAGATTCTTACTGGTGGATGTGTAGAAGAAGATTTTTAACGAATGTTCCTCATATTGAACTAAGTTACAATTCGGTCTCCCACAGGGAGCCCAAATATGGAATCAGAGACTTGGCTTGAACAAACTTGAATCACACCTCCCTAAGGATGCTGTATACCAAATATCAAAACATTCCGACTGCTGGATCTGAACAAGAAAATTTTTAAAGAAAATTCCTCATATTGAACTAAGTTATAATTTGGCCTCCCACTGGGATTTGGCTTGAACAAACGTGAATCTCACACCCCTAAGGATGCTGCATACCAAATATCAAAAGATTCTTACTGGAGGATGTGAAAAGAAGATTTTTAAAGAATGTTCCTCATATTGAACTAAGTTAGTATAATTTTATTTGTCTTTGATGATAGTTGACAAAAAGGATTGGAACACAAGTTATAGCAACTTATTTACGTTCCTCTCCTGTATAATGCTGTAACAATATAAATAAAAATGTACAAGAATGACATACATAGGTGAACATTTTAACATCCTAATAATACAAAGTTTAAGTTTCCAAGAGAAGATAAAGATTGTGTGAAAAGCAAATATAAAGTAAAATAAATAGTGCTTGTTTTAGTATGCTGTAACCCGATCTCCACTCATCAACAATGTTTTAGGCTCAATATTTCAATCAACGGAAAGTTTAAATTTGTTTTATTAGGTAGTGGGCAAGCTCCAAACACCAGCTTTTCTGGACCAAGTTTGAACTAAGTGACAATTTGGTCTCCCACAGGGAGCCCAAATATGGACTCACTTGGCTTGAACAAACTTGAATCACACCTCCCTAAGGATGCTGTATACCAAATATCAAAACATTCCGGCTGCTGGATCTGAACAAGAAGATTTTTAAAGAAAATTCCTCATATTGAACTAAGTTATAATTTGGGCATTAGGCACTCCAATCCATTTCTATATGTACCCATACCTTGTATGGTGTAAATTATGTCAGCATCCGTCATACAGTTTTCTACTAATTGCGCATATGGGTACACATCTGACGATTTCATCGGCCTATTTTTAACACTTTGCAATCTGAATCTTTTGATATTTGGTATGCAGCATCCTTAGGGGGGTGAGATTCAAGTTTCTTCAAGCCAAGTCTGTGGGTTCATATTTGGGCTCCCTGTGGGAGACCGAATTGTATCTTAGTTCAATATGAGGAACGTTCTTTAAAAATCTTCTTCTTCTCATCCACCAGTAAGAATCTTTTGATATTTGGTATGCAGCATCCTTTTTGGGGGGGGCGGGGGTTGAGATTCACGTTTGTTCAAGCCAATATGAGGAATTTTCTTTAAAAATCTTCTTCACAACCACCAGTAAGATTCTTTTGATATTTGGTATGCAGCATCCTCAGGGGGGGTTGAGATTCACGTTTGTTCAAGCCAAGTCTCGGGGTTCAAAATTCCTCATATTGAACTAAATGTGGGAGCCCAAATTATAACTTAGTTCAATATGAGGAATTTTGAACCCAGAGACTTGGCTTGAACAAACGTGAATCTCAACCCCCCTGAGGATGCTGCATACCAAATATCAAAATATGAACCCAGAGACTTGGCTTGAACAAACGTGAATCTCAACCCCCCTGAGGATGCTGCATACCAAATATCAAAAGAATCTTACTGGTGGTTGTGAAGAAGATTTTTAAAGAAAATTCCTCATATTGGCTTGAACAAACGTGAATCTCAACCCCCCCCCCCCCCCCCCCCCCCCCCCCCCCCACCCACCCCCCAAAAGGATGCTGCATACCAAATATCAAAAGATTCTTACTGGTGGATGTGAAGAAGAAGATTTTTAAAGAATGTTCCTCATATTGAACTAAGATACAATTCGGTCTCCCACAGGGAGCCCAAATATGAACCCACAGACTTGGCTTGAAGAAACTTGAATCTCACCCCCCTAAGGATGCTGCATACCAAACATCAAAAGATTCAGATTGCAAAGTGTTAAAAATAGGCCGATGAAATCGTCAGATGTGTATCCAAATGCGCAATTAGTAGAAAACTGTATGACGGAGGGCCTCCACGGATGCTGACATAATTTACACCATACAAGGTATGGGTACATATAGAAATGGATTGGAGTGTCTAATTTGATGGATAAAGGGTTAATATCTCCGGATCAAATTATCAGATTTACATAAAAAACTATACAGCACAGCACATCAGTAACCTGAATAAATATATAAAGTAACATGACAATCGGATTGATATTTTTTGAGTTATCTCATGCCAAAGGGATTGGAGGAATTTTCAATTTGAAGGATAAAGGGGCTTAATATCTCCGGATCAAATTATCAGATTTACACCAAAAACTATACAGCTCAGCACATCAGTAACCTGAACACAATTATAAAGTAACTTGACAATCCAAGCAATATTTTTCAAGTTATCGAATGCCAAAGGGATTGGAGGAATTTTCAATTTGAAGGATAAAGGGATAATATCTCAGGATCAAAATAACAAATTTACACCAAAAACTATACAGCTTGGCACATCAGTAACCTGAACACAAATATAAAGTAACTTGACAATCCAAGTAATATTTTTCAAGTTATCGAATGCCAAAGGGATTGGAGGAATTTTTCAATTTGAAGGATAAAGGGTTAACATCTCGGGATCAAATCATCAGATTTACACCAAAAACTATACAGCTCAGAACATCAGTAACCTGAACACAAATATAAAGTAACTAGACAATCCAAGCAATATTTTTCAAGTTATCGAATGCCAAAGGAATTGGAGGAATTTTCAATTTGAAGGATAAAGGGTTAATATCTCAGGATCAAATTATCCTATTTACACCAAAAACAATACAGCCTGGCACATCAGTAACCTGAACACAAATATAAAGTAACTTGACAATCCAAGCAATATTTTTCAAGTTATCGAATGCCAAAGGGATTGGAGGAATTTTCAATTTGAGGGATAAAGGGTTAATATCTCAGGATTAAATTATCAGATTTACACCCAAAACTATACAGCTCTGGCATATCAGTAACCTGAACAAAAAATATAAAGTAACTTGACAATCCAAGCAATATTTTTCAAGTTATCAAATGCCAAAGGGATTGAAGAAATTTTCAATTTGAAGGATAAAGGGTTAATATCTCAGGATCAAAATAACAGATTTACACCAAAAACTATACAGCTCGGCACATCAGTAACCTGAACACAAATATAAAGTAACTTGACAATCCAAGCAATATTTTTCAAGTTATCGAATGCCAAAGAGATTGGAGGAATTTTCAATTTGAAGGATAAAGGGTTAATATCTCGGGATCAAATCATCCGATTTACACCAAAAACTATACAGCTCGGCACATCAGTAACCTGAACAAAAATATAAAGTAACTAGACAATCAGAGCAATATTTTTCAAGTTATCGAATGCCAAAGGGATTGGAGGAATTTTTCAATTTGAAGGATAAAGGGTTAATATCTCAGGATCAAATTATCCGATTTACACCAAAAACTATACAGCTCGGCACATCAGTAACCTGAACACAAATATAAAGTAACTTGACAATCCAAGCAATATTTTTCAAGTTATCGAATGACAAAGAAATGGATACTGACGCCGGATGGACAGACGGATGGACAGACAGACGGACAAAGGATGGACGAACGACGGATGGTCACCCCCGGATGACGGCATTATGTGTACCATACATAGTACGGGTACACATAAAAATGCTGACTCGGCACTTTTTTCAAAGTCCTGAAAAGTACCCTATGATAAAACCGATAGCAATTTTTTTTGGACCATTCTATTCTGTTGGTCCTAAGGAAGCTTCACACCACATAAGAATTCTCAGAGCCATGTAGTTTTGGAGATATGGGCGTTTGAAATTTTTTCTATTTTTGCACTCCTGTGGTTCCTACGGGGCATTTTGAAAAGAAATTTTGGCATAAATCAAGTACTTATGACCCATTAATACCTTATCTCAAATTTGGTTCAAATTGGCCTTTTGGTTTGGAAAATAGAAATTTTGGGCGGAGCAAAAATTCTTGTCCCTCCCGTAATGATGACAATTATTACCCCTCGAACTTCTCTTGAACAAACTTGAGTCTACACCTCAAAGAAGATTTTTTTTTTAAATTGAGGCATTTTGGCCCCAACCCCCCCCCCTCAATATGAGCAGAAACCTAATTTGAAGAAAAACCCAAATGTCCCTATATAACCACTACTCATGTGAAATTTCATTAAAAGGTGGTGAGTGGTTTGGGAGAAAAAGCCCCAAACACCACCTTCACGATGGACGACAGACGACGGACGACGGATAAAAAGTGATCAGAATAGCTCACCCTGTCTTTCAGTCAGGTGAGCTAAAAAAACACAATGCCCCTTCAAGGTGAGCTAAAAACAATATTCAGGTCCATGCAGTTTTTTAAATATGGGTATTTAAATTTTTTTCGATTTTTAGCTCCTGGGGTTCCCACAGGGCTGTATTAAAAATATTTTGTCTATAAATCAAGTACTTGTGACCAAAATATACATGACTAATTTGGTTCAAATCAGCTCATTAGTTCTGGAAATAGAAATTTGGGGTGGAGCCCAAATAGGCATCCTTCCACAGTGAGTCCAAATATTGACCTACTGAGTTCCTTTGAATCTGCATCACTAAAGGAAGTGCCATACCAGAAATCTAGTCATTACTGCATGTGGTTTATGAGATGATTTTTAAGGCATTTTAGGCTTTTGGGGCATTAATTCCAGCCCCAAAGGGAGTACCAACTTTTTGGGAAAAAACTAGAAGAGTGTACTCCAGCAAGATGCTTTGTACCAAATTAGTTTAGATTTGGCTCAAAGGTTCTGAAGAAGAATACTTACTTCATTGAGCACAAGATGATAATTCGGCATTTTTCCATTGCCAGCAGTGTTAAAATGGGCATCCCCATACAGCACCCCATGACAAAACTGATAGCAATTTTTTGGGTCCATTTGATTCCACTGGTCCCAATGAAGATGCATACCAAATAACAATATTCAGGTCTGTTCAGTTTTTAAAATATGGGATTTAATTATTTTTCTATTTTTAGCTCCTGGGGACCCCACATAGCTGCGTAAAAAATTTTTTATGTAAAAGCAACTAATTATGACCAAAATATACCACATGACAAATTTGGTTCAAAGCAGCCCATTGGTTCTGGAAACAGAAATTTTGGGTAGAGCCCAAAATAGGCATCCTTCCATAGGGAGCCCAAATATTGACCTACTGAGTTTCTTTTAACAAATTTGAATTTGCATGACGAAAGGCAGTTCCATACCAGAAATCTGGTCATTATTGCGAGTGGTTGATGAGAAGATTTTCAATGCATTTTAGGCTTTTGGGACATTAACCCCAGTCTCAAGGGGAGCAGCAACTTTTTGGGGGAAAAAACTCAGAAGAGTATACTCCACCAAGATGCTTTGTACCAAATTAGTTTAGATCTGGCTCAATGGTTTTGAAGAAGAATACTTAGTTCGTGGAGCACAATAGAGATGATAATTTTATGCACTCAGCACAAATGGCACCTGGTCATTCCAGTTTCACTTAAATTGTGTCTATTGACTATTTTATAGTCTCCTAAGAGTTTTTCCTTAGGATTCTCCAAAATTTGCCCTCTTTTTCACCTGAGAGATAGTTAGAGGATAGGCATCTGTGTTACTTTGGTAAGATTCGAAGAAACAGAGAAGGCAGAAAAGCATCACAACACTTTTCCTCCTATGCATTATCAGTGTTATATAGCATAACCTGCTAATGAGTTATGGTGTAAACTCTTTATTTCCTGGCCTGAAAGTAAAAACTTTCCTGACTGCTATAGCAGCTCATGAATGACAATGTATATTCTTTAATGGGATTTAAGATGTCACTTTCAGCATCTATGATTGTATTGTGATTGCAGCACAAGTATATAGTGAAATCTATCCAATCATTTATAATAATGTTGCCCATTTCACAGTATAACAGTAAAACAAAAACAAAAATAAAACTTGTTTACCACAGTAAACACAACTCTACTTCTCCAGCTTCCCTGTAGAGATGATCGGTAATAAACATAAGTCCACTGCAAAATCACTGTTAACATTAGATTTAGTGTTGTACTCACAGGACTGCCGTGGATCCTTTGGTAATGTCATCTTTGTTGTAGTGGATGAACCTTCCAGACAATATACTGAGCCTTTCACATCTCTTTCATAGCACTAAAAATGAAATTCACTTACTATTTGTATCAGTGAACAAAAAACATACTCTGCATTTCTTATTATCCCCCATGTTCTAAAGCACCATCCAGAATCAAGTTTTCAATCCTACGCTTCCTGTCCAGCAAATTCTTGATTCTTGACTTTATCATAATTTCTTAAGACCCTACTGTACCTGTCCAAAACCATTCTGGGTACCCTTAATAAAATTCTTTCCTGTTTTTGTACAGTAAACATGACACTATCATTGTTTATGGGTAAGATGCAACAGTAATCAATGCCAGGCTTGTGGTGTAATGTTCTCCCCAAAATCAATTGGCGATGGGTGGAGGGGCTCGATTAGTGTGTGTGGGGCATGGCGGGGGGGGGGGGGGGGGGGGGGGGAGTCATAAATTCAGAAAGAACAATGAGACAAACATTTTCTTATATTAACAAATGACAAATGAAAGTGTCAATGACACTGTAGCTCAACTTGTCAAGACAAAGACATGCACATGTATAGTATGTGACACAGCAATGACAAACATCTAGGTAATGACCTGATAACAAAGGTACATATAAAGTATTGTAATGGTCTGTACATACATACTGACCGTTGTCTGTAACAAATGTATAGGTAAAGTATTGTAAAGGTGGGTGACAGTCAGATGCTAAACTAGAAAAGAAAACTTTGAGTCCCAGAGTGGGTCTGACTGAACCCCAAAATATTTGTTCTCATAGCACAGTGATAACAAAGGCACCCCAAAACACACTCGTTCCTGTCCCAAGGTGAAAACAAAGGTACCCAAGAAGTTTTGTGAAGATCAATTCATAAATACGAGCTGTATAGAACTTGTGACAAAAAACTGATTGGACCTAATTTTGGTACAAAATGGCCACTGGCAGCCATCTTGAATTTTGGACCGTACCCAGAAACACTCATTCTCGTCCCAAGGTGATAACAAAGGTACCCAAGAAGTTTTGTGAAGATCGGTTCATAAATACAGCCTCTACCCTGAGCCGTATTGACATGTGTGCGCACATTGTGCAAGTAGCACTGAATAAGTCAAAGTTCATCTAATTTGCATAATTTCTGCACGAAAAAAAACCCCTTAGAATATGTGATGTATTCCATGTTACTAAACATTCGTACAAAAATTTATTCAAATCAGAACGTTCATACAGAAGTTCTGTACAAAAGACTGATTGCACTAATTTTGGTACAAAATGGCTGCTGGTGGCCATCTTGAATTTTGGACCACACCCAAAAACACTCGCTCTCATCCCACGGTGATAACAAAGGTACCCAACAAGGTTCGTAAAGATTGGTTCATAAATATGGCCTCTAGTCTGAGCTGTATAGAAGTTGTGTACAAAAAACTGATTAGACCTAATTTCGGTACAAAATGGCCACTGGCAGCCATCTTGAATTTTAGACCGCACCCAGAAACATTCGTTCTCGTCCCAAGGTGATAACAAAGGTACCCAAGACATTTCGTGAAGATCAGTTCATAAATACAGACTCAAGTCTGAGCCGTATTGACATGTGTACTTAATGTGTGTAAGTCGCACTGAAATATCAAAGTTCATCTAATTTGCATAATTTCTGCACGAGAAAAAAACCCGTATTATATGTGATGTATCCCATGGTACTAAACATTCACACAAAAAATTATTCAAATCAGCGCTTTCATATGGAAGTTCTGTGCAAAAATCTGATTGCACCTAATTTTGTACAAAATGGCTGCCATCGGCCATCTTGAATTTTGGACCGGACCCAAAAACACTCGTTCCCGTCCCACGGTGATACCAAAGGTACCCTAGAAGTTTCGTAAAGATCGGTTCATAAATACGGCCTCTAGCCCGAGCCGTATTGGCATTTGCACTTACAGTGCTGAAATTAACACCAAAAAAACATCAAAATTAGTCTAATTTGCACAATTTACGCAAGAGAAAAAAACCCGTATTATATGTGATGTACCCCATGGTACTAAACATTCATACAAAAAATTATTCAAATCAGAGCTTTCATATGGAAGTTCTCTACAGAAAACAGATTTCTGCATCATCGGTACAAAATGGTGGCTGGCAGCCATCTTGAATCTCGGACCGCACCCAAAAACACTCGTTCTCGTCCCACGGTCATAACAAAGGTACCCAAGAAGTTTCGTCAAGATCGGTTCATAAATACGACCTCTAGCCCAAGCCATAGCCAATTGTTGATGTACGGACAGACGGACGACAGACGACAGGCCATGACAATAGCTCAAATTTGACTTCGTCAAAGTTGAGCTAAAAATGTATCATCATTTCTTGGAAAGCCTGGTATTTTCAAACAAGAGACTCAAGTGAATGTAAAACATTAATCTTTTTTGATTTGTTTGGACACAGTGAAAAACTTCTATGTTTATGGTTTAGTTGATTTCTGGAGATAAAAAGTATTAAAATTATAATCACTCTTCATTTTGGATTCAACTGTCTGTCATACAGAACTTTCAAATGGAGGATGGGACCACCAATATCTACAAGGGCAATTCCTAGGCAAGTCAGGGAATTATTTTTAACTTTCCGGACAAAGTTTGGCTCTCCTCTCTCCAACAAAATGCCATTCAATATGTTTCTATATTATATGAGAGTCGAGTTGGAAATTTTGCATTTTAGGCTTTGTTCAGAGGTTTTTTTAAGAGCAAAAACTGCAGTTTTGCTTTGTTTGGTTTTGAGAAAGAACATTTCAGGTTGCCAAAATTTCAATTCCAAGCTTGCAGGACTTTGTGGCTTCAATAAGCATTACAACTCTTTTTAAAAGGTATTAGAGAAAGATAATCATTCTAATACAATCTTGTCAATGTCACAACATGATAAAATGAAAAGGATAAGGTTCAATGTTTATGAAAGGATTAGGAAATAAGACAAGAATTGTGATAATTGAGAATATGTTAAGTTCTGTACACTACATGCTATGTTTTCAACAAGAATAATTTGAGGTGCAGACAGTACTTAAGAATTAATGCCGGGGTTGATGTGGTCCTCACAGTTAAAGTATGTCAACCAAAGTTACCAAGTTAAGAGTAAAATCATTCCAAAATGAGTCATCCTACTAGGTTACAATGAAATCCCTTCATAAATATGACTTGTGGACTTTGCTAAACGAATCCAGGTCACATGCTAATCCGGCAGTCACAGTTGGCCGATCATGACCAAATAGGACAGTCTCATCTGGATATCATACCGAGTCATTCTACCAAGTTACAATGAAATCCTTTCATAAATATGAACTGTAGACTGTGCTAAAGAAATCTAGGTCATGTGCCCATGTGGCCGTCACAGATGACCGACAACGATCCAAAAAAGGACGTTCTCATCTAGACATCATACCAAGTCATCCTAGAAATTTACAATGAAATCTCTTCATAAATGCAATCTGTAGACTGTACTAAAGGAATGTAGGTCATGTGCTCCTGTTTCCATCAAGGTTGACCAAACCCAACCAAAATAGAACATTCTCATCTAGACATTACATGTATACAGAGTCATTCTACCAAGTTACAATGAAATCCCTTCATAAATTCGACCTGTAGACAGTGGTAAAGGTTTTGGGGTTTCAAACCCGTGCAGTCATCTCAGTTGACCGATCATGACCAAAATGTGTCATTCTCATGAAGACATGACCTCGAACCTGCACATGAAATTTAGTGATGATCAGACAAGAACTACAGGGTGTAGCCTGTGCGAAAGAAGACGTGAACCGACTTACAGATATACAAACCCACAGACTTCTGCAAGCATGATGTCAAGTTAAGCTAACAAGGCCAAGGGGCCTGAGGCTCTCACCTGACAAAGTTGTTTAAAGAAGGATTTAATTAGCATTTATGGCTAGTAAACATTACAGAGGAATGAAGTCATGAACTATTCAAAACTCTGTTGTCCAGTAAGATGATTTTTTCTGTAATTGAGCAGCTACCACACAAATAGTGCCCAGATTTTCAGTAATGCAAAATAGGGAACCCAATGAAAGTGTCAATGACACTGTAGCTTAACTTGTGTGTTGTGTTTGATGAAAAGAATAGTGTTCAATGTTTATGAAAGGATTATGAAATAAGACAAGAATTGCGATAATTGGGAATATGTTAATTTCTGTTCCCTGTATGCTATGTTTTCAATAAAAACTAGAGGCTCTACAGAGCCTGTAATCGCTCACCTGGAAATACATATAAAAATGTGATTTCCCATAGGCTTTCCATGGTAACTATGAGCTGCAATTGTGGCCATGTTTGCAACATTACATCAACATTACATGAGGATCATTGGTAGAAGGTGTCCCAGTCATCAATCACGTGAAGTTTCAAAACATTTGAATCCATCAAACAGAATCATAGAATGTCTCTGGTGGCCATATTTTCCAGCCAATGGGAACAAAAAGAGGATCGTTTGTAGAGGGCCTCCTATAGACCATTCTTGCCAAGTTTTGGTTCACGTCAGCTCAAGTTCCAGAGAGAAGATGAAAATGTGATTTCCTATAGGTTTTTTCTATAGTAACTATAAACCGCAATTGTGGCCATGTTTGCAAAATGATCAACATTAAAATGAGGAATGTTGGTGGAGGGTGTCCCAGTTATCAACCATGCAAATTTTCAAATCATTTGGCCCTGTGGTTTCAGAGGAGAAGAGTTTTCAAAATTGACCAATCAGAATCAAAGAATGCTTCTGGCAGCTACGTTTTTTCACCCAACAGGAATAAAATGAGCAACAGTTGTAGAGAAGCTCTCATAGATAATGCCTGACAAGTCTGGTTCACATTGGCTCAGTACTTTCAGTGAAGATGATGAAAATGTGATTTCCTATAGAATTCTATAGTAACTATAAGCCACAATTGCAGCCATAATTGCAACCCGATGAAGGTTAAAATACGGATCATTGGTAGAGGGGGTTATAGTCATCAGTCACATTAAGTTTTTTCAAACCATTTGGCCTTGTAGTTTCAAAGAAGATTTTCTTGAAAATGCACACATTTATGAATTCTGTTTCAATAAAAAAAATCAGTAAAAAAGGGTTAAAATATTTTGAAAATAACAATTTTTTCAGACAGTATTCTCTTTCAAAATAGCTTTTGGACAGGTAAAGGGTTACAGGAATCTTAAAAGATATACAATAATTACTGTCATCTGAGCTGACATGATAGCAAGATAATAAAGAGAATTTACAATGTAACCCAGAAAACAATTTGTCAACATGTGTCAAACATAATTAGATTACAGCTGAAGATATCAAGGTACAGTTGCACTTGTTTTAGAGTACAAGTCACAATAAGTTGTGTATGATAATCCTATAAACTATGTATCTTTTTCTCTAAGACCAGAAGCTGACATCATTTTCTGGAAAGCTCTCACTGATAGCTTTTCCAGAACAAGAATTGTGATAATTGGGAATATGTTCATTTCTGTTCCCTGTATGCTATGTTTTTGATAAAAATAATATGAGGTGTACACTGTACTAAAGAGCTGAGGGGTGGGTAAATATGACCTCACAGTTAATGTATGTGGTCCTGACAGTTAACGCATATCAATGAAAGTTACCAAGTTGCAGTGAAATTATTCCAAAACGAGTCATCCTATCAAGTTACATTGCTCAGGCAGCCATCATGGTTGAATGATCGCCACCAAAAGGGGACATTCTCATCTGGGCATCATCTGGAGTGATCCAACGAAGTTACAATGAAATCTCTTCATAAATATGACCTGTAGACTATGCTCAAGATATTCGGGCTTCCGGCACCTGTAGCCATTACAGTTAACCAATCACAACCAAAAGGGGATGTCATCATCTAGGCAATATATGGAGTCATCCTAACAAGTTACAATGAAATCCTTACATAAATACGACCTATAGACTATGCTAAAGGTTTTGGGGCCCGGGCAGCCATCAAGGCTGAAGGATCATGACCAAAAGGGGACGTTCTCATCTAGACATTATTTGGAGTCATCCTACCAAGATACAATGAAATCCCTTCATAATTATGACCAGTAGACTGTTCTAAAGGTTTTCGGGCCCCTGTAGCTGTCACAGTTGCCCAATCATGTCCAAAAGGGTACGTTCTCATCTAGACATTATATAAAGTCAAACCTACCAAGTTACAATGAAATCCCTTCATAAATATGACTTGAAGACTGTGCTAAAGGTTTTTGGGCTTTGGGCTCGGGCAGCCTTCATGGTTGAATGATCGCAACCAAAAGGGGACATTCTCATCTGGGCATCATCTGGAGTGATCCTATGAAGTTACAATTAAAACCCTTCATAAATATGACCTGTAGACTGTGCTCAAGATTTTCAGGCTTCGGGCACATGTAGCCATCACAGTTGACCAATCACGACCAAAAGGGGATGTCATCATCTAGGCATTATATGGAGTCAACCTAACAGGTTACAATGAAATCCTTCCATAAATATGACCTTTTGCCTATGCTAAAGGTTTTTGGGCTCGGGCACCCATCAAGGCTGAATGATCGCGATCAAAATGGGACATTCTCATCTAGACATTATTTGGAGTCATCCTACCAAGTTACAATGAAATCCCTTCATAAATATGACCTGTAGACTGTGCTAAAGGTTTTCAGTCTTCGGGCCCCTGTAGCCGTCACATTTGCCCAATCAGGACCAAAAGGTGACTTTCTCATCTAGACATTGTATGAAGTCAACCCACCAAGTTACAATGAAATTCCTCAATAAATATGACCTGTAGACTGCGCTAAAGGTTTTCGGGTTTGGGGCTCGGGCAGTCGTCACGGTTGGCAGATCATGCCCAAATGGGGAAAGTCTCATCTAGAGATCATAAGGAGTCATCCTACCAAGTTACAATAAAATCCCTCCATATTAAACATGACCTGCAGACTGCGCTACAAGTTTTTGGGTTTTGGGCTTGGGCAGCCATCACGGTTGATAGATCATGCCCAAAAGGGGACGTTCTCATCTAGGCATTATACAGAGGCATCCTACCAAGTTACAATGAAATCCATTCATAAATACGACCTGTAGACTGTGCTAATGGTTTTCGGGTTTTGGGCTCGGGCAGCCATACCGGTTGCCCGATCATGACCAAAAGGGGACGTTCTCATCTAGACATGACCCCAAACCTGCATATGAAATTTTGTGACGATCAGACGAGAACTGCGGGGTGTAGCCCATGCTAAAGGAAAATGTGAACAGACTCACAGACTAACAGACTTCCACATGCGTGATGGCAATAGCTTATCTTGACTATTTCAAGTTAAGCTAAAAATCATCTGGGGACTTAACTTGAACAAACTTGAGCTGACTAAGCACCCACCCCCAATCAGGATTCTGTCCACTGGAACTGAGGAAGCAGATTTTCAAAGATTATTCCTCATATTGGACTAAGTTAAAGAGTCCAAATATTAACTCAAGATCATGATTTTTAAAACTTGTATCCGACTCCCTTAAGCATGGTGTATACCAAAGATCAAAAGATTCTGATTGATGGTTTATGAGAAGATTTTCAAAGAATATTCCTCATATTAAACCAAATTAAAATTTGGGCTCCAATAGGGAGGCCAAATACTTATCTAGGGACTTGCTTTTAACAAACTTCAATCTGACCCCTATAAGGATATTGTATACCAAACATCAAGAGATTCTGACTGGTGGATCTGAAGAAGACTTTTAAAGATTATTCCCCATATTGCACTAAGCTGAAATTCAGGCTCCCAGAGAGAGTCCAATTATTTGCCAATTGGATTGATTTGGCCAATAGTGAATCTGACCCCTATAAAGATTTTGTATACCATATACAAAAAGATTCTGATCAGTGGTTCTGGAGAAGAAGAGTTTTAAAGAGTATTCCTCATATTGGACTAAGTTAAAATTTGGGCTCCAATGGGGAGCCCAAACATTAACCTAGAGACTTGGTTTGAACAAACTTAGATGTGACCTTCCTAAGGATGCTGTATACCAAATATCAAAGGATTCTTAGTGGTTGGTCTGAAGAAGAAGATTTTTCAAGATTATTTCCCATATTGCACCAAGTTAAAATTTGGGCTACCAAAGAGAGCCCAGTTATTAACCAATGGACTTGAGTTGAACAAATTTGAATCCATCCCTTGTAAGGATTCTGTATACCATATATCAAAAGATTCTGACTAGTGTTTCTGGAGAAGAGGAATTTTAAAGATTAATCCTCATACTGGACTAAGTTGAAATTTGGGCACCAGAAGGGAGCCCAAATATTAAGGGAATTGTTTTGAACAAAATTAGATCTAACCTTCCTAAGGATGCTGTACACCAAAAATCAAAAGATTCTGACAGGTGAATCTGAAGAAGATTTTTAAAGATTATTCCCCAAATTGCACCAAGTTAAAATTCAGGCCGCCATAGGAAGCCAAAATATAAACTGAGGAACTTCATTTGAACAACTTGGATCTGACCCTTGTAACAATGAAGTATGCCAAATATTAAAACATTCTGACTGGTGGTTCTGAAGGAGATTTTTAAAGATTATTCCCCGTATTGCCATACTGAAGTTAAAATTCAGGCTCCTGTACTGAGCCTAAATATAAAACGAGGGGCTTAATTTTAACAAACTTGTATCTGATCCCACTATGGATGCTGTACACCAAATAACAAAAAATTCTGATCAGTGGTTCTAGAGAAGAATTTTTTTTTTAATTTTTGCAAATCTGCCGACTCAGCATTTTTTAAACTGAACACCCTGACATAAACGTTAGCAATTTTTTTTTTACCATTCCATTCTACTGGTCCTGAAGATGCTTCATACCAAATAACAGTTCTCTATTCCATGCGGTTTGGAAAATATGTGCATTTAAAAATATTTCTATTTTTAGCTCCTGGGGGTTACAGCGGAACACAGAAATTTTTTTTCTTTCATGAATCAAGTACTTATGACTCAATAATACCACATACCAAATTTGGTTCCAATCAGCTTAATGGTTCAGAAAATAAAAATTTTGAGGACTAAAAATCTTGCCCCTCCCATTACAAAGGCAAATATTGCTCCACGAACTTCGTTTGAACAAACTTGATTCTACACCTCAAAAGGAAGCTACATACCAAATATCAAATGGAAGTGACTGTACCCACTTGTTCATGAGAAGATGATTTTTAAAAAAATATGGAGAATTTTCCCCCATCCCTTGCCCATGGGGCTGGGCAAGTTGATTTGATAAAAAACAAAATGCGATGTCAGAACAAGCAATCACCTCAAATGTAACTAAAATTGGTTCAGTGGTTTAGGAGGGGTAGGTGCAAACACCATGTTCACGGACAACAGATGACGGATGGTGAGTGATGACTAAAGCTCAACTGACTTCAGTTAGGTGAGCTAAAAATGTGATGTCAGAACAAGCAATCACTTCAAATTTAACTAAAATTTGTTCAGCAGTTTAGGTAGAGCAAATGCAAACACTATACTCACGGATGACAGACAACGGACGCTCACTATAGCTCATCCTGACTTTCAGTCAGTTGAGCTAATAAGCAGTACCCAAAATTATAGCATAAATAAAACAGAAACAGAATAACACGGTACGCAAAAATCATGCACAAAATCGGCACAGAGAAGAATATAATTCACAAAAAAATATGGTGAATAAAAGAGAGAATATACAAAACACAGCCCTGTATGTCTGAATGATGAAGCGACTACTTATGAATCCATTATACAGCACAGGAACATAGTTAATACCGAGTCAATAGGTATCACTGATGAGAGCAAAAGCAAATGCATCTTCAAAAGATGGCGGAAGAAAAAAGAATGACACGTTGGTGATACGTCTGTACACTGGTACCGGTAGCCATGGATTGGTACAGAGAAGAGTGTCCCCTACTGGGTGTGTGCCGGTCGCACCCAGCCCAGTTTTTAGCTTATTTTTTCTTGGTGCTTTTGCGCCACCATTTCTTCTCAAAATGCTTGGGAAAGAACCAAAAATAGATAGTATACTTCCGAGTTAGGGACTTCCACTGTGGTGCAAGCCTGTTGTAAACAATTGTGAGTAGGTTGCTAAGAAATGGATTCTCAAGAAGCATTCAAATCGGGTATTAAAACATACCTTTTCCGTAAGATTTTTTTAAATTTTGTACAGCCATGGAGCCCCACATGTGGACTTGGGGCTATAAAATTATTATTGTTATTATTTTCACAAGTTCAGAGAAAGATCTCTATCAGGAATGTCAAAGTTGAAGCTGAGCATTTAGTGCTTGGCGCTTAGTGCCCTTATTATCATAAAAGAGGAAATTAAAAATATTCATTGGAAGTAAAATGAGTACACTGCAATGAGAGAAAAATTAAACAAAATGTGCTTAATGAGCAAGTCCCACTGAACAGTTGCAGTACCTGCAATATTCTGATATTGGTAGGGGAAAAAAAATCATATGGTGGAATATTAAACCAGTGTGTAAATGTGCTGATGTGCTCAATAGCCTCACTTACCTTTTTAATTCCCGAGGATCCAGTCAACTTCCATTGGGCAGTTGGATCCTTTCCTTGAGCAGAAAATATTTCAAAAGAAGCACCACCCTGAAATGAATACAGATCTCTTCAATATGTCAAGTTTTCATTTTCAAAGGATAGTGGTGGCACTTTGCATACATTTGAGCATACAGGTCTCGTCTCTCATGAGAGATGGGTTAATTTCCTGCACAGAATTTTTTTTTACTGCTCACAATCAGCTTAATTACTGCTCAGGGAAACACCCCTTCAGAATAAGCCAGAAATTGGTATGTAGTGTGCAAGAGGATACCGGCAACAGGACAGCTGCATGTGAGGATCTTCAAAGTTATTGCATTTGAATGTTCACAGTCAGACACACAGATAAATCAAATCAATTTCAATACGTTTGTCTTAAATGAAAGTGTCAATGACACTGTAGCTCAACTTGTCAAGACAAAGACATGTACATGTATAGTATGTGACACAGCAATGACAAACATCTAGGTAATGACCTGATAACAAAGGTACATATAAAGTATTGTAACGGTCTGTACTGACCGTTGTCTGTAACAAATGTATAGGTAAAGTATTGTAAAGGTGGGTGACAGTCAGATGCTAAACTAGAAAAAAATCTTTGAGTCCCAGAGTGGGTCTGACTGAACCCCAAAATATTTGTTCTCATAGCACAGTGATAACAAAGGCACCCCAAAACACACTCATTCCTGTCCCAATTTGAAAACAAAGGTACCCAAGAAGTTTTGTGAAGATCAGTTCATAAATACGAGCTGTATAGAACTTGTGACAAAAAACTGATTGGACCTAATTTCAGTACAAAATAGCCACTGGCAGCCATCTTGAATTTTGGACCGTACCCAGAAACACTCATTCTTGTCCCAAGGTGATAACAAAGGTACCCAAGAAGTTTTGTGAAGATTGGTTCATAAATACAGCCTCTACCCTGAGCCATATTGACATGTGTGCTTACATTGTGTAAGTAGCACTGAATAAATCAAAGTTCATCTAATTTGCATAATTTCTGCACAAAAAAAAACCCCTTACAATATGTGATGTATTCCATGTTACTAAACATTCATACAAAAATTTATTCAAATCAGAACTTTCATACAGAAGTTCTGTACAAAAGACTGATTGCACTAATTTTGGTACAAAATGGCTGCTGGTGGCCATCTTGAATTTCGGACCACACCCAAAAACACTCGCTCTCATCCCACTGTGATAACAAAGGTACCCGAGAAGTTTCGTAAAGATTGGTTCATAAATATGGCCTCTAGTCTGAGCTGTATAGAAGTTGTGTACAAAAACTGATTAGACCTAATTTCGGTACAAAATGGCCACTGGCAGCCATCTTGAATTTTAGACCGCACCCAGAAACACTCGTTCTCATCCCAAGGTGATAACAAAGGTACTCAAGACATTTCGTGAAGATCAGTTCATAAATACAGACTCTAGTCTGAGCCGTATTGCATGTGTACTTACTGTGTGTAAGTCGCACTGAAAAAATCAAAGTTTATCTAATTTGCATAATTTCTGCACGAGAAAAAAACCCGTATTATATGTGATGTATCCCATGGGACTAAACATTCACACAAAAAATTATTCAAATCAGCGCTTTCATATGGAAGTTCTGTGCAAAAATCTGACTGCACCTAATTTTGTACAAAATGGCTGCCATCGGCCATCTTGAATTTCGGACTGGACCCAAAAACACTCGTTCTCGTCCCACGGTGATACCAAAGGTACCCATGAAGTTTCGTAAAGATCGGTTCATAAATACGGCCTCTAGCCCGAGCCGTATTGGCATGCGTACTTACTGTGTGTAAGTAGCACTGAATAAATCAAAGTTCATCTAATTTGCATAATGTATGCACGAGATAAAAACCCGTATTATATGTGATGTTACTAAACATTCAAACAAAAATTTATTCAAATCAGAACTTTCATACAGAAGTTCCGAACAAATGAAAATGTCAATGACACTGTAGCTCAGAAATGACAAAATTGGCAAAATTGAAGAACAGAGTAATCCATCAATTTTTAAATGTAAACTGTAAGACTGGCTAAAGGAAGAATGTTCATACACAAATGCAGTATGTTCAGAGGTTACTGTACACGGAAACTTTTTTCACAGAAATGAATGCTGATGAATAGTTCTTATCGAAAGGTCTTGTCTAATGAGCACACCAAGTTAAACAAGCATACCAGGTTTCAAAGCAATCCAATCATAAATGTGCCCTGTAGGGTGTGCCAAAGGGAAATATTGAGGTCTGACTAAACAAAGTTCTAAGAGTGTTGGCCGTGGCAACATTTTTTGATGGAAATGGAAGAAAATCGATAGCTCCCATTTAGAGGTCACCCCAAACAACCATGCCAGGTTTCAAAGCAATCCGATCATAAATGTGCCCTGCAGGGTGTGCCAAAGAGAAATATCGAGATCTTCTGACTGAACTAAGTTCTAAGAACGTTGGCCACGGCAACATTTTTTGACAGAAATGGAGGTCACCCCAAACAAGCATACAAGGTTTCAAAGCAATCCAATCATAAATGTGCCCTGTAGGGTGTGCCAAAGGGAAATATTGAGGTCTGACTAAACTAAGTACTAAGAACGTTGGCTGCGGCAACATTTTCTTACGGAAATGGAAGAAAATTGATAGCTTCCATCTAGAGGTCACCCCAAACAAGCATGCCAGGTTTCAAAGCAATCTGATCATAAATGTGGCCTGTAGGGTGTGCCAAAGAGGAATATCGAGGTCTTCTGACTAAACTAAGTTCTAAGAACAGTAGCCGCGGCAACATTTTTTGAAGGAAATGGAAAAAAATCGATTGCTTCCATCTAGAGGTCACCCCAAACAAGCATACCAGGTTTCAAAGCAATCCAATCAAAAATGTGCCCTGTAGGGTGTGCCAAAGGGAAATATTGAGGTCTGACTAAACTAAGTACTAAGAACGTTGGCCGTAGCAACATTTTTTGACGGAAATTGAAGAAAATCGACAGCTCCCATCTAGAGGTCATCCTAAACAAGCATACCATGTTTCAAAGCAATCCAATCATAAATGTGCCTTGTAGGCTGTGCGAAAGGGAAATATTGAGGTCTGACTAAACTAAGTTCTAAGAGTGTTGGCCGTGGCAACATTTTTTGACGGAAATGGAAGAAAATCGATAGCTCCCATTTAGAGGTCACCCCAAACAAGCATGCCTGGTTACAAAGAAATCCGATCATAAATGTGCCCTGTAGGGTGTGCTAAAGAGAAATATTGAGGTCTTCTGACTAAACTAAGTTATAAGAATGATGACCGCGCCAACATTTTTTGACAAAAATTGAAGAAAATTGATAGCTCCCATCTAGAGGTCTCCCCAAACAAGCATACCAGGTTTCAAAGCAATCTGATCATAAATGTGCCCTGTAGGGTGTGCCAAAGGGGAAATATTGAGGTCTAACTAAACTAATGTGCCCTGTAGGGTGAGCCAAAGGAAAATATTGTGGTTTGACTAAACTAAGTTCTAAGAACGTTGGCCGCGGCAACATTTTTTGACGGAAATTGAAGAAAATCCATAGCTCCCATCTAGAGGTCACCCCAAACAAGCATACCAAGTTTCAAAGTGATCTGATCATAAATGCGACCTGTGAGGTGTGCCAAAGGAAATTGTGGACGTACGTACTAACGTACTAACTAACGTACGTACATACTACATACGTACGCATGTACGTACGTACGTATGTACATACGTACGTACGTATGCCAACAGACGAGAAGTGATTACACTAATTTTGTACAAAATGGCTGCAGGTGGCTATCTTGAATTTCGGGCCGCACTCAAAAACACTCATTCTCGTCCCAAGGTGATAACAAAGGTACCCAAGAAATTTCATAAAGATCGGTTCATAAATACGACCTCTAGCCTGAGCCATATAGAAGTTGTGTACAAGAAACTGATTGGACCTAATTTTGGTACAAAATGGCTGCACGAGATAAAAACTTGTATTATATGTGATGTATACCATGTTACTAAACATTCAGACAAAAATTTATTCAAATCAGAACTTTCAAACAGAAGTTCTGTACAAAAAACTGATTGCACTAACTAAGGTACAAAATGGCTGCTGGTGGCCATCTTGAATTTCGGACCACACCCAAAAACACTCGTTCTTGTCCCATGGTGATAACAAAGGAACCCAAGAAGTTTCATAAAGATCAGTTCATAAATATGGCCTCTAGCCCGAGCTGTATTGAATTGTTGACAGGCAGATGCATAGACGGATGGACGGACAGATGGACAGATGGACGATGGACGACGGGCCATGGCATAACCTCAAACTTGACTTACGTCAGAGTTGAGCTAAAAATGGCGGCCAATCTCCCTCCTTAATGTGGACCAAAAAATAGGCTCTTCCACAATTGCAAATAGGCTTAAAAAGGTCCTCCTGAAACTAATATCCAAAAGCCAGTTGGGATTCGTGAAAGGAAGATTTATAGGGGAATCAACATGTTTAACCACAGACTTAATCAAAACAAGATTGATCTTGTACAGAACACAATTTAAACAGAGTCCAAGAATGAGTCTACATTAAGCAAGCCATCTCCATAGGCTACACTGTCAATCCTTGAGTCCCTCAGGAGTGACAAAAATAATCTGGGCATCATGCCTTTTCTTCAGTTGATCATAAGTAAAATGTAGAGCTCCCCTATAAAAGCCCCTTGATATAACCTATGTGGATTGATCTTAGTACCTCTAGAGGGTACTGAATACAAAATTTTTAATTCTTCAGCAAAAGGGCCAATTCCAGCTCCCATAGAGAGTCCAAATATTAACCCAGGCTCTTGATTTGAACACAGTTAAATCTGACTTCCCTAGAGATGTTGCGTACCGAATATGAAAGCATGCTGACTGTTAGATCTGAAGAAGAGAAATTGTAAAGAAATTTCTTCGAACTGCACTAAGTTCAAATTTGGGCTACCATAGCGAGCCCAAATTTTGACCTATGGATCCGATTTGAACAAACTTGAATCTGCCCCCCCCCTAGAGATGTTGTATACCAAATGTGAAAGCATTCTGACAAGTGAATCTGAAGAAGATTTTTGAAGAAATTCCCTCATATTGTACTAAGTTAAATTTCATGTTCCCATATGGAGCCCAAATATTAACCTAGGCACTCGAATTGAACAACCTGGAATCTGACCCCCCTAGAGATGTTGTATACTAAATATAAAAGCATGGCTGTTGGATCTGAAGAAGAAGATTTTTAAAGAAATTTTCTCATATTGCAGTAAGTAAAAATTTGGGCTACCATTAGTGAGCCCAAATATATACCTAGGGATCTGATTTGAACAAACTTGAATCTGACCCCCATAGAGATGTTGCAAACCAAATATCAAAGCATTCTGACTGATGGATCTGAAGAAGATTTTTTTAAATTACCCTCCATATTGAACAAAGATAAAATATGGGCTTCCATAGGAAGCCCAAATATTAACCTAGGGACTTGGTTTGAACAATCTAGAATCTGACCCTCATAACAATGACGTATACCAAATATTAAAAGATTCTGACTGGTGGTTCTGAAGAAGAAGATTTTTTTAAAGAATATTCCCCATATTACCCTATGTTAAAACTTCGGGCTCCTGTAGAGAGCCCAAATATGAACCAATGAGCTTTATTTCAACAAACGTTTATCTGACTAAAATGCTGTATACCAAATATCAAAAGATTCTGATGATTGGTTCTGGAGAAAAGATTTTTTTAAATTTTTGCAAATATGCTGACTCAGCATTTTTTCGATGCCCATTACAGAACACCCTAACATAACCGATGGCAATTTTTTTTTACCATTCAATTCTACTGGTCATAAGGATACTTCATACCAAATAAAAGCTCTCTGTTCTGTGGGGTTTGGGAAATATCGGCATTTGAAAATATTTCTATTTTTAGCTCCCAGGGTTCCCATGGGGATGCGGGAATTTTTTTATTTGCATGGGTCAAGTTCTTATGACCCAATACTATCACAAACCAAATTTGGTTCATACCGGACCATCGGTTCAGAAAATAGAAATTTTGGGCGGGGCCAAAAATCTTACCCCTCCTTTTACAAAGCCAAATATTACTTCACAAACTTTGTTTGAACAAACTTGATTCTACACCTCATATGGAAGCTCCATAGCAAATATCAAGTCATTGTACACACTGGTTCTTGAGAAGAAGATTTTAAAAATATTTTGGAGCATTTTCCCCCACTCCCTCCCTATGGGGCTGGGCATGCTGAGTTGAACAAAAATGAAATGCCCCTTTGGGACTATCACTCACACAAACTTTCACTTGAATTGGCACAGTGGCTTTGAGAAGACCAAAACATGGTGTTGACGGACGACGGACGACAGACGACGGACGGGAAGCGATTAGATTAGCTCAGCTTGACTTTGTCAAGATGAGCTAAAAACAGAATCTATGAATGTTCCGGGAATGTTGGTCCTAATCGATTTTGAAAAAGCTTTTGATTCACTTGAACGGCAGTTCATTAGAAAAGTACTTAGATTTTTTAATTTTAGTGAATCCAAAAACCAGTGTTCTGTAGCAACCATGTTGTGTCCTTGGGCAAGACACTTCACCCACATTCCCCACGTGGGGCATGGTGGCATTGGGTGCTAATGTGTACTGCACGTCAATGGTGCACTTGTCTTGAACCAATGCTAACCCTGCTTGTGTGGAGTTAGTAAGTTGGGGAGCTGACAGTTGCTCGCCATTGCTCGGTGGTTCTCTCTGGGTACTCAGGCTTCTTCCACCCGTAAAACTGTTGTGCTCATGATTAGCCACTGTGTAGAAATATGTGACCTTAGTAAACACCAATAAATAAATAAATAAATAAATAAATAAATAAATAAATAAATAAATAAATTAATTAAATAAATAAATAAATATCACCCAGTGGTTCAACACCTTCTACAATGATGTTTCCAACTGCACAATAAATAATGGACACTGTTCAGAATATTTTAATACTGAGATTAAGTGTTAATTTTGATAAAACCTACATTGTTTGGATAGGATCTTGTCGTGGCTGTGGGCTTGAACTGAAAACCGACAAACCTATAAGGTGGAATCACAGTGGAACATTAACCATCCTTGGTATAACTTGAGCAGCGAAAAGTTTTTCAAAACACACTTTTCTGACAAAATTAATAAAGTAGGCAAACTTTTAAATGATTGGTCTTTAAGGAATCTAACATTAGTCGCCAAAGCTTCAGTAATTAATACATTGGCCATTCCTATTCTAATCCACTCGCTTACTGTTCTTCCAGACCCAGCAGATCGGATTTTAGATGAAATTCAAGATCTATTGTTTAATTTTCTATGGTCGGATAAAAAAAAAAGGACAAAATAAATTGTGATATGATAATTAACCCCTTTGAAAATGATGGACTCACATAAAAATATTGCGCCTTTCTTTGAAAATGGTATGGGTTAAAAAGCTATTAGACCCTGAAACAAGGGTCCAGTGGAAAGCAATACTTAGCGACAATTTTGAAAAATTTGGTGAAGGAAACGTGTGGTCTTTGACTAAAGAGGGTTTACTAGAAGTGTCCAAACAAATGGATACATTCTGGAGGAATGTACATTATGCTTGGGCACTGCTACAAGAAGGCGAGCCCACAGCCCCGACCAAGATCCTCTCTCAGCCCCTATTTTACAACAAACATTTAACAATTAATAATAACTCTTTTTTTATAGATGCTGGTGCACAAAAAGCATATTTTTGGTAAACGGCATAATTTGTCACACGGGGAGTATTATGAGTTTCTAAGAATTCAAGAGAAAATACGACTTTGATACACCATTCACCACCTACCATGGGGTGGTGAATGCTGTGTCAAGGTTTTGGTAAACTATAATATCCAACAACAAAAAATAGGCCGATGAAATCGTCAGATGTGTACCCATACACGCAATTAGTAGAAAGCTGTATGACGGAGGGCCACCACGGATGCTGACATAATGTACACCATACAAGGTATGGTTACATATAGAAATGGATTGGAGGAGTGTCTAATTTGATGGATAAAGGGTTAATATCTCCGGATCAAATTATGAGATTTACATAAACAAGAGGCCCCACGTGGCCTTAATCGCTCACCTGACAAAGTGACTCTAAGAAGTATTTTAGGTCACCTTCACCATGTCATGCCTCATCAACATTAACTGGTTGAGTGATAGATTTTGTTTGAAGTTCAACATTTGTTACCTAAAATTAGTTTTATTTAAAATCATTGGTGTGTGGCCAATCTCCAATGATTTTTAATAAAGCAAATTTATCTCTGCAGACAAACTGGTTTAGCATGAAGCACAAACAAGGAATGTGAAGAGATAGCCTTGGACATCTCTCCCCAACTGTGGATATCTTCCATGTGCTACATGTATATATTTGCATGCAAGAAAACAAAAATTTTCACAAATTTTATTTTTTTTTATCATCATTGGAACAAGCTCAAACAGCTTATTCCAATAGGGGTATGGGAAGATCAGGTATATTTTTGAGACAGAAATGTGAATATATAAATAATGGTGTTTTTTTGTGAATGATGCTGGAGAATTTTGCGTAAAGATATGGTAAATGGTTTGTTCTAGATACAGAATGATGCAAAAGTATTTAAATTTGATTAGGCAAGTTGTTCCTATAATGCATTTAAAAATTGAAGTAACTGTTTTTTTGCTGACGAACTTTTAGATGTGTGTGTCTGTGTTTGTGTGTGTGTGTGTGTGTTTGTGTGTGTGTGTTTGTGGGGGGGGGGGGGGGGGGGTAAGAGTGTTCTTGCAAACAAAATTCCTGAATAAATGGAAAATTTTATTTTTTGTGTGAAAGACATAGTGCGTGAATGTTGATTGGAACAAGGTTGGAGAGCTCATTTTAATGTGAAGTCATAAAGCTGTGTTTTACGTACGAAATTCTGGAATAACTAAAAAAATTGCTTTTTTGACTCAAAAAGCATGGTGTGCGACCTCTCATTGGAATGAGCTCAAAAAGCTCATTCCAATGGGGTATTTACAAGCGATAAGTACATGTATGTTTAAGAGACAAAAATTAAAATTTGAATAGCGATTTTTGCGAAGAATGCTGACAAGTTTTGGCAGTTATGCTGGTAAAAAGGTAAGATATGCAAAGTGGTTGTTTTTTAGAGGCGACATTTAATTAAGGGGAATTAACCCTTGATTACTGAGGTAACTTCTAAAAGTACTGAAATTTCATGAAGCAATGTGAATAACAGACAACAGTTGCCTAAAAATTTCATGAATAACTAAAATTTTTATTCCTTTGTCTCGAAAACATGGCATATGACCTTTGTTGGAATGAGCTGAATGCGTGTGTTCCAATGAGGGGTCATAAAATTTGAACGAAGATTTGTGTGAATAATGCATTAGTACTGCTAGATTTGGGTAAACGGTTCACCCTGGATACCACCCCTTCTATAGTAGATCTTTTCTGCAAATTTTGTCTAAGATTCTATCAACTTTACAAATAAATACGTTCATGAATCACAATCAGATCCACCCTACAATGTTGCATACCAAATATCAAAAGATTCTGCCTGCTGGATCTGGAGAAGAAGATTTTTTAAGAAATATGCCTGAAACGCACTAAGTTAAAATTTGGGCTCCTATACGGAGCCCAAATATAAACCCAGGGGGGGCCGATTTGAACAAACTTGAATCAGATCCACCCCACAATGTTGCTTACCAAATATGAAAAGATTCTGAAGCTGGATCTGGAGAAGAAGATTTTTTAAGAAATTTGCCTGAAATGCACTAAATTCGAATTCAAGCTTCTATAGTGAGCCCAAATATGAAACTAGGAAGCCGATTTGAACAAACTTGAATCAGATCCACCCCACAATGTTGCATACCAAATATCAAAAGATTCTGCCTGCTGGATCTGGAGAAGAAGATTTTTTAATAAATTTGCCCGAAATGCACTAAGTGCGAATTCGGGCTTCTATATTAAGCCCAAATATGAATCCAGGGGGCCGATTTGAACAAACTTGAATCAGATCCACCCCGCAATGTTGCATACCAAATATCAAAAGATTCTGCCTGCTGGATCTGGAGAAGAAGATTTTTGAAGAAATTTGCCTGAAATGCACTAAGTGCGAATTCGGGCTTCTATATTAAGCCCAAATATGAATCCAGGGGGCCGATTTGAACAAACTTGAATCAGATCCACCCCGCAATGTTGCATACCAAATATCAAAAGATTCTGCCTGCTGGATCTGGAGAAGAAGATTTTTGAAGAAATTTGCCCGAAATGCACTAAGTTTGAATTCGAGCTTCTATAGTGAGCCCAAATATGAATCCAGGTGGCTGATTTGAACAAACTTGAATCAGATCCACCCCGCAATGTTGCATACCAAATATCAAAAGATTCTGCCTGCTGGATCTGGAGAAGATGATTTTTTAAGAAATTTGCCTGAAATGCACTAAGTTCGAATTCGAGCTTCTATAGTGAGCCCAAATATGAATCTAGGAAGCCGATTTGAACAAACTTGAATCAGATCCACCCCACAATGTTGCATACCAAATATCAAAAGATTCTGCCTGCTGGATCTGGAGAAGAAGATTTTTTAATAAATTTGCTTGAAATGCACTAAGTTCAAATTTGGGCTCCTATACTGAGCCCAAATATAAACCCAGGGGGGCCGATTTGAACAAACTTGAATCAGATCCACCCCACAATGTTGCTTACCAAATATGAAAAGATTCTGCCTGCTGGATCTGGAGAAGAAGATTTTTTAAGAAATTTGCATGAAATGCACTAAGTTCAAATTCGAGCTTCTATAGTGAGCCCAAATATGAATCTAGGAAGCCGATTTGAACAAACTTGAATCAGATCCACCCCACAATGTTGCATACCAAATATCAAAAGATTCTGCCTTCTGGATCTGGAGAAGAAGATTTTTTAAGAAATTTGCCTAAATGCACTAAGTTCGAAATCGGGCTCCTATACTGAGCCCAAATATGAACCCAGGGGGCCGATTTGAACAAACTTGAATCAGATCCACCCTACAATGTTGCATACCAAATATCAAAAGATTCTGCCTGCTGGATCTGGAGAAGAAGATTTTTTAAGAAATTTGCCTGAAATGCACTAAGTTCGAAATCGGGCTCCTATACTGAGCCCAAATATTATCCCAGGGGGCCGATTTGAACAATCTTGAATCAGATCCACCCCACAATGTTGCTTACCAAATATGAAAAGATTCTGCCTGCTGGATCTGGAGAAGAAGATTTTTTAAGAAATTTGCCTGAAATGCACTAAGTTCGAATTCGGGCTTCTATAGTAAGCCCAAATATGTATCCAGGGGGCCGATTTGAACAAACTTGAATCAGATCTACCCCGCAACATTGCATACCAAATATCAAAAGATTCTGCCTGCTGGATCTGGAGAAGAAGATTTTTGAAGAAATTTGCCTGAAATGCACTAAATTCGAATTCGAGCTCCTATAGTGAGCCCAAATATGAATCTAGGGAGCCGATTTGAACAAACTTGAATCAGATCCACCCTACAATGTTGCATACCAAATATCAAAAGATTCTGCCTGCTGGATCTGGAGAAGAAGATTTTCAAAGAAATTTGCCTGAAATGCAGTAAGTTCAAATTTGGGCTCCTATACTGAACTCAAATATAAACCCAGGGGGCCGATTTGAACAAACTTGAATCAGATCCACCCCACAATGTTGCATACCAAATATCAAAAGATTCTGCCTGCTGGATCTGGAGAAGAAGATTTTTTAAGAAATTTGCCTGAAATGCACTAAGTTCGAAATCGGGCTCCTATACTGAGCCCAAATATGAACCCAGGGGGCCGATTTGAACAAACTTGAATCAGATCCACCCTACAATGTTGCATACCAAATATCAAAAGATTCTGCCTGCTGGATCTGGAGAAGAAGATTTTTTAATGTTTTTCCCATTGCCTACAGTGTTAAAAAGTGCTGACTCAGCACTTTTTCAAAGTCCCGAAACTGTACCCTATGATAAAACCGATGGCAATTTTTTTTTACCAATCCTTTCTGTTGGTCCTAAGGAAGCTGCACACCAAATAAAAATTCTCAGTGCCGTGCAGTTTTGGAGATATGGGCGTTTTAAATTTTTTCTATTTTTAGCTCCTGTGGTTCCCACGGGGCTGCGGGAAAATTTTTTTTTGCATAAATCAAGTACTCATGACCCAATAAGCCCTCACATAAAATTTGGTTCAAATCAGCCTCTCGGTTTGGAAAATAGAAATTTTGGGCGGGGCAAAAAATTTTGCCCCTCTCATAACGTCAAGTATAGCCCCAAAAACTTCTCTTGAACAAATCTGAGTCTACACCTCAAAAGGAAGCTGCACACCAAATATCAAGTCTCTGCTACTGCTGGTTCATGAGAAGAAGATTTACAAAGATTTTGGTGCCCCTTGGGGGTGTGGCACCACCCAGGAGGAGGGGCAACTTCATTTGAACAAATCTGAATTGGCATTAGGTAATAAACATTTAGCCAACATTTGAATAAAATTGGGCTAGTGGTTTAGGAGGAGAAGTCGATAATGTAAAGTTAACGCCGGACAGACGACGACGGACGATGGACGACGGACGCCGGACGACGGACGACGGACAGAAAGTGATTAGTTAAGCTCCCCTTGAGCTTCGCTCAGGTGAGCTAAAAACTACACAGCACAGCACATCAGTAACCTGAATAAATATATAAAGTAACATGACAATCGGATTGATATTTTTTGAGTTATCTCATGCCAAAGGGATTGGAGGAATTTTCAATTTGAAGGATAAAGGGGCTTAATATCTCCGGATCAAATTATCAGATTTACACCAAAAACTATACAGCTCAGCACATCAGTAACCTGAACACAATTATAAAGTAACTTGACAATCCAAGCAATATTTTTCAAGTTATCGAATGCGAAAGGGATTGGAGGAATTTTCAATTTGAAGGATAAAGGGATAATATCTCAGGATTAAATTATCAGATTTACACCAAAAACTATACAGCTTGGCACATCAGTAACCTGAACACAAATATAAAGTAACTTGACATACCAAGCAATATTTTTCAAGTTATTGAATGCCAAAGGGATTGGAGGAATTTTCAATTTGAAGGATAAAGGGTTAATATCCAAGGATCACAATAACAGATTTACACCAAAAACTATACAGCTCGGCACATCAGTAACCTGAACACAAATATAAAGTAACTTGACAATCCAAGTAATATTTTTCAAGTTATCGAATGCCAAAGGGATTGGAGGAATTTTCAATTTGAAGGATAAAGGGTTAATATCTCGGGATCAAATCATCAGATTTACACCAAAAACTATACAGCTCGGCACATCAGTAACCTGAACACAAATATAAAGTAACTAGACAATCCAAGCAATATTTTTCAAGTTATCGAATGCCAAAGGGATTGGAGGGATTTTCAATCTGAAGGATAAAGGGTTAATATCTCAGGATCAAATTATCCGATTTACACCAAAAACTATACAGCTCAGCACATCAGTAACCTGAACACAAATATAAATTAACTTGACAATCCAAGCAATATTTTTCAAGTTATCGAATGCCAAAGGGATTGGAGGAATTTTCAATTTGTAGGATAAAGGGTTAATATCTCAGGATTAAATTATCACATTTACACCAAAAACTATACAGCTTGGCACATCAGTAACCTGAACACACTTATAAAGTAACTTGACAATCCAAGTAATATTTTTCAAGTTATCGAATGCCAAAGGGATTAGAGAAATTTTCAATTTGAAGGATAAAGGGTTAATATCTCAGGATCAAAATAACAGATTTACACCAAAAACTATACAGCTTGGCACATCAGTAACCTGAACACAAATATGAAGTAACTTGACAATCCAAGCAATATTTTTCAAGTTATCGAATGCCAAAGAGATTGGATGAATTTTCAATTTGAAGGATAAAGGGTTAATATCTCAGGATCAAATCATCAGATTTACACCAAAAACTATACAGCTCGGCAAATCAGTAACCTGAACACAAATGTAAAGCAACTAGACAATCCAACCAATATTTTTCAAGTTATTGAATGCCAAAGGGATAGGAGGAATTTTCAATTTGAAGGATAAAAGGTTAATATCTCAGGATCAAATTATCCGATTTACACCAAAAACTATACAGCTTCGCACATCAGTAACCTGAACACAAATATAAAGTAACTTGACAATCCAAGCAGTATTTTTCCAGTTATCGAATGTCAAAGAAATGGATACGGATGCCGGATGGACAGACGGACGGACAGATGGACGGACAAAGGATGGACGAACGACGGATGGTCACCCCGGATGCCGGCATTATGTGTACCATACATAGTATGGGTACACATAAAAACTTGAGTTATATCTCCTGTACTAAAGGAAACCATCACTTCTATCCCATTTCTTCAAAAATTTTCAAAAGAACTAGAGCTGAAATGGTTAGCCGGATAACTGGTTTGCAACCGGTTATCGGCGTAACCATTGGAAAAGCTGTTAACCGGATAACCGTTATACCTATAGTTTATGGGATAGCGTCGGGAAAATAAATAGTATTTGACTGCGATACGTTAGAATTCTTTTGCGGACGAAAGCATTGTCAAAGCTGCCAAACATTTGTCGATTTACAATGTGTACTCGATGTAACATGAAAGGGTTAAGGTGTTAGAATGTTCAATGAACAGTTATTTTGGTCGCTTGGGCTGTCAAGTCGCAGATAAATGTTTGTAACAAACTGCCAACAGTCAAGTGCAGTGCAGGTTGTTTTCCGCGTGGGCAGCAGTGAGCATGTGCCTGTCAATGTAACATAATCTTCTACAGACAAATTTGACATTCTTCTCTTTGATTGAGGTGTTGTTAGTTGCAGATTATAATGCTGAAAAAATTCCCCAGTGCAACTAATGGTGCTTCCAAAATAAATTGATTGTTTGGTTCTTTACCAACGTGTTTCAGAAAAAAAACATGTTTCGATTTTATTGAACTGTTTAAAAGTATGAATGTATGTCATAAAAAAAACCTTGAATTTAAAATTTGTTTTTCAATGGTCAATGTCAGACGAGGGGCTCTCGGACGGATTAGTGTTGTTTCTTACACAGGCGTTTCGTACACTGACTGTTTTGTGTACAAAAGAAGACGTTTCATACATATATAAAAGGACATTTCGTCCACAGGCAATTTCTATAGGGTTTTTATGTATTTTTTATAAAAAAAATAATAGACTACTTACTTTTGTAAGGTATTATAATCCAATATAAAAAAAAATCCACATTTGAAATATCACGGAACAAAATTTAATACGTCCAACACCACCACAATATGTCGTACATTTGAAAATATTGTTAGGAAATAAAAAGAACCGCAGACTGGAAAAGACGTCTTTCTTTGAAAAAAAATCAAAACATTATGTGAGCTCATTGATGATTAATCAGCTTTGATCAGTTCTTATATGTAATCACAGCATTGTTATTACACTGGAGTCATAATTAGCACATGAACACATTAAAATGATTAATTTTTCAGTACATGTACAACACTTTTTTATTACTGCAATGTTAAATACCCAGTATATCATCATGCAGGGATGCCCCCCCCCCCCCCCCCCCACCACCACCCTGCCTTAACCCTCCTTGTTTAAGTAAGTCAACTTACTGAGACGTCATGTAAGGATCACACCACCTATGCTAAGGAGGCGACTTGGGAATTCAAAGCCCCATCCTTAGCATAGGCCTACTTATAATCATAATAAATATTTTCCAGTATCTTCTATTTGTATACTGCACAGTCCGACTTATCTTTATATTTGTATCATTCCAGTATGTCTTGTATTTACATAAATATGTTATTGCAATAAATTTGTTTGTGTATGAAATGTTCTGAAATGCTCATGTACGAAACATCCAGCTCCCCTCTCGGACAATGGGACATATAATCATTTCTTAACACACCCCTTTCATGACTCGCAACATATTCCCGCCATAATTTCACTGCGAGGAATAGCAGTGACCGTTGGGAGAGGGAGAGCAGGAGAGTGGAAATTCACTCTCCACTTTTAGATTTTACGAGAGTGAAAAATTTTAGGAGAGTGATTTTTAAAATAAAAAATAATGCCTCGGGCCAATTCGCCCCCAGGTGGAATAACGAGGATTGGTGGTGATTGCTGTTGAGAAATCAGTAGGCCTAATAACGCGCGATTTCCAAAATAATTGGTTTTATGACGTTTCGGCCTTGAGACGTTTCGGCCCTAAGAGGCCAAAACGTCTTAGAAATTGGGCCGAAACGTCTTCACATTCGGTAATTCTTTTTTAGATGTGATTGTGTGGAGGGGTTTGTGGAGTTTTAAATTGGCAAGTCCCAAGGGTGGTCGCTCATGACAGGTTCTTCTGTACTTTGCACTTCTCCGACCAGGGGTCAGCCTGGCAGCTGATTTTAGGGAGAAGTGACTTCTCCCTTCAGAGACTTTAGGGAGAAGTCAGGACCCAGGAGGGAGAAGTCAGTGGACATGAAGGAGAAATCAGAAAAAAAACATAAAACGTATTTGTCATCGTGACAAAATAAATGAACATAGAGGACACAATTGTGGAGAAAAAAATAAATAAAAGTTATCCAAACATACAAACACACACAAAACTAAGTCAGATGGTTACATAACAGAATGTAGGTTAAAATCCCCACCCCCACCCCACCCCACAAAAAACTGTGTCGTTCATGGTTTCTGAATACCCCCTAACTCTTTGCCGAACAGTGATGACTAAGGTTACCGTGCAGTTGATTTTGTATTTGCGTCAACGATGTGGATTTGAAATTTAGTATGACCCATGGTGAGAGTGTTCTTCTCTGTAACAGAAGGTATATTCTTTTTAAAAAAATATTTAAAGTGTTTAAAATAAATTTCAAGTTCATATAAGAAGCTGGGTCATTCATGGTTTCTGAATACCCTAACTGAGTTGAAAAGCGTAGTTAAAAAAGTTTTCGATATCCTTCGTAAATTAAGCGTTATTAACAATTTGAGTTAATTAATTTGTTTGGTAAATGACAAAACATTTCAGTTGTCTCCCTTCCCGGCTGCGCTGTGTAATAATACACTGTTCAGAAAACTGACAATTTCTGCCAACCATCTTTCACTGACACGTGCGATTGGTGCTTTGAAGGTCTGCCATTCTTATCCATCCAAATACCTGTGATTTCTATTGTAGCCTTATTACATTTAACCCCCTTCCAACAAACTTCACAAGTTTTCAAAGAAAAACATTCAATGTATTGCGGGGCGAATTTCAATGCAGCCAATTTTTCAGTGGTACAGAGCATAACCGCAAGCAATTTCGATATGGACGAACTGTCTCCAATACATTTTTTTTTTGTTTTGAAACGGTGGTTAACTTTAATAAATTCTAATTAACTCGATGCGTGTCTTGTGTGATTCGTTGTTTTGTCAGGTACTTTGTTTTTAAATAGCCATTTTGTGCTGGTTGCTATCAGTTGGGGCGAATTGTTCGAACGACTACGCCATTGCAATTCTTTTCAGAAATATAAAATTGGGCTAGTTTAGGCTATTTTCATAGCCGTGTGACGGACTTTAACAGCAACCGTGTTTACTGTTTTTTTGCGGAAGCGTGTGTTTTTAAAAAATAAAACATAAGAAAATACATTAAATTGCCATGTCTCCCAAGGAAGTTTGGGAGGGCGACTTGAATTTCGGTCGTGTTCAAAGCCTTCGTCGGAGACTCCGACGAAGGCTTTGAACACGACCGGAAGATAAACGTGCGCGACTAATTACTCGCGGTATACGAAAAAGCGGTGCGCGATGGTGCGCTGGCGCGATCGCTCGCCGTTCCCAACGGTCACTGGAATAGGTAGATGTAAACGTGGAACTGTTTGTGACATTTGTCTTAGCAGAGAACAGAAAAAGATACTCAAAAAATTAGGAGTACATATTCACTCTATGATGATATGATTACATCAAATTCAAGCCACTCGAGGTAAGAGGCTCTTTGCTAATACAGTTAATTATGCCTAACTACAATTTACAAACTGGTTGGAAACTTTTAAGTAATATCAATGACAATCACCCCTTACTTCAAATGCATGCATGTGGGAACAAATTGCACATGAAAACTTTGTTTCAGGTGCGCGGCATGTTGTGTCCCTGTGACTTTCAAATGGCAGGGACTGGTTTTGTGACCGGGAAATGCAGGGTGCCCACAGTTACGATGTGTTAACGATCGTTTGCACATCGACGATTTCTGTTGGCACTCGATTGTTTACTTTTTGCGGAAGTCAGGTGGGAGTGTTTTGAAATGTTTTCTCGCCATTCCTTACTGATTTTGCATCGTAGACAATACAATAATACCAGCGGTTGAAATTATATATATTTCCGATTGAAATCTGGTTATGCCCGACGGTTAGCAGGTTACAATGCAAGTGTCAATGACACTGTAGCTTAACTTGTCTGTATGTTGTGTTTGATTAAAAGGATAATGTTCAATGTTTATGAAAGGATTATGAAATAAGACAAGAATTGCGATAATTGGGAATATGGTAATTTCTGTTCCCTGAACAAACTTTATTCTGCAACTCAAAAGAATCTCAATATCATATATTGCACCTACTTGTGGAAAAGAAGATTCCCTCCTTCTCCATGGGGGAGGGGGGGACAAATTGATTTCACAAAATTGAATTGCTCAACCATAGTCATTGATTTGGGATGAGAAGACTCAACCATCACCTTTATAGCATTTGACAGAGAATGGTGGTGAATAGACAAAGGGTGATTAAGATAGCTCAACCCAACCTTTAGTCAGCTGGGTTCATAAAGTGTTGTTTTAACTAATTGTGACTTATTGTAGGGGGGGGGGGGGGGGGGGGGGATATAGGTTCAGGGGTCTAGGGAATGACTGACCTTTTCTTACTGGTTGATAGTTACATTTAAACATTATACAACATTTAAGAAAAAAATAATCATAAATAATCATAAACGTAATCAACATTACTGTCAATTTATGAATGTAATTAATTACTTTTCATTACTTGTAATAAACAAATACCATGATTACTGATTACACATAACTTTAAAAACAGTGATTACACTTGATTATGATTACCCCAGCCCTGCACATGTATATATAATTATTTTAGCTGCATTAGACAACAAGAGGCCCCATAGGAACTTGAGCGCTCACCTGACAATAGTTGTTTAAAGAAGGATTTAATTAGCATCAATAGCTAGTTAACACCACAGAGGAATAAAGTTATTTAATTATTTATAACTCTGTTGTCCATGCCAGATGATTTTTTTCTAATACTGGGATGCTACCACAGAAATAATGCCCCGATTTCCAGTAATGCAAAACTTGGGAGTCCAAATATCAACCTAGGAATTTAACTTGAACAAACTTGAGTCTGCATGATTCCTTCCCATCCACCACCAGGATGCTGTGTACCAAATGTGAAAGCAGTCCGACTGGGGGATCGGAAGGAGAAGATTTTTAAAGAAATTCCTCATATTGCACTAAGTTGAAATCTGGGCTACCATAGGGTGCCCAATAATTAACCCAGGGACCCGATTTGAACAAACTTGAATCTCACCCCCCTAGAGATGTTGCATACCAAATATCAAAACATTCTAAGAGATGGTTATTGAGAAGAAGACTTTTAAAGAAATTCCTTCATATTGTACTAAGTTAAAATGCAGCCTCTCATAGGGAGCTAAAATATTAACCCTGGGACAAAATTTGAACAAACTTGAATCTGACCCACCTAGAGATGTTGTATACCAAACATGAAAGGATTCTAACTGGTGAGTCTGAAGAAGAATATTTTTAAAGAAATTCCCTCATATTGCACCAAATAAAAATTTGGGCTCACATAGGAAGCCCAAATATGAACAAAGGGACTCAATTTTAACAAATTAGAATGTGAACATACACACCCCCACCCCACCCACCCCCCACACACCCCCCAGAGATGTACCAAATATGAAAGCATTCTGAAAGGTAGATCTGAAGAATAAAATTTTTTTTAAAATTTCCTCATATGGCTCTAAAATTTGGGCTACCATAGTGAGCCCAAATATTCACCGAGAAACCTGATTTGAACAAACTTGAATTTCACTCCCCTAGAGATGTTGTATACCAAATATGAAAGCATTCTGACTGGGGGATCTGAAGAAGAAGATTTTTAAAGAAATTCACACCCATGGAGAACCCATATATTAACCCAGGCACTCGATTTGAACAAAACAAACTTGAATCAGACCCCCTGAAATATGTTGCATACCAAATATCAAAGCATTCTGACTGGTGGATCTGAAGAAGAAGATTTTTAAAGATCATTCCCCATATTGCCGTAAGTTAAAAATTCAAGCTCCTGTATTGAGCCCAAATATTAACCAAGGGCTTCATTTTAACACACTTGTATCTGACTCCCCTATGGATGCTGTACACCAAATATCAAAAGGTTCTGATCAGTGGTTGTGGAGAGAAAAATTTAATTTTAATTTTTGCAAATATGCTGAGTCAGCACCCCCTATAGAACACCCTGACATAACTGATTGCATTTGTTTTTACCATTCAATTCTACAGGTCCTAAGGATGCTTCGTACCAAATAACAGTTGTCTGTTCAGAGTGGTTTGGGAAATATGGGCATTTGAAAATATTTCTATTTTTAGCTCTTGGGGTTCTCACAGGGCCATGGGAATTTTTTTTTTTTTGCATGAATCAAGTACATATGACAAAATGGACTGTTTTCAAATAGCCACATCACTCAAACAAACATAACTCCTTTTGTCGGACTTATACTTGTCGGACGGCGATATTGATATTGATATTAACCCTCTCCAAAAATAATAATGGTTTTAACCTAAACTTTCTTTCATCAAATTGAGTCATTTGAGACTACTATACCCATCTTTCTCATGACATCAAAAAGGGTACCTTAGAGATACAGTTAAAAACAATTCTTTAGGCACTCTGGGGTCATGAAAAATCATGGAATCTCATCTAGAAAAGCCATGATTCTCCAAAATCATTAGGTCTAGTTTATCACCATTTTACTGAATGTTGACTTGTTCAGCTTCAGCATGAAAACACTTTTTAGCAGACATTTACAAATGACTGTTTTGGTGTAATGGATGCATGAAATTCACCGACTTAACAGCTCACCTACAGCAATTACCTTTAAATTACCAAGTTAGACTCGTCCATAACAGATTGGAGGAGAAAAGGCAAAAATATTGATTCTATAAGAAAGACGAATATTCACTGGGGTGTGAAAAACTCATCTTGACCAATTATATGTGTAAGCAAGTAGGATATTGTTGAATAAAATTAAATTACATACAAATAATCAAACCTGGAATTCGTTCTTAAACATTTCCACTCGAGACGCATTCAAGGAAAGGAATTGCAAGGGATAACCTGGTTTATTCTCAAGTTAATGAATCACTGAAGATCTTGAAGAAAAGTCTTATATTTGTTTATGATAGACTTCTGAACAATACGTTTTTCATGTAATCTCATTGTTCACCAGTTATAAATCACTGCATCGACACTGAAAAATAAATGGAAAAGAAAGCTGTTTAAATTCAAATAACTTATCTAACACATTTGAAAAAAAAACTCAAACTCAAATGTGTCAATTGCCACAGAGTTGTGTTCATATTAGAAGGCCTTGAATATACTTGTGGTCCCAAGTGCTGCTCCCTCCCTTGCCCTTCCTCTCATTTCAACACTCAGAAATGAAATGTTTGATGCAAAACAACACTTTTTTCTTCTAAATTTCACTGATCAACACACTAAACCTTTCCTTTTTATCAACCAATAATCTTCATTCTCCCTTCCCACTTCCTCATTATACTCCCAGTGAATCTTGGTCTGTCAGACTGATATTTTGGACATTCTAAGAGGAACTTCTCCTGGGTCTTTATGACTCTGAATTACACATTTGGAAGTCCTTGTCACCATTTTCCCCACAAAGTGCCAGTTTCAACTTTATTTTATCATGCAGTCAACACCAAGATATCTTTCCTCTAACCCCTTCTCACCAATTTCAGTTACAACCCACCATGATTCTCCCCTTGACAATTTCTTTTGTGCTGTTCCCCATTCTTGGTCTCTGTCAAATAGTTTTTTTTCAGATCTCTAGTGAATAGTTAGTTTTCTATTAACTCCAGTCTTACTAAAGTATGCATCACTACAATCAAGAAGAGGCCCCAGGTGGCACGAGGAACAAACTTTGGAACAATGAGAAATGTAAGAAATATTCAGAGTAGATTAGAAATAACTTATTGGAATTTTTCAAAGAAAACCTTTCAACAAAGTCTAATTACATTTTCATACTACCAATGTACTTAAAGCCCCGTACAGACGAGCAAATTTAATTTGTCAAAGAAAATGTGGCAAATAAAATTTGGTCGTGTGTACAAGAAAATTTGTCACATTTTCTTTGAACACATTTCTCTGTTCAACATCTGGATGTCCCAGATATTGAACAAAGAAATGTGCCATATTTCTGCGCACGGAGAAACTGCGCATGCATAGAAATACGTAAACAAGTATTGCATCATCCACCACGCTATAATAATTCGAAGTTAGAGAAGACTTTAGTGAATAGTACCGTGATTTTCAAAAAATGTGGTGGTCTGACAATGCTGTATATTTACCTTTGGGAGAGTTGCAAAGTAAGGAGAGTCTATGGAATATAAAAAATGAACTTTATAGAGTTAAAAATCTCTCCCTTCACATCATGGGAGCAGATCTCTATCGGAGAGTAAGGGGCAGGGGGCAGGGGGCAGGGGGCGACAGGATTCCTTGGTCCAAGAATGCGCAGGGCTGTTGGGGACATCATGTGTTATGCCCCCCCCCCCCCTATATTTTCCATGACAGCTGGTATTTGAGTAATAATTTCGATTGCCACCTTATGTACAAAGCAGCACCGTCAGCAAATAAAATGTGCCGTTGCATACACACGAGAAGCAAAAAATGTGACAAATTTTATTTGCCACATTTTCTTTGAAAAAATTAAATTTGCTCGTCTGTACGGGGGCTTAAATTTCTTGCAGAACTCTAGCTATCTTTAAAGTTTCAACATTGAAATTTAATAGTTCATGTCAGAAAGTTTGCTAGGGCATGCCAAAGAAATTTGCTTTGAATAATATGTATAATCAAGCCAGAAAATAAGCAGACTGTCATCTTCAAAATGAGATCCCCAAGAGGGTGAATTTAGTGATGCTACCCTGCATAGCAGGGCAGCATTACTAAATTTACCCTCTGTGAACCTCAGTCTGAATCAGGGTCTCAAAGCTAAACAGAAAGAGGTACCCAGAGGATAAATTGGCTCACTGTATGGGATAGCATCATCAAATTCACCCTCTGGAGACCTCATTCTGCAAATGTCAGACTGCTTATTTTCAGGCCTGTGTATAATCTACCATGGTTACAATTCATCCACTGAAATAGAAGATAAAATCCAAGATCACTGTCAGGACAGTGTTTTCCACTGAAAGCTGACAATGCTCAAAGGCTCACAGTTACATGTCATCTTGAACAAGTATGACCTTGCTGGGGTTGCAGGTCACTAAGGCATGGCTGCTGCTCAGCGGGCTTGGCTGCGAGAGGTATTAAATTACATCTTTGCTCAGTTTATGAACTTTTATTAATGGTCCATCAAATATTTACATTATAATCGGCTGCATTAACATAAACATGGTAAAGTACATTCTTGGATCAGCCTATGTCTACTTTGGTATAACATGGTATAACTAATAACTGGTGCTGCTAAAAATGGCTGTCTACTAACTGATTGACTGGCAACATATTCAATTCTCTAACTTAACAATAAAGCAACTTGAAAACTGTGTGACTTGATAACTTATTTGTTGACTCATTGACTGCCCAACATTTTCTTCACTGCCGAGCTTGCCAATGTCTTTTTTTTGTATCCAAAAAGGTTTCATCATCTATCTGCAGGTGACAGGCAATGTATGCCCCACCTATAATCCCACCCAGCTGTCTTTGATTGGCCTAGACTGACAGTTCTACCCAGTTACCCTGGACAGGAAAACAGCCATCTTGTGAATTTGTTATGGTCAATTTAAATGACAGACCTTAGATAAAGAAAAGCTGTTGTCTTTTACTTGAAAAATTTCAGTTGAAGATAGGGTGTCTCATTACACAATTTTACAGGAAATGAAACACCTAATCCTAGCAGGGTAGATTTCCAATCACCTAATTTGTTTTAGAAATTGTTTTAAGAGATATTTATCATACAAATAGCCTGGGGGGAAGCAGGTGGGCTCAACATTAGGAACATCTTAAAATTATACAGCTACAAGGAAAAGAGTGTGCCAAGCAACAGAAAATAAATGATATTATTTTCTCCAACTGGACACACTGAATTTTTGTAACTGGTTATACTATCCCTTTGGGCACTAAAGTTTGCTCCGTCAAACTTGGCAAACTGTATATACATTGTACTTAAATTATGTGCTGCTCCAAAAGACTTTCTTTTTTTTTTTTTAACCATCTGAAAAACTATGGTGATGAAGAAAAAAAAAACATAATACTATTATTGTAGGTTATAAACTGAACAACTATTTATGTCACTCGAAAAGACCCATATTGTTCAAACACTAGTTTTGTTGTTCATTTGTTTAAAATGTCGCTGTTTATTCACTTTCATAGTCCCTTGAAGGTACATACATCTGAAAACATATTGGTTGATAAAACCACCTGTACCCAAGTTTCTAACAAAACACTGTCCTTAAAATAAAAAAAAAACTGTTCTTTAGCTAATTGTAAGAGAAATTATATACACATAATTCACTGACGAGTCTTGAGAGTGTTTATCTGCATGATATTCACCTAGAATCTACCAATAAACATGATAATGCCAGATACGATCATATAACATCAACAGAGGTTCCGAATGAAAGAGAAAAGAGTAAGATTGTGACATATACTGGTGTTTGTGTGTTGGCCGGTATAACAATCATTTATTGGAAGAGAAACAAAAAAAGGTCTAAGTGTCGCACTACTAATAATAACTAGCTTGCAATAAATAATTCGTAAGAATGGACAAGTTTAGATGAGCTCATAATAAATAGTTGGGGAATTAATTTCATAAAGAAATCACATGTTGAGCTCCCAACATGGTGAAAATTGTAACTATTAATTTAATTATCGCATAAAAAAAAAGCTACTTTGGAGAAAAAGATTTAAAATACATTTTGTCCTATTTACACTATACAGGTACCTGTAAGAAAAGTGATATTTATGGCAAATATGGGTTAAAGTGGAAATTTGCTTTAAATCCAAAATATACTTGATTAAATGATTTATGCCAAAAGTTTGTTGTTTTTTTTTGTTTTTTTTATACAGTTGAGCAAAGCATCAATTTGATATGATTAATCTAAGTGAGATTATTTAAATGTAACGCACATGCGACCACAGTTCAAAAATCTAAATCAAATGAATCATATCGAACACTACAAAATTATGGTTGATTTCTACATATATATTACAAGGCAGTACAATCTTACTACTAAAAAAAAAAAGTACCCGCGTGTACACAGGTTATACTTAATTCTAGCTTCATGGCCTGGAGAGAGATATATCTTTGAATATTGGTATGGTGTCAAAATCCAACTTGTTAATCTCCCTGGAGCTCATGGAGTACATCAAAAAGACAGTCCACCCAAAATGGACAACTCAATCAAATTCTAAGGGTCCATTTTCGCACACGCAATCACTCACCATTCAAGCACAGTCATATAAAGGAGAAGAAAAATAAATAAATATAGAAAGCCAAAAAGGTTGTGCACAAATTTTGAAATTACATAGAAAATGATGAGGAAAATCCAACAGGAAGCATGACTTACAGATGCATTCGAGAGTCCTATTGAGTTCAAGTAAGGATTTACCATAACTTATAGTCTGTTCGGTGACTATGACAACAGGAGTATTATTTTTTTAAATTTAGTTTGGAACTTTACGTTTACTTTTTGAACCTTTCAGTGTTTTGTTCATGTGAAATTCTTTAATTAGAATAGGTGGTATATTGTCCTCATATTCCCAAGAATTTGGCATACCATCTTTCCACTGAACATAATAACACCTTTTGCCATTATGCCTGGATGCTTTGAATAGCTTAAGTATTTCTCGCCAGTTTCCTGTAGCTGCCCCATCAGATTCTGACTCAGAATCTGTTGCAGGTACATCTGGTTGAGAAGCAAACTGTTGATTGGCTGGAGGGCTGGAAATTAATTCTCGGTCAAGATTTGGCTCAAAATGATTTAAGACTGGTTGGTGTCCTGCATTTTGGACTTCTTGGCATTTGGAGGTCCGTACCTATCCCCTACTTTGCTGGATTTTGTTCTACCAGAATGAGGGATAGGCATGTACCCCTATTGGGACATGGTGCGAGAATTGCTACAACATTTGGCAATATGACCAACACGCAAACACCAATCACATCTTTCATTTCGAAACCTACATTGAGTATTAAAGTGATCGTACTCACCACACCTTGGACATGGCTTATTATACACTCGTCTACTGGGGTTCCTTGAATGATGAGAAGAGTTAGTTGGTGCTGGAGGTCTCTCTCGTTGTTGTGTCATTGGATTCATGGATGAAACTGTTGACATATTGTTCATGGCTGTTGTCAGTTTGTTGATGTCGCTTCTCAGTTCACGTACGATATCTGCACTGGGGAGGTTGGGTGATAGAGGAGGCCATCTTGGCCCATTTCTTGACATCATTGAAATTGGCGTAGCCAAAGTCCTGCGTCCTCATGCTCTGATCCAGAGAAAGTATTAAAATTAACAGAGGCTCCCGCCATCTTCGAATTGTTCACACTTCTGAGAACTGCAATTTCTCTCCTTAAATCCTGATTTCCACACTGAATGGCATCACAACTGGATCTGGTGACTCGACAGTTCATCAGGATCTAATGGATTCTTCACCAATTGTGACCTTGCTGGGATTGCAGGTCACTAAGGCATGGCTGCTGCTCAGCGGGCTTGGCTGCGAGAGGTATTAAATTACATCTTTGCTCAGTTTATGAACTTTTATTAATGGTCCATCAAATATTTACATTATAATCGGCTGCATTAACATAAACATGGTAAAGTACATTCTTGGATCAGCCTATGTCTACTTTGGTATAACATGGTATAACTAATAACTGGTGCTGCTAAAAATGGCTGTCTACTAACTGATTGACTGGCAACATATTCAATTCTCTAACTTAACAATAAAGCAACTTGAAAACTGTGTGACTTGATAACTTATTTGTTGACTCATTGACTGCCCAACATTTTCTTCACTGCCGAGCTTGCCAATGTCTTTTTTTTGTATCCAAAAAGGTTTCATCATCTATCTGCAGGTGACAGGCAATGTATGCCCCACCTATAATCCCACCCAGCTGTCTTTGATTGGCCTAGACTGACAGTTCTACCCAGTTACCCTGGACAGGAAAACAGCCATCTTGTGAATTTGTTATGGTCAATTTAAATGACAGACCTTAGATAAAGAAAAGCTGTTGTCTTTTACTTGAAAAATTTCAGTTGAAGATAGGGTGTCTCATTACACAATTTTACAGGAAATGAAACACCTAATCCTAGCAGGGTAGATTTCCAATCACCTAATTTGTTTTAGAAATTGTTTTAAGAGATATTTATCATACAAATAGCCTGGGGGGAAGCAGGTGGGCTCAACATTAGGAACATCTTAAAATTATACAGCTACAAGGAAAAGAGTGTGCCAAGCAACAGAAAATAAATGATATTATTTTCTCCAACTGGACACACTGAATTTTTGTAACTGGTTATACAAGCATGTGAAATTTCAAGATGACTGATTAAGGGAAGGACGTAAGGAAGACTTAATAACAAAATCCAAGATGGCCAATAGCAGATATATTTTTCACAGCATTTTTTCCATTCAATGGTAATTTTCAAGCCAGTGTTCAGTCCATTATTTTTCTCTCGGCATTATTAAAGAGTTAGGAAGCAGTTATAATGAGTTAGCAAAGTCATTATAAAGACTTCTAAAAACATTTCACCCGTGTCCGAAATATACTTTCTATATGTGTGTTCAAACTTGCCTACATCATTTTTTCTCCTGAGTACCGACAAGACAAAAACAGTGGACTGAAAGTTAGTTTGAAAATTATTGCTGAACAGAAAAAATGCTTTCATGTGAGTGATAACAGGCTCAATTTAAAATAAGACTTCAAGATCTCTCATAAATTATCCTTCTATGGGAATCCATTATGATTTTAACTCGATGTGGGCTGAGTATTTATTGTATGCTGTTGGATGTGCACTGATAAAAAAGTACAAATAATTACACTGTGTGAATGGGGAGCTTGTAGGACTTGACGAGAAGTGGAAGAATGGGTAATAACTGGAAAAGCCCTTGTTTGGACTAGAACTAAGAACCATTCAGAAGGCCCTGAAATTTCAGAATATTACACAACCCATTTTTCAATTTCCTGTTTTTGTGTTAGGTAACCTATCATTTGTTTTCCAGAAAATTAAAAAAAATAAATTAATGTCTATATTTAACATACCTACCATTATGTCAGACTCTATCGTACTATTGAGTAATAGACCAAATGCTTAATTTAATCCCCCAAACCCATAAATTAAAAAGAATTAACAAACTAGAGGCTCTACAGAGCCTGTAATCGCTCACCTGGAAATACATATAAAAATGTGATTTCCCATAGGCTTTCCATGGTAACTATCAGATAATTGTGGCCATGTTTGCAACATTACATCAAAATTACACGAGGATCATTGGTAGAAGGTGTCCCAGTCTTCAATCACATGAAGTTTCAAAACATTTGAATCCATCAAACAGAATCATAGAATGTCTCTGGTGGCCATATTTTCCAGCCAATGGGAACAAAAAGCGGACCGTTTGTAGAGGGCCTCCTATAGACCATTCTTGCCAAGTTCTGGTTCACGTCAGCTCAATAGTTCCAGAGAGAAGATGAAAATGTGATGTCCTATCGGTTTTGTCTATAGTAACTATAAACCACAATTGTGGCCATGTTTGCAAAACGATCAACATTAAAATGAGGAATGTTGGTGGAGGGTGTCCCAGTTATCAACCATGCAAAGTTTCAAAACATTTGGCCCTGTGGTTTCAGAGAAGAGTTTTCAAAATTGACCAATCAGAATCAAACAATGCTTCTGACAGCCACGTTTTTTCACCCAACAGGAATAAAATGAGTAACAGTTGTATAGAACCTCTCATAGACAATGCCTGCCAAGTCTGGTTCACACTGGCTCAGTACTTTCAGTGAAGATGATGAAAATGTGATTTCCTATAGGGTTTCTACAGTAACTATAAGCCACAATTGCAGCCATAATTGCAACCCGATGAAGATTAAAATAAGGATCATTGGTAGAGGGGGTTACAGTTATCAGTCACATTAACTTTTTTCAAACCATTTGGCCTTGTAGTTTCAAAGAAGATTTTCTTGAAAATGCACACATTTATGAATTCTGTTTCAACAAAAAAAATCAGTAAAAAGGGTTAAAATATTTTGAAAATTACAATTTTTTCAGACAGTATTCTCTTTCAAAATAGCTTTTGGACAGGTAAAGGGTTACAGGAATCTTCAAAGATATACAATAATTACAGTCATCTGAGCTGACATGATTGCAAGATAAGAGAATTTACAATATAACCTAGATTTTTCTACATAAACAATTTAACATGTGTCAAACATAATTAGATTACAGCTGAAGATATCAACCTATAGTTGCACTTGTTTTACAGTACAAGTCAAAATAAGTTGTGTAAGATAATCCTATAAACTATGTATCTTTTCTCTTCCTACACTGAAAAGATCAGAAGCTGACATCATTTTCTGGAAAGCTCTCACCAATAGCTTTTCTAGAAAAATGTCAGATTCTAATCTTGTCAGGGCAGAAGCTGCAGTCTACTTAGTTTATTGCAGTTATGCTACAACTTATTTTGACTTGTACTGTATACACAATATTTTGAGATTTTTTTCCCAGTTCTCAGTGGAGAAAACACTGGAACCAACCCTTACCAGATTCTCAAAAAACTAGTATTTTGCTGACAGTACCGATCTTTTGTGCAGACAGGAGGGGCATTGGGTTAAGCATTAGAATATAGCCTCTGGTGGCCACATATTTCCATCCTCTCATAGACCATTCCTGCGAAGTGTGGTTCACGTCGGCTCAGTAGTTTCAGAGAAGATGAAAATGTGGTTTCCCATAGGGTTTCTATAGTAACAATAAGCCACAATTGTGGCCATGTTTACAACCTGATCAACATAAATGAGGATCGTTAGTAGAGGGGGTCCCAGTCATTACTTATGTGAAGTATCAAAACATTTGGCCCGGCAGTTTCAGAGGAGAAAATGTTTGAAAATATACCTATCAGAATCAAAGACTGCCACTGGCGGCCATGTTTTTCAACCCTCGGTAACAAAATGAGGATCGTCTGTAGAGGACCTCCCATAGACCATCCCTGCTAGGTTTGGTTCACGTCGGCTCAGTAGTCCCGGAGAAGAAGATGAATATGTGATTTCCCATAGGGTTTCTATGGTAACTATAAGCTGCAATTGTGGCCATGTTTGCAACCCGATCAACATTAAATGAGGATCGTTGGTAGAGGGGGTCCCAGTCATCGTTTATGTGAAGTATCAAAACATTTCGCCTGGCAGTTTCATAGGAGAAAATTTTTTAAAATCTACCAATCAGAATCAAAGAATGCTTCTGGCGGCCATGTTTTTCAACCCATGGGAACAAAATGAGGAACATTTGTAGAGGACCTCCCATAGACTATCCCTGCCAGGTTTGTTTTCACGTTGCCTTGGTTTTTCCAGAGAAGAGGAGGAAAATGTGATTTCCCATAGGGTTTCTACAGTAACTGTAAGCCACAATTGTGGCCATGTTTGTAACCCAATCAACATTAAATGAGGATCGTTGGTAGAGGGGGTCCCAGTCATCATTTAAGTGAAGTTTTCAAAACATTTGGCCTGGCAGTTTCAGAGGAGAAAATTTTTGAAAATCTACCTATCAGAATCAAAGACTGCCACTGGCGGCCATGTTTTTCAACCCTCGGTAACAAAATGAGGATCGCTTGTAGAGGACCTCCCATAGACCATCCCTGCCAGGTTTGGTTCACGTCGGCTCAGTAGTTCCGGAGAAGTCGAAAATGTGATTTCCCATAGGGTTTCTATAGTAACTATAAGCTGCAATTGTGGCCATGTTTGCAACCCGATCAACATTAAATGAGGATCGTTGGTAGAGGGGGTCCCAGTCATCGTTTATGTGAAGTATCAAAACATTTTGCCTGGCAGTTTCATAGAAGAAAATTTTTGAAAATCTACCAATCAGAATCAAAGAATGCTTCTGGCGGCCATGTTTTTCAACCCACGGGAACAAAATGAGGATCGTTTGTATAAACGACGATGGACGACGACGGACGCCAAGTGATGAGAAAAGCTCACATGTCCTTTTAGGCCAGGTGAGCTAAAAATAAGTGTCCTGTATGGCACTCGATAGACATGGAGACGACAAGGATGTACCCTCCTTCCCACTAATACATCATTCTTTTCTGGGTAAACACTGACTGTCAAAAAAATGTTCCTTAACATATACATGCTGCTATGCCTTGATTTATATAACTTAAAATCTGTTTTAGGAAAGAAATAAGTTATTTTAGGATAGAAAAACAATTCAATTGCACTCATAAAATAACTCTCAGGTGCATGAAAAACTGACTGTCAAAAAAATGTTCCTTAACATATACATGCTGCTATGCCTTGATTTATATAACTTAAAATCTGTTTTAGGAAAGAAATAAGTTATTTTAGGATAGAAAAACAATTCAATTGCACTCATAAAATAACTCTCAGGTGCATGAAAAACTGACTGTCAAAAAAATGTTCCTTAACATATACATGCTGCTATGCCTTGATTTATATAACTTAAAATCTGTTTTAGGAAAGAAATAAGTTATTTTAGGATAGAAAAACAATTCAATTGCACTCATAAAATAACTCTCAGGTGCATGAAAAACTGCGTGTCTGCATTGTTCATGACTGACTGACACTGCATACTGGCAACAATAACAAACAGCTGGCTTCCCTATTTATATGAAATTAGCTTTGCCTCTAGCATACAAATCTAGAACAGCCATAATAAAAGGTGTCCTCCCTATCTTTCATCGACATAATGAATAAAGTTCCACTCGATGTTGCGCTGGAGTCATACCATGCAGTATGTTGGCCCAAACTTAGTTATATTTATTTATTTATTGGGGTTTAATGACACTTTTGCCAGCCAGGTTCACCTCGTGTTTTACAGGTGGAGGAACCCAGGGTATCTGGAGAGAACCACCAACCAGTGGTAAGCAACTGTCTGACTCCCCAACATACTAACTCCACACTTGGTTGAAGACAAGTGCACAATCAGTGTGCAGTACGCCTTAGTACACAACACCACCATGTCCCCATGTGGGCAATCAGGATTAATGGACTAGCCCAAGGACAAAATGCGGTTACCTCTGGCAGGGACTGAACCATTGGCCTTTTGGTCTGAACTCCCTCCAGAACTTATTTTGTTGGTAATTTTGTCTCCAAGAAACACAACACTGATAAACGGTGCTTATTTCATACTCTCTTCCTGATTCACAGAATAGAAAGTTCCACTTTCAAGTGTTACTTTTGAGAATTCAAACACATTGCAGTCTGTTAACCTGATCTTATTTTCATATCGAACAGTTTCCAAGGTCTTTTGTTTTGAATAATATTAAGTTAGTTTAGTTTAAACAATATTTATTCCAGATTAAAGATGCACACAATTACAATGCAGGTGTTAATATACAAAATCATGGAAAAGGATTCAGCATCAAGCTTGAGGCTTATGTAAGCTGGTTCCTTGAAACAAATTACCCAGTTCAAAGTTAATGCGACATATTTAGTCTGGATCGTAGAATCATCCAAAGTCAGAATTGCTCTTTTGCTGAGAAGAAAGTAGAGACAGTCATAGAGAATTGATAACCAGGATGTGCTGATGTGATGAAATGCCTAAATGACCATTAGTGTCAGGACAATACACTCATGGGGTCATAGCATCTCATAGGTTGTGATTCTTGTGGTATGTTTATTACTCGAAGTTAATCAAGACTCCCAGTTGACGTCATGAATAGTTTTAGCATCTCGACTTACTGAAGTCAACAGGAATTAACTACACAGGATGACATTTGTTATGCACAGTCATGATAGCAATAAGGGTGTCGATTTAGGCCAGGATCATTATTTAAAATGTTTACTAACATTAATAAAATCATGTAATTTTTCAAAAATTTGTTTGTTAATGCTTTGATTGTACCCAATGCATCTGTTTAGCAATATATCTGTATCAATAAAATGAGTTATCTCACCTAAGGTGTCTATTCTTTCTCGGCTGAAAAGTAGTGTTGTTTCCTGAGCTCCACACACACAAAGAGGGGATAAAGGAAGATGGTTTTTGAAAAGGTGATCGTTGAGATTACTGCAGGATAAATCTAAGTAAGTGGAGTATTTGTGCTTGGTGTGATTTGTCGTGAAAAAAGAAACTAGGAACAAGTATTTTGTTTCGGTTTAGGTAACTCAAGAACTTCGGGAATGAGTTGTTATTTCGGACATGTTGCAGCAGATTATTCCAGAGGCTTGTTGAGCTAGGTAGAAATGACATCGTGTGTGACTGGGTTCAACAGAAGGGCACTGTCAAGTCTTCATTTCAACAGAGATCAAAACGATGGGATGCAGCCTGTGGTGGGGGGACTAGACAAGATAAGTGTCATGGGGTGTTAGTTATGGTACATTTTAAACAAGAGGCCCCAGGGGGCCTGAGGGCACTCACCTGACATGGTAGCCTAAATATCAACCCAGAGAATTGATTTCAACAAGTTGCATCTGCTCCTCCTAAGAAAAGCCTCCTACCAAATATCCAAAGATTCTGACCAGTGGATCTAAATGAAAGTGTCAATGACACTGTAGCTTAACTTGTGTGTTGTGTTTGATGAAAAGGATAATGTTCAATGTTTATGAAAGGATTATGAAATAAGACAAGAATTGTGATAATTGGGAATATGTTCATTTCTGTTCCCTGTATGCTATGTTTATGATAAAAATAATATGAGGTGTACACTGTTCTAAAGATCTGAGGGGTGGGTTAATATGACCTCACAGGTAATATACGTGGCCCTCACAGTTAACGTATATCAACAAAAGTTACCAAATTACAGTGAAATTATTCAAAAATGAGTCATCCTATCAAGTTACATTAAAATCCCTTCATAAATATGCACTGTAGACTGTGCTAAAGGTTTTTGGGCTTTGGGCCCCTGTAGCCGTCAGTTTCCCAATTGCGCCCAAAGGGGACATTCTCATCTAGACATTATATGAAGTCAATCTACCAAGTTACAATGAAATCCCTCCATAAATACGACCTGTAGACAGTGCTAAAGGTTTTTGGGCTTTGGGCTCTGGCAGCCATCATGGTTGAATGATCGCAACCAAAAGGGGACAATCTCATCTGGGCATCATCTGGAGTGATCCTACAAAGTTACAATGAAATCCCTTCATAAATATGACCTGTAGACTGTGCTCAAGGTTTTTGGGCTTCGGGCCCCTGAAGCCATCACAGTTGACCAATCACGACCAAAAGGGGATGTCATCATCTAGGCATTATATGGAGTCAAACTTACGGGTTACAATGAAGTCCTTCCATAAATATGACCAATATTTAGACTATGCTAAAGGTTTTGGGGTTTTGGGTTCGGGCAGCCATCAAGGCTGAATGATCGCGACCAAAAGGGGACGTTCTCATCTAGACATTATTTAGAGTCATCCTACCAAGGTACAATGAAATTCCTTCATAAATATCACCTGTAGACTGTGCTAAAGATTTTCGGGCTTTGGGCCCCTGTAGCCAACACAGTTGCCTAATGGTGTCCAAAAGGGGCTGTTCTCATCTAGACATTACATGAAGTCAACCTACCAAGTTACAATGAAATCCCTTCATAAATATGATCTGAAGACTGTGCTAAAGGTTTTCGGGCCTTAGGCTTGGGCAGCCATCATAGTTGAATGATCGCAACCAAAAGGGAACATTCTCATCTGGACATCATCTGGAGTGATCCTATGAAGTTACAATGAAATCCCTTTATAAATATGGCCTGTAGACTGTGCTCAAGATTTTCGAGCTTCAGGCACCTGTTGACATCACAGTTGACCAACCACGAGCAAAAGGGGATGTCATCATCTAGGCATTATATGGAGTCAACCTAACAAGTTACAATGAAATCCTTCCATAAATACGACCTACAGACATGCTAAAGGTTTTTGGGCTCGGGCAGCCATCAAGGCTGAATGATCGTGACCAAAAGGGGACCTTCTCATCTGGACACTATTTGGAGTCATCCTACCAAGCTACAATAAAATCCCTTCATAATTATGACCTGTAGACTGTTCTAAAGGTTTTTGGGCTTTGGGCCCCTGAAGCCGTCACAGTTGCCCAATCGTGTCCAAAAGGGGACGTTCTCATCTAGACATTATATGAAGTCAACCTACCAAGTTACAATGAAATCCCTTCATAAATATGACCTTAGACTGTGCTAAAGGTTTTCGGGCTTCGGGCTCGGGCAGCCATCATGGTTGAATGATCGCAACCAAAGGGGACAATCTCATCTGGGCATCATCTGGAGTGATCCTGCGAAGTTGCAATGAAATCCCTTCATAAATATGACCTGCAGACTGTGTTCAAGGTTTTCGGGCTTCGGGCACTTGTAGCCATCACAACTGACCAATCACGACCGAAAGGGGATGCCATCATCTAGGCATTATATGGAGTCAACCTAACAGGTTACAATGAAATCCTTCCATAAATATGACCTTTTGCCTATGCTATAGGTTTTTGGGCTCGGGCACCCATCAAGGCTGCATGACCGCGATCAAAATGGGACGTTCTCATCTAGACATTATTTGGAGTCATCCTGCCAAGTTACAATGAAATCACTTCATAAATATGACCTCTAGACTGTGCTAAAGGTTTTCGGGCTTCGGGCTCCTGTAGCCGTCACAGTTGCCCAATCACGTCCAAAGGGGGACTTTCTCATCTAGACATTGTATGAAGTCAACCCACCAAGTTACAATGAAATTCCTCAATAAATATGACCTGTAGACTGTGCTAAAGGTTTTTGGGTTTTGGGCTCGGGCAGTCGTCACGGTTGGCAGATCATGCCCAAATGGGGAAATTCTCATCTAGACATCATAAGGAGTCATCCTACCTTTTTCTATTTTTAGCTCCTGTGGTTCCCACGGGGATATGGGAAAAAAAATTTCTGCATAAATTAGGTACTTATGACCCAATGAGCACTCACGTAAAATTTGGTTCAAATCGGCCTCGCGGTTTGGAAAATAGAAATTTGGGGCAGGGCCAAAATTTTTGCCCCTCCTTTAACATCGTCAAATATAGCCACTCGAACTTCTCTTGAACAAACTTGAGTCTAAACCTCAAAAGGTAGCTGCATACCGAATATCAAGCCTCTGCTATTGCTGGTTCTTGAGAAGAAGATTTTTTAAGAATTGGAGCATTTTTGCCCCATCACTCTGCTCAATATGAGCCGAAACCTAATTTGACAAAAAATCAAAATGCCCTAATATAACCCTTACTCACATGAAATTTCATTAATATGCGGCCAGTGGTCTGGGAGAAAAAGGCCCAAATACCACCTTCACGACTGACGACGGACGGACGCCGGACGAAAAGTGATCAGAATAGCTCACCCTGACTTCCAGTCAGGTGAGCTAAAAAGATTTTTAAAGAATATTGCTCATATTGAATTAAGATATCATTCAGGCTCCCACAGTGATTCCAAATATGGACCTAGGGGCATGGCTTGAACAAACTTGAATCTCACCCCCCTAAGGATGCTGCATACCAAATATCAAAACATTCCGACTGCTGGATCTGAAGAAGATTTTTAAAGAAAATTCCTCATTTTGAACTAAGTTATAATTTCGGGCTACCACAGTGAGCCGAAATATGAACCCAGGGACTTGGCTTGAACAAACTTGAATTTCACCCCACTAAGCATGGTGCATACCCAATATCAAAAGATTCTGCCTGCTGGATCTTGAGAAGATGATTTTCAAAGAAATTTGCCTGAAATGCACTAAGTTCAAATTTGGGCTCCTATACTGAGCCCAAATATAAACCCAGGGGGCCAATTTGAACAAACTTGAATCAGATCCACCCCACAATGTTGCATACCAAATATCAAAAGATTCTGCCAGCTGGATCTGGAGAAGAAGATTTTTGAAGAAATTTGCCTGAAATGCACTAAGTTCGAATTCGAGCTTCTATAGTGAGCCCAAATATGAATCTAGGGATCTAGGGAGCCGATTTGAACAAACTTGAATCAGCTCCACCCCACAATGTTGCATACCAAATATCAAAAGATTCTACCTGCTGGATCTTGAGAAGAAGATTTTCAAAGAAATTTGCCTGAAATGCAGTAAGTTCAAATTTGGGCTCCTATACTGAGCCCAAATATAAACCCAGGGGGCCGATTTGAACAAACTTGAATCAGATCCACCCCACAATGTAGCATACCAAATATCAAAAGATTCTGCCTGCTGGATCTGGAGAAGATGATTTTTGAAGAAATTTACCTGAAATGCACTAAGTTCGAAATCGGGCTCCTATACTGAGCCCAAATATGAACCCAGGGGGCCGATTTGAACAAACTTGAATCAGATCTACCCTACAATGTTGCATACCAAATATCAAAAGATTCTGCCTACTGGATCTGGAGAAGGAGATTTTTTTATCTTTTCCCCATTGCCTACAGTGTTAAAAAGTGCTGACTCAGCACTTTTTCAAAGTCCTGAAAAAAAGTACCTTGTGATCAAACCGATAGGGATTTTTTTTAACCATTCTATTCTACTGGATAAAAGTAAGCTTTATACAAAATAAGAATTCTCTGTGCCATGTAGTTTTGGAGATATGGCAGTTTTAAGGTTTTTCCTATTTTTAGCTCCCGAGGTTCCTACGGGCAAGGAGAAATCAACTACTTATGATCCATTATCATCTCATATCAAATTTGGTTCAAATCGACCTCACCGTTCTGAAAATAGAAATTTTAGGCGTGGCCAAAATTTTTGCCCCTCCCATAACGAAGGCAAATAATGCCCGACAAACTTCTCTTGAACAACCTTGATTCTAAACCTCAAAAGGACTCTGTATACCACATATCAAGTCTCTGCTACTGGTGGTTCATTAGAAGATTTTCAAAAAATTTGGCCATTTTTTCCCCACACCTCTGCTCAATATGAGCCGAAACCTAATTTGGATAAAAATCAAAATGCCCCTATATAACCACCACTTACCTGAAATTTAATTAAAATGTGGCCAGTGGTTTAGGAGAAAGAGGCTCAAACACCACCTTCATGCAGGACGATGGACGGACGACGGACGGACGACGGACGAAGAGCGATAAGAAAAGCTCACCCTGACTTTCTGTCAGGTGAGCTAAAAAACTGTTTCAATTTGTATTTCTCTCTCTGAGTTTTTAAGGGTTCCCGTCCAGTTTCGGTGTAAAGTATAGCTCTGCTGACACTTCAGGTTGCTCCGGTTACAATGCTTGCGGCCTCAAGTTGTATTTGTTCAAGATCCTCACTCTCGGCAATAGTGCAGTTATCCCAAACTGGACTAGAGTATTCAATCAAGGGACGAATGAAAGCAAAATAAATTGTTTCCAATGTTTTTCTATCAAGGGTAATCTTGTGTTTTCTTAAGCCAATTCTTTTCCATGCTTTCATTTTGATTTTCAAGATGTGCTCTTTCCAGGAACCGCGTTCATTGAATGTGATACCTAAGTGTTCCACACCCGGATGAGAGGGGTTATTTCTTTTGCGTGTTATGATCATTGATTCAGTTTTCTTGGGATTGAAGTCTAATATTAAGCTAGGTTTTTTCTTCCTTCCTATGGCTTTGAATAACAAGTGTTTCAATAAAAATTCTGAACATGGTTAGCATTGGGGGGAAAAAAGAACTAGAGGCTCTAAAAGGCTAACCTAAAACACATGTCCAACATAATAAAACAAGCTTTTTGAGGGAAAATTTTTGGGGGTCAGCTAACCCTAACCCTACCCTAACCTAGCCTGACCCTAACCCTACCCACCGCTAACCCTAAGCGAACCCTAGCCACATAACTCCAACACCCCTTCACTGACTCCCACCCCACCCCACCCCACCCCTAAACCCCACCCTGGAATGCCCTAACCCTACTCTACATTTATCCACCCCCACCCCCTCCCCTCCCCCCCCCCCCCCCCCCCCACAATAAGAGATTCTGTTACGTGGCTAGCCACGTAACAGACTTTAATGTTTTACTAACTGGTAGCCACATAAGTAGTCATTTGTGTGTGCAGATGGATGGATGGATGGATGGATGGATGGATGGATGGATGGATGGATGGATGGATGGATGGATGAACAGATGGATGGACAGACAGACAGACTGCATTTCATAATATTCCAGCCATAATTGCTGGAAATCCATATCTACTTCTCTGAAACCATATGTGCAGGGTTAAGTTAGAAATCAACAGTATCATAGTAATACTGTTTACCAAATAGTGCCAGCACTCATTTATGAATTCTGTTTCAATAAAAATCCGTAAAAGAAGGTTAAAGAATATTTTGAAAATTACAGTTTTTCAGACAGTACTCCCTTTCAAAGAGCTTTGGATAGGTAAAGGGTTATGCAAAGAACAACATTTTATTCAAAGGATTTGTCATCATGTCTATCTTGAATGAATGATAAAATCAAGAATAATAATGTCTAGAATATTTGTATACTATCATTTAGAGCTGACCAGTAAATTACACCAAGTTTTCCAAACATGCAGCACATGGTATTATCACTAAAATTACCCAGAGTGGAAATTCCACCCAAGCAATAACTGCAAATTTGCAGAAAAGCATAACAATCACAAGCAAAGTTCCATCCAATGGACTTCCATGTAAAACCTAGAGGTCCATTGGCTGACACATTGCTTGTGGTTTTTTTGTCAGTATATTATAACCAGTTACAAAAAATTCAGTGTGTCCTGTCAGAGAAAATAATATCATTTATTTTCTGTTGCTTGACACACTCTTTTCCTTGTAGCTGTATAATTTTAAGATGTTCCTAATGTTGAGCCCACCTGCTTCCCCCCAGGCTATTTGTATGGTTAATATCTCTTAAAACAATTTATAAAACAAATTAGGTGATTGGAAATCTACCCTGCTAGGATTATGTGTTTCATTTCCTGTAAAATTGTGTAATGAGACACCCTATCTTCAACTGAAATCTTTCAAGTAAAAGACAACAGCTTTTCTTTATCTAAGGTCTGCCATTTAAATTGACCATAACAAATTCACAAGATGGTTGTTTTCCTGTCCAGGGTAACTGGGTAGAACTGTCAGTCTAGGCCAATCAAAGACAGCTGAGTGGGATTATAGGTGGAGCATACATTGCCTGTCACCTGCAGACAGATGATGAAACCTTTTGGATACAAAAAAGACATTGGCAAGCTCGGCAGCGAAGAAAGTGTAGGGCAGTCAATGAGTCAACAAATAAGTTATCAAGTCACACAGTTTTCAAGTCGCTTTATTGTTAAGTTAGAGTATTGAATATGTTGCCAGTCAGTCAGTTAGCAGACCGCCATTTTTAGCAGCACCAGTTATTAGTTACCATGTTATACCAAAGTAGACATAGGCTGATCCAAGAATGTACTTTACCATGTTTATGTTAATGCAGCCAATTATGATGTAAATATTTGATGGACCATTAATAAAAGTTCATAAACTGAGCAAAGATGTAATTTACTACCTCTCACAGCCAAGCCCGCTGAGCAGCAGCCATGCCTTAGTGACCTGCAACCCCAGCAAGGTCATAATATACAGAATTTGAATCTGATACTTTGGGTGATTATTCCACTACACATGTGATTTAGTTACAATCCACTTTCCACTTACTGTACTATTCAAGCTACCCTGCCGGCATAGGGTTTATATTTTCATAACATATAACAGTAAAGTTGTTCAATAAACAATAAACCCTACCATAAATTATTAAAATCACGTTAGACTATCGCGATTCCTGCAGAATCCTAACGCCCCAGAAGCTACGTGGAAGTGAATGACATAATCGGTAACAGTCAATACATGCTTGAAACACCAAAGCCATAATTATGACCAACTGAAATAATATTAATAATGCAGTCTAATTGTGAAGTTCATCGACATCAGAGAAGATTGAATTCTATTACGTTTTTCATTTTATTTCAAAACCGCATTTCGTGGCTGACTCTTCTGTTCTTTTGTTTCGTGATAGTTTTTTCTTCGAATTTTGTGAATAGCATGCTGCCCCAAAATACAGAAAATGGTAATCATTTTTTGTGAAAATAAGTTGCATTAATAAATTCTATCGTTGAAACAGTGCATATTTGGGGGGGGGGGGGGGGGGGGAAGAATTCATGACCACGCAGCCCTAAAAAATGCCAATTTATTTTGGGGATGGACAACAAGAGTCGAAAGAAAAAATGGATGTGGAGAATTAATTATTTATGGGGATTCAACATACAATCACGTGTGACTGTAAAAGAAATCACCTTATCAGGCGCGTAGTCAGAATACCAAAGGGGGTGGGGAGCTAGTTCAGCGATCTGAACATAGTGGCTACAGTGGAGGGGGGGGGGGGGGGGTATTTTATTTTTCCAGACTTCACATTTCCAAGCAAACTGGTCAGGTGTGGTTTAAAGTTTAAAATGCCACTTGTCTACCCCAGAACCCCGACAGCATAGAACACTCCCTGATCCCTCTCCGATTTATTACAAAGCAACCCAAGTGAAGTGGGGAAGATTGGTTAATTAAAAAAATTGATGAATGAAAAGTTTCTGCGTGCCGAAGGTGCATAGGGACGATGTGGGATTGAAATCCTTTGCGACCCTAAGAACTTTATATGCTTTATAGCTTTATTTTCTTATAAATCCACAAGAGTCGGGAGCGAGAGCCAATAATCTTGTAAATAAATAAAGTTGAGTTTTTCCTCTCCTAGAAATTCCTCCACAGACGTGGACCGAATAAGGATGTTTTGGCTTTATTTTTCCCGTAAACGGTTCATTTCTTTTACGATAATGTTTCTTAGAGCCACTCTCTAGTTTAATAGTAGCTTCATCGGTGAAAATAACGTCATTGAAGTTTTCACCACGTTCCACACATTGTATGGCAAAATCCATCCTTTTGGGTCGGTTCTGAAGCCTGACAATCTGACAGTGCTGAACAGCTTCTCTTATCCACCCCAACGAACGTCTCTCACGGTTAATAGTTGACAAGGAAACGTCGAGTCCTAAATTGGTTCGTAACATTTCCGCAGTTCCCTCGTCGCAGTCATATATGCTTTCATCAATTAGTTGTCGATGGATATCAGTTAAAATTCTTGGCCGACCTCTTCTAGGTCTGTCAGCAATAATACTGTTTTTTTCGAATTTTTCTATTTGTCTTTGTACAGTCTTTTTGTGTATTTTATGTTTTTCACCATCTTCAATTAAATTGCGGTTTTCATTGACACTGTATCCGTCCCTGTGTAGGCATACTATCTGTTGTTGAAACACTGTTGGCATTTTTCTACATGATGTTTGGAGAGCCATGCCAGAATTTAGTTGTTTGGTTCGAATCGAAATGGTTTTAGCGGGCTGGTTCAAGTTCTGTCTGCCCTTTTGAAACTGCAGTTTGTGCATTGAATGGCCAATAAGAAATATGATTAGAACCAATAAAAACAGATTCAGTGTTTATTGTCAAGCTACTAAAAAATCTGACCTTTGAAAAAATTTCGCTTCTGGTTGGTGAATGAAATTCTTGGACCGCGGCATAATCAACAGTAGTAGGTGTGAGCTTCTGTTTTATGGTAGCAGTATTTTCTTTGAAGCACATTGGACACTTAATCGAGAAGGTCATAAAATGAGACACTCCAAATTTTATGACTGCTTCAGAAAGATCAAAGCTACATGTGATGGAGTTAATTGGCCCAATATAATTTCTGTCATTTTTTTTTTATCTGCGATATTCACGCAGAATTCATTCAAATATTTTAATTAGTTTTATTAATATTTTTTCGTTTAAAAATATTGACCATTAAAACATGCAGAACGTGTATATGCATGGGTGGTAGGGGGGGGGGGGGGGGGGGGGAGGGGGGGGATCTACTCGCACTCTTGCTGGGGTGAAACGAACAGAGATGCTGGTAATTTAAGGAACAGTAAGGAAAATGGGTGTATTAAGGAAGAAAGCCCGGCTGTAAGAGAACCCGGAAAAATTTCATCCGATGCCCACCGGTGAGAGGCATCACCCAAACTAACAAGTGAAAATTTAAAATAGAATTAGGCTTTCAGGAGCAATATTTTCCAGTGGCGCAGAAAGATAAAGGTGCATTGTGCACGTGTTTGTGTGTGTGTGGGGTGGGGGGGGGGGGGGGGAGGGCATCATCGTACAAAGGTGTCAGGATAAAAATATTGCTAATTATTTCACACAGACCACATGTTGATATGCATTATAATTGGCATCAGACTGACAGTGATAATGAAGATGCTGCGACAACTTGACTTTCATAATCTTTTTTAAATATCATCAGAAAATGATTTAAAATTTTCAGTCGTACGTTGTTCCCAGTTGGTTTTGATTTTAATTTAATTATTGCTGTCAGTATTCTCTTAGCAATTCCGACTTCCGACTTGTACAAGTAATTACTTTGTGTCATCGCCGCCACGACAAATATTGTTTCTCCTTTCTTCTGTGAAGTACTCATTAATACTGCGTTAGATTTTGCGTTAGATAGCTCAAAAGGTAATGAGATCTAAATGCAAGTTGCTTTCAATTTCTTCATTCCAGTGCACTAGATAGCTCACAATCTGACAAGCTTTTTCTGCACTTGTCGGGACAGGACTTCTAGTTTGAAATGTAGCTTGTAGTTTCAGAAAACATTTTTCAAAACTGACCAATCAGAATCAGAGAATGCCTTTGGCAGCCATATTTTCCAACCGACAGGAACAAAAGGAGGATTGTTTGTAAGGGACCTCCCATACACCATTTCTGCCAACTTTGGCTCAGTAGTTCCAGAGAAGAAGATGAAAATGTGATTTCCCATAGGGTTTCTATAGTAACTATAAGCCACAACTGCAGCCATGTTTGCAACCCAATCAACATTAAATGAGGACCATTGGTAGAGGGTGTCCCAGTCATCAACCACACAAAGTTTCAATACATTTGGCCGTGTGGTTTCAGAGGAGAAGATTTTTAAAAATCCACCAATCAGATCAAAGAATGCCCCTCTGGCAGCCATGTTTTTCAACTCACGGGAATAAAATGAGGATCGTTTGTAGAGGACATCCCATAGACCATTCCAGCCAAGATTGGTTCACATCAGCTCAGTAGTTCCAAAGAAGATGAAAATGTTATTTCCATAGGGTTTCTATAGTAACTATAAGCTGCAATTGTCGCCATGTTTGCAACCCAATCAACATGAAATGAGGACCGTTGGTAGATGGTGTCCCAGTCATCAACCATGCAAAGTTTCAAAACATTTGGCCCTGTGGTTTCAGAGAAGATTTTTAAAAATCCACCAATCGGATCAATGAATGCCCCTCTGGCGGCCATGTTTTTCAACCCACGGGAACAAAATGAGGATCGTTTGTAGAGGACATACCACAGACAATTCCTGCCAAATTTGGTTCACGTTGGCTCAGTAGTTCCAGAGAAGAAGATGAAAATGTGATTTCCCATTGGGTTTCTATGGTAACTATGAGCTGCAATTGCGGCTATGTTTGCAACCTGATCAACATTAAATGAGGATCGTTGGTAGAGGGTGTCCCAAGCATCAATCATGTGAAGTTCCAAAACATTTGGCCTTGGGGTTTCAGAGGAGAAGATTTTTGAAAATCCACCAACCAAAATCAAAGAATGCCTCTGGCGGCCATGTTTTTCATCTGACGGAAACAAAATGAGGATCGTTTGTGGAGGACCTTCCATAGACCATTCCTGCCAAGTTTGGTTCACACTGGCTCAGTGGTTCCAGACAAGAAGATGAAAATGTGAGAAGTTTACGGACAAGAGACAATGACGACGACAGGTGCCAAGTGATAGCAAAAGCTTGCATGGCCTTTTAGGCCAAGTGAGATAAAAATGTACACACATATTTTTGAGTTGATGACAAAATCACACTGCCAAATTTTTTGCACTCATACAATGGAAACTGTTAATGCGATATTTCACATGCCTACACTTTTTACCCAAATATATATATTTCTTTTAATGTATTAGGCTTCGAAAAACGATACAAAAAACTGCCATAATTGGAAATTTAGAGGTTGAATTATCATGTAGTTCCAATACTCAAACACCCAAACAGTTTATCACTAACCATCTGACATTGACATTGACAATCAGCTGATTGTGTATTCAAACAATCAACATTAGCCTGATGGGGCTTTCCTTTATTCAGCTCAACACTAAAACTTTCGTCAAAAGGAAGAGTTTACATAATTACAAAAAGAGGATCCTCTCTGGAATTATAAACAACATTACCATACTAGTAAATACTATTTGTTTGTTTTGTTTTTTGGGGGTTTAAAAAATTTTCAACAGCCATGGTCACATTGGGTCAGACAGTTTGAAGTTTAAAAAAAATTTTAAAAATCCATTTTTTTTATTGAAATCGTATTTTTTTTATTTTAATCGATTTATTTGATTTTTATTTCCATACTATAGATTAATCACCAGAGGACACTTTTCCCACATGATTCCTTTAGATAAGAGACACAGAGTGCATTGGCAGTAGAGACTGGCGGTTGTGATTTTTTCACTTCGGTTTCGTTTTTCTTTGGGGGGGGGAGGTGGGGGGGGGGAGGGGGTGAAGTTTACGGTTTTGGTTACGTTTTTTTCTACTTTACGCATTCTCAACTAATTTGGGGAATTTGGAAGTGAAGAACCAATGAACTCATGTTCAAGTATGAAGTGATAGTAGTCTCAGTTAGAATGTTTTTTTTTCAGGTGAACTTGAATTCATTGGTTGTTCATAATTAGTCTGTGTGAAACACACAGACTATTGTTTTTGTACGGTTTCTTTTTCTTTTTAGTCTGTGTGAAACACACAGACTATTGTTTTTGTACGGTTTCTTTTTCTTTTTTTTTTCTTTTTCTTCTCCTTCTTCTTCTTTGTCTTATTCTCCTGTCTTCTGTCTTCTATGCACTTCCTTGTCCTCACGATAACTCAATAACGAATCGTCCTATCCCGCTGATTTTTGGCATACTGGTGGACAGTCAAAAGTTCTCGGCCACCTATGTTTTTCAGGTCGCTAGAGCCACTGAGTATGGCCTAATCGGCCACAGGGCTTTCACAGCCTCCAATTTCCTGATACAGTAAATTCTCCCCAAGCAATAGGATGCTATGTTATTCACACTGGAGATAATGTAAACACCAGTGGAGTAGCTGTCAAGAAATGAAATATAATCTACTAACCTTGTTATGATAATGGGATGTAAGTTCCTGAAACTAAGTTGAGAGAAACCCTTTACCTTGCAAGGAAATAGATTATAAATTATTCAGTTCAATGCTTTCAACCCTCTCCAGACCTCAATGTGGATTACACATATTTTATTTCAGGCAGAATAAAGTTACCCCTTTCCATAAAACTGCACTGAATAATTGTAAAATTTGTTGAAACCTATCTTATTCAGTTCAATGCTTTTAACCTTCACAAGACTTCAATGTGGATTGCACATATTTTATTTCAGACGGAATAAAGTTAACCCTTTCCATAAAACTGCACTGAATAACTGTAAAATTTGTTGAAACCTATCTTATTCAGTTCAATGCTTTTAACCACTCAAGACTTCAATGTGGATTGCACATATTTTATTTCAGGTGGAATAAAGTTAACCCTTTCCATAAAACTGCACTGAATAATTGTAAAATTTGTTGAAACCTATCTTATTCAGTTCAATGCTTTTAAACTTCACAAGACTTCAATGTGGATTGCACATATTTTATTTCAGGTGAATAAAGTTAACCCTTTCCATAAAACTGCACTGAATGATTATAAAATTTGTTGAAACCTACCTTATTCAGTTCAATGCTTTTAACCCTCTCAAGACTTCAATGTGGATTGCACATATTTTATTTCAGGCAGAATAAAGTTAACCCTTTCCATAAAACTGCACTGAATAAATGTAAAATTTGTTGAAACCTATCTTATTCAGTTCAATGCTTTTAACCCTCTCAAGACTGCAATGTGGATTGCACATATTTTATTTCAGGCAGAATAAAGTTAACCTTTTCCATAAAACTGCACTGAATAATTGTTGAAACCTATCACAAAACTGTCAGGGTGCCGGTAACAATACTGACATGGTCGACTGTACTGTTAACTGTGTTAGTGCTATGACTGTTTAAAACTCATTTGTTAGAGGAGTTCTATAGTCTTTCACTGCGCTCGGCTCGGTCTCACCGAGAGTGCAGAAACCTTTGGTGCCAAAGTGCCATTAAGAGAATGTCTCTGATTTGTGCCGTTCCAGAGTTCAAAAGCAGGTACTGTCAGCCGAGAAACTAAATGTTTTTCGCTTTATTTTCTTAATATTTAATTCTATGTGGAATGGGACATCCTTTCAGTGTACCTTCCAAAGTAAGGGATTCTTAACCCTTTAGCCAACATAACGGCAAAAACCGGTCAACATTATTCACAGAAACGTCTATTTAGTTTTAATTAACTTTTCATTTTTCCTTGAAAAACATAGCTTATGATCCTTTATTGGATTGAGCTCATTTTTTAAAGGATTATTTATTTATTGGTGTTTAATGTCACATATTTCTGCACAGTGGCTAATCATGACCACGGCAGTTTTTCAGGTGGAGGAAATCGGAGTACCCGGGAAGAACCACAGGGCAACAACGAGCAACTGTCAGATCCCCCACATACTAACTCCACACAAGCAGGGTTAGCTTTGGTTGAAGACAGGTGCACCATCGATGTGCAGTACGCTTTAGTACACAGTGCCACCATGCACCCACGTGGGCTATGGGGTGAAGTGTCTTGCCCAAGGGCAGAGTACGTACCTCACGCCTTGCAGCCTGCACCTCTGCCAGCTGAGCCACTGCGCCCCTATTTAAAGGATTAAAATGGAGTATTTAAAGGGAATATTTTAACCCTCTAAGGATCTTAATATGGGGGCATTATTCAGAATGACTGGGAAATGTATTTTATTACACCTTAATGCATTTCTAAAGTTTATGAATGTATTTCATCACTCAAATTAGTGGGCAGAGCCAAAAATGTCCATTTCTGATTCGTGTATCAAACCCTTTGAATGCTGGTCACATATATGCCATTTCTGGTTTCTTATAAAAATGTTCTGATTCCTGTATAAATATCTGTAAATACTGCTAACGAAAACCCATGTCTGATTTGTTCCAAAATATTTTACTCCCGAAAAATAAGCCTCCATGAATTCTCTTTCTTTATAGTTTATTCCTGATACTTTAACCCTTTTCACACAGACTTGAATTTACTGGTGGCAGTAAATTCTGTTTCTCTAGTTCAAAATTGTTATCGCAGGGTAATGAGGGTATCAGAAAATCAATTTTAGGACCCTGACCATGATTTTCAAGGACTGTTATTATTTTGATATGAACTTACAACACCATAGCAACACAAAGAGGACCTGATCTCTGGAAAACCCAAATATTGGCAACTCGCTAGATATATATTGTTCCTTAGAGTTCAACAAGGAGCCATCTGCAATGCTTTAGCACTCAAGGGATAAAGATAGCCTTTCCCACTATGGCCCACACACGTGTGTCACAAAATTGGTCAGGAATCACATTTATTTGATCGCTATTTTTGTGTAAAATAACACACTAACTAAGTGGATACAGGTCTGCACCCCCCTCCCTCCCCCCCCCCCCCCCCCCCCAACAAGCTTGATGAGATTAGGACACCGGGAAATTTTAACACTGTCACCAATGCAAATCATTTAGAGTATTGTAACCATTACTTCGTAGTTGTCTATAGAAAAAGAGAATTATTCCCCTTCGATGAGTGAGTATACAAAACATAACTCCATGTGCTTTTGTGCTATAAATAAATATATACACACAATGTATGACAAGGGGTTCGGAGATGCTTTTAGGGTAGAATGTTGCATTAAAAGTCTTATATATTTCATATAACTATCTTACCACTAGCACATCTGGGTTTACAGGTGGTGTGTGCATATATTCAGGCAAACTTTAATTTTGTACTTACAGCAGATGATCGTTTTCGCCAATTTTATGCAAATGATCTCTCATCCAGTAACTTTTTAACTTTAAGAGCTTCATGGTCATTTCGATTATAGTATTCCAACACGGGACTCTGATCTTTAGTTGCCATTTTAACTCAAGAAAACAACTATGACATGGTACATATGGTTGGTTACCAAGTTCTACTTTCATTTCTGTAAGCAGGAGATATCTGGTCATGGCCCCACTCTCCCCCCCCCCCCCCCCACCCCCACCCCCTTCATGGATGATTTGGGTTAGTTCTAAGAAATAACACCTGCGGTTTCAAATTTGCTCGACCGTTGTTCTAGGATATATAGATTATGCGTTATGTATTAATGATTAATAAAAACTAGAGGCCACACAGGACCTGAAGCGCTCATCGTGAACAGAACCCAATATAAACAGAGTCCAAGAATGAGTCTACATTAAGCAATTCATTTCCATAAAATACACTGTCAATCCTTGAACCCCGCAGGAGTGACAAAAATAATCCAGGCATCATGTCTTTTCTTCAGTTGATCATAATGTAAAATGTAGAGCTCCCCTATGAAGCCCCTTGATACAACCTATGTGGATTAATCTTAGTTACACAACTCTGGAGGGTACTGAATACAAAATTTTTAATTCTTCAGCAACATGGCCAATTCTGGCTCCCATAGGGAGCCCAAATATTAACCCAGGCTATCGATTTGAACACAGTTGACTTCCCTAGAGATGTTGTGTACCAAATATGAAGGCATTCTGACTGTTGGATCTGAAGTAGAGAAATTTTAAAGAAATTTCTTCATATTGCACGAAGTTAAAATTTGGGCTACCATAGCGAGCCCAAATATATACCTAGGGATCTTATTTGAACAAACTTGAATCTGACCCCCCTGGAGATGTTGCATACCAAATATGAAAGCATTCTGACTGGTGGATCTGAAGAAGAAGATTTTTTAAAATTATCCCCCATATTGAACAAAGTTATGGAAGCCCAAATATTAACCTAGGGACTTGGTTTGAACAATCTTGAATCTGACCTTCATAACAATGATGTATACCAAACATTAAAAGATTCTGACTAGTGGTTCTGAAGAAGAAGATTTTTAAAGAATATTCCCCATAGGTCTCGTTACAGTTATTCAGGTGAAAATGTCGGCTTTTCAAGAAATGTGCAGCTTCTGATTAACACGGCCGAGGATATTTCGCAAATTTAAATTACCTCCCCTATTCACAATACTCACAATTTATATAGTTTCTGGAAGCTCTGAATATGGCCCTTTCTGGAGACAACAGTACACAACAAAAATCTTACAATATCACTCAAATACACTCAGCCGAATCACACAGTTGATGGCTAAAAAAATGGCTCAAAATGGTCAAAATTTTCTCATTTTGGGGATAAATCTCCAATTTTCGTGCATCGATAGTGATAAAACTGTGTTATAGGAATTCCTCATTCCTCCACTGAGGATTTTACAGCATAACATGATCATTCTGACAAATAAAGAACATATGGGTTTCTTATTCATTTTTTCAAAAGGCTTTCTCAAAGCAAATTTACACAAAAATTGTCCCATTTGTCAACTGCAAATTGTCAGGTCCCAAACAGGTCTGGTTTAGTCATTTAACACGTCCATGTGACCTTGACCCCCAATTGAAATTCACTTGACAATACACAGTTTGAATCAAGACCATCAACAGATTATTTTGGCCACATCACCATTAATGACAATTATTTACTATATCCACACCACCAAAAACTAAAACTATAGCTCAAAATAGCCATTTGGCTGAGGATATCCAATAACCTCAGAAATGACCTTTTAATAGGAAACGAGACCTTTAGTGAAAAATAAAAAATTCTTCACACCCTCAGAAACAGTATATGTGCATCTGTATTTAATTCTGAGAAAAATGAGGTATGGCACATATGAAAAAAATTGTTAACTTAGTGCCCTTAAGCCCCATGGATAGCGGCAGACCGAGCACTCTGACAGCCAGTTTCTTTACGTTTCTTTATGCAGTAATGTTAAGTGAGAGAAGGCCTGTTCTTTCACATTTCTGATGCTGATAAAAGCTCTGTAGAGTAAACTTTGCATTAGATGAAAGCATGTAACACCAGTGGTTCCCCTATTCTACCAAGGCAGTATGCTTTAACCTGAGAGAAGGAAGTTAGATTTCAACTAGACTTTATGATTCTGGAGAATCATGGCTTTTCCCGATGAGATTCCTTGATTTTTCATGCCCCCACAGTGTCTGATGAATTGTTTTTAACTGTCTCACTGAAGTTCTTTCATTGATGTTATGAGAAAGGTGGTTATAGTAGTCTCAAATGACTCAGTTTTATAAAAAAAATTGTTTAGGTAAAAACCATCATTAATGGTAGAGTGGGTTAATATCAATATCGTCGTCCCACAAGTTAATGACCGACAAAAGGAGTTATGTTTGTTTGACACATACCCTTTGAGTGCTCTGTCTATTTGAAAATGGTCAATTTTATCTCAAATGTATCCAAAATATTGATGTCTGGCCAATTGTAGAGGGTTAACATGTGCTAACAGGCATATTTATTCATGCAACTTGCAATTTCAAACCAAAAAGTGCGAATGGCCATTTTTACTTAAAATCTATAAGATGTTTTCAGAGAAATCCATGCGCATGCGCTCTTTTCGAATTTGACGTGACGAAATGCGAAATTCGTACCGCTCTTCATGGAAAGTGATGCCGCAACTATCCATGAACAACGAGTGAAAAGTTCATGGAAATCTGCCTCTAATTGGTTGGGATATAGCGTTTTGAAGAGAGGAGGTAACTGTTTGAATTTGGTCCTTCCTTTTCAAGCCAGTTCGAAAAAAAGACGCCATGAATGGACGCAGACTCCATTAGAGCACCCCCCCACCTCTCTGTAAATGGAAGTTGCTTCTTCAAGACCGCCACCCAGGGATCCCAACACAACCTTTAAACCTAAGAGAATCGTCAGAAGTTTAAAATGAAAAGAAATTGGCGGTGATTGGGTTTCTGGCAGGCAGGAAAAGATTGACGAAGATTTGCATATTGGACATTAAAATAGCACTTCTGACATACACGAACCGTGTCCAGACCGCTGGAGGCAGCGACTTGAAATTTTCAGAACTTGTTCTACGAACCCTGGCCGACATTTTGGGATCTGTTTGGAGCGTCCGAGCCGCCTGGAAAACACCACGCATCGCTTGGAAGGAGAGAGTACTATTCGTCCTGACTCTATCAGTTCAGAATGGAAATGGGCAGTGTTGTACACGACTGTGGAGCTGCGATTGAGCTTAAAGTCCCAGGTTTCGGTGCGGGGGGGGGGGGAGGGGGGTGTATCCTGACACTATCTTTAAACCTTAGATAATCGGAAGAAGTTGCAGTGAAAAGAAATCGGCAGTGAGTAGGTGTTTTGGCAGTAAACGATTAGCGAAAATTTTCCAATTTGACATTAAAATTGCACTTCTCACAAACACGAACCGTGTCCAGACCGCCGAAGGCAGCGACTTCTAATTTTCAGAACTTGTTCTACGCACCCTGGCCGACATTTTGGCATCTGTTGCAAGTGTCGAGACCGCATGGAGAACACCATGCATCGCGTGGAAAGTGAGAGTACTATTCGTCCCGACTCTATCAGTTTGGAATGGAATTGGGCACTATTGTAGACTACTGTAGAGCAGCGATTGAGCATAAAATCGGAGTATTTTGTGCCAAATTACCTAACCGGCTCCAAGGTATGATCTTTCGTCTGTACATCGCCCAGATCGTCTGAAGTTTATACCGTTACCATACGTTGAAGTAGCCTTTTGTCATTTTCGCCACTTTCGACCCAGATTTGAGGGTACCTTCCTTCAGCGAAATCTAGCCATGCTCACAACCACGCCCTCTCCCCGTCGACCCGGGTGCTTCTAAAGATAGAAAGGTCAATGGGGAGGGGCCCGTTAGCAAACAAATGGGGGCAGGTGTAGTTGGTGAAAAACAGCAGGGGGGGGGGGCACGTGGCCTAGGTAAAAGAAACAATAGGGGGCAGGTGTCCTAGGAAAAAAAAAACAGCAGGAAGGGGGGCAGATGTCCCCGCTAATTAATTTTAATAACAGGCAGGTGTTCATGGGGCAGGCCCACTGCTCGGTGTTCCAAATTTTCTATGGTACTTGGCCTTGACGGAAACAACACTTCAACAAGAAACAACGGGAAACCTATTTGCAGTAAAGCTGCAAATATAAACATGATTTTAGGACCATTCCATGGACAGTTTAAAGCCTACTGCGATATCAGCGTTTATTACTCTCGAACTTTCACTGCATCACTGCAGTATTTCACCCGAGTCGAGTTCTGACGTCATGCAAGTTTGACGGACATGCTTTCAATTTTGTTATTGACAACAACATATTCATAATTTCGTGATTACTGATCGGAATTTTGAAAATGACACATGCAATCGCGAAAGAGTTTTCTGAAAAACACGATTCTGCAAAAGGTTTTAGTGAAATTTGATTTTTTTTTTATTTTCAATTTCGATGGCTCGTGTCGAAAAGGTGTTAATCACTGATCGTCCCAAACGAGATCAAAGACTGACGCTGTATATTAATAACACACAGAGAATCTTCTAAGAATATACACGCGCAATCCTAAAATGAAATAAATCAAGTCTTTTTCAGGTTTTACGAGAGAAATATGTCCAATTGTATCATTGAATCATGTTTAGGTATATGTGGGCGAGACATTTTCTATACGGACAAAATACAGACTAAATAAAATATTTGCCATTATTTTCCGCAGACGTATTTTTGTCTTTGCTTCTTGGGGAAATCCATGCTGCTAAATACAACGAAGGAGTGTTATCTAATGAGGTCAGAACCGTCAGGTGGTCGGGTCCGACACCGCACCTCGAAGTAGATTTAGTGGGGGTGTCAATTTTACAAGTAATGTAGGCAGCGTACACCGCATGGGCTGTCTGTCTTTAATCCTATAAACAGGGTTAAGGCTTGGCTTTTTGAATACCCTTATTTATTTATTTATTTATTTATTTATTTATTTATTTATTTATTTATTTATTTATTTATTTATTGGTGTTTAAGGTCACATACTTATGCACAATGGCTAATCGTGACCGTGACAGTTTTATAGGTGGAGGAAGCCGGAGTACACGGAGAGAACCACCAAGCAACGACGAGCAACTGTCAGCTCCTCAACATTATAACTCTGTTCAAGCTCTGCTCAAGCAGGGTTACAGAGGGTGAAGACATATGTTCCATCGACGTGCAGTAAGCCTTAGTACACGGCGTCATCATGCCCCCATGTCGGCAACCGGGCTAAAGTGCCTTGCCCAAGGACACAACGTGAGTCGTCCCGGACGGGGATCGGACTCGGGACCTCTAGCATAGAAGTACAACAGTCTACCACTGAGCCACCACGCTCCCTTGAATACCCTTAACACTATCATACATTATCCCTCATGAATTCTGAGTCTGATAAAAGAGGTTATGTTTACCTATTACATACCCATTTGCTGCCCGAAAACAGCCGATTTTATCAAAATTTTGACGTTTAGCAGCCTGTAGCGGGATTAACAAACAACTAGCGGAATATTCTATCTATGCACTTTGTAAGACCTGCCAATGTCAAATTGTTCTTGAAAATCGCCAACAAGCAGTTAGCGAAATCCACAGAAAATGTAAATTTTAAGCTTTTAAGGGGTATCTCTCCTTATCCAGTCTAAAATAGGTTAAGTTTCATTCTTTTAAACACCCTTACTACTTACAAAACTGATCCTCTGTGAATTCTACGCGAGTAAAAGAAGTTATATTTCTCTGTTACATATCTATTGGGTGCTCTTGGTGTCTGAAAACAATCCATTTTATCAACATTTTGATGTTTAGCAGCTCGTGGAGAGTTAACGAATGCTCAACGGAATATTTTGTCCATGTAACTTGTAATGTCACATGAAGACCCGTGAATGGCCATTTTTTCTTGAAATCTACAAGATGTTTTTAAAGAAATCCAGGGAAAACATGAAATTTTAAGTCTTTGATGGGTACCGCTGTTTAACCAGCCCAAAACGGGTTAAGACCAGCACTAAATGGGTTAATGCTTGGTCTGATGAATTCCACTTCCAAAGAAGGAGGTTATGGTTATCGCGCAGGTACACATTGCGTGCAATGGGTGCCCAAGAACAGTCCATTTTCTCAAAATTTCTATGCTTTGCATCTCTGGAGAGTTAACAAACGTTTACCGGAATATTTTGTCTATGTAACTTGTAATGTCACTCCAAGACCTGCAAATGGTCAATTTTTCTTGAATACTTACTAGATTTTTTGGAGAAATCCACAGAAAACTGGAATTTTAAGCTTTTAAGGGGTACATCTTAACCAGGCGAAAATGGGTTAAGACCTCGATTTTTTGAATACCCTTACTACTTACTAAATTTTTCTCTGTCAGTTTTGCATCCGGTAAAAGAAGTTATGTATCTCTGTGGCATTCCCATTTGTTGTTGTTGGTGTCCAAAAACAGACTATTTTTTCAAAATGTTGACATTTAGCAGCCCATGGAGGGTTAACAAATGCTTACTGGAATATTTTATCCATGCAACCGGTAATGTGACTCCAAGACCTATCAATGGCCATTTTCTGTTGAAAACTTACAAGATGTTTGTAACGAAATCCACGGAAAACATAATTTTTTTTTAGCTTTTGATGGGTATCGCTAATAACAACCCCAAAAGGGGTTAACGCTTGGGTTTTTGAATACCCTTATTACTTACAAAAATGGTCCTCAGTGAATTCCACTTCCAACAAAGGAGATTATGTGTAACTCTCGGACATACATTGCGTGCTGTGTGTGTCCGAAAACAGCCCATTTCAACAAAATTATGATGCTTGGCATTCTGTAGAGGGTTAATAAACGCTCAGCGGAATATTTTGTCAATGCCACTTGTAATGTCACACAAAGACCTGCAAGTAGTCAATTTTTCTTGAAAACCTATGGAATGTATTTAGAGAAATCCACAGAAAATGGGAATTTTTAGATTTTAAGGGGTCTCTCTCTTTAGCCTGTCCAAAATGGGTTAAGACTTCGTTTTTTGAATACCCTTACTACTTACAAAAATGTTCCCCTATAGATAGTGCGCTCGATGAAATAAATCACTTTTCTTTGTGGCGAACCCGTTGGGTGCCGTTGGCGTCCAAAAACAGCCCAGTTTATCACAATTTTGACTTTTAGCAGCCCGTGGAGGGTTAACAAATGCTCACCGAAGTATTTTGTCCATGCAACTTCTATTGTCACATCAAGGCCTGGGAGTGACAATTTTTTCATGAAAATCTACAAGACTCGTTTAGAGAAATCCACGGAAAACCTGAATTTTTTAGCTTTTTGGGGGTATTGCTGTTTAACCAGCCCAAAACGGGTTAATGCTTGGTTTTTTGAACACCATTATTACTTACAAAAATGATCTCCGGTGAATTCCACTTCAAATAAAGGAAGTTATGTTTATCTATCTTGTATCGTTTGGGTGCTCTGGGGGCCTGAAACCGAGCCCATTTCATCAAAATTTCGATGTTTGGCAGCCTGTGGAGGGTTACCATATGCATCGCCTAATATGTCGTGTGTATCAAAGGTCGTGACATGGGCAGGTCTAGAAATGATGAATGTTTAAAAAAAATCCTAAAGACGTGTTTCGAGAAAGTGCCGATAAACCCCAATTTTGGCAGTTTTTTGACAATTCTGGCGAAATAAGGGTTAAATTGAAAATTCCGCTTTGGTACATTTTTAGATTTTTTGCCCCTCTATGCGTGTGCCAAATTGTGTGAAAATCGATTCGAAAATGGCTTCTGAATCGTACGGACAAAAATGTGTGGAAAAAAAAAAAAAAAAAAAAAAAAAACCCCAAAAAAATAATAATCCGTACAAAAACAATAGTCTTTTCTAGAGGGAAAAGCCTAATTAGATGGATGCACAGCTTTATCACCATGGACAATAGCTATCATGGCAGTTGTGTTGGTATATTGGCCAATGATCAGACTAAACCAATGGTGATGGATTATTTATTTTTGATGTGCACAGTCACTTTCAGCACCAAAAGCTGCATCAGGATAACACAATAACCCTTTACCCAACATGAAAAGCAAATGATACTTACAAAAAAATTCTTAAATAACTACATTTTTTTCATTTTTTGTCTCAAAAACATAGGTTATGACCCCTCATTGGAGTGAGCTTGACGAGCTCGTTCCAATGAGGGGTCATAATCTATGTTTTTGAGACAAAAAATGAAAAAAATAATGAAAATTAACTGGCGATTTAGGAGAACAGCGATGGCCGGTTTTGACCGTTACGTTGGGTAAAGGGTTAACTGATAAAAAAAAACAAAACAGAAATTACATTCATTCGTAAACTGCATCCTCCCTCAAAACGCATATTTCAGTCCCCACCCACCCTTCTCCACAGCATTCTCAACTCACTTTTCTCAATTGACTAAGTATCATTCACTGATTCTATCAATTATAATATAATGTAATCATAAAAGAAAAATTTCTATAACTCTCTTTTAACTACATTTTCCTGCATAGCATACATTGTGTTTGCTAAAGGGTTAAAAAATAGACCCATTTCAGTTCCTGACCTGATCCAAAAGACTGACATTTGAAGTATATGCTATTTGAAAAGAGCTGTGTAAATGTAACGATTAAGAATATTCAGTCCCAAATTATCTCTACTAATCAGACCACACTCAGATAATTTCCTGGAAAGTTCTTAGAAAGCTTTTTCCATATGACTGTACCAGTAAACAGTATTTCCAAATAAAATTGTGTTAAAAAACCTACATAATTCTCTTGATAATACCTCTTACTGGACTTAAAATACCTCAAAAGGGAGAACTTTCCAGGAAATTATATCTGTACAGGGTACCACTGAAAAATGAAAAATATGTTTTAATATTTCTTTTAGTTATCCTACAACATATTCCCACTAATACAGTTGGTTGCTATGGAGCTTGGAGGCCAGAAATTGCAATGAAAGCAAACACTGATTTCTACTTAAGGTCTCGTTACAGTTATTCAGGTGAAAATGTCGGCTTTTCAAGAAATGTGCAGCTTCTGATTAACACGGCCGAGGATACTTCGCAAATTTAAATTACCTCCCCTATTCACAATACTCACAATTTATATAGTTTCTGGAAGCTCTGAATATGGCCCTTTCTGGAGACAACTGTACACAACAAAAATCTTACAATATCACTCAAATACACTCAGTCGAATGACACAGTTGATGGCTAAAAAAATGGCTCAAAATGGTCAAGATTTTCTCATTTTGGGGATAAATCTCCAATTTTCGTGCATCGATAGTAATAAAACTGTGTTATAGGAATTCCTCATTCCTCCACTGAGGATTTTACAGCATAACATGATCATTCTGACAAATAAAAAACATATGGGTTTCTTATTCATTTTTTCAGAAGGCTTTCTCAAAGCAAATTTACACAAAAATTGTCCCATTTGTAAACTGCAAATTGTCAGGTCCCAAATAAGTCTGGGTTAGTCATTTAACACGTCCATGTGACCTTGACCCCCAATTGAAATGCATTTGACAATACACAGTTTGAATCAAGACCATCAACAGATTATTTTGGCCACATCACCATTAATGACAATTATTTACTAAATCCACACCACCATAAACTAAAATTATAGCTCAAAATAGCCATTTGGCTGAGGATATCCAATAACCTCGGAAATGACCTTTTAATAGGAAACGAGACCATATTACCCTATGTTAAAAATTTGGGCTCCTGTATTGAGGCCAAATATGACCGATTGGGCTTTATTTTAACAAACTTGTATCTGACTCCCCTATGAATGCTGTATACCGAATATCAAAAGATTCTGATGATTGGTTCTGGAGAAAAGATTTTTTAAAATTTTTGCAAATGTACTGACTCAGCATTTTTTCAATGCCCATTACAGAACACCCTAAAACAACCGATGGCAATTTTTTTTTTACCATTCAATTCTACTGGTCCTAAGGATACTTCATACCAAATAACAGCTCTCTATTCCGTGTGGTTTGGGAAATACGGGCATTTGAAAATATTTCTATTTTTAGCTCCCAGGGTTCCCATGGGGATACAGGAATTTTGTTTTTGCATGAGTCAAGTACTTATGACCTAGTAATACCACATACCAAATTTGGTTCAAATCAGACAATGGGTGCAGAAAATATAAATTTTGGGAGGGGCCAAAAATCTTACCCCTCCCATTACAAAGCCAAATATTGCTTCACGAACGTCGTTTGAACAAATTTGATTCTACCCCTCAAAAGGAAGCTCCATAGCAAATATCAAGTCACTGTACACACTGGTTCATGAGAAGAAGATTTAAAAAATATTTTTTCCCACTCCCTCCCTATGGGGCTGGGCGTGCTGAGTTGAACAAAAATGCAATGCCCCTTTGGGACCATCACTCACGCAATTGGCCTAGTGGCTTTGGAGGAGAAGACCAAAACATGGTGTTGACGGACGGCGGACAGACGGTGGACGGACGGAGAGCGATGGGATTAGCTCAGCTTGACTTTGTCAAGATCAGCTAAAAAACAACTCGTCACACGCAGAATCAAATTAGCTTGAGGTATGTATATTATTACACGTTATGTTAATGTTTAATAAAAAAAACGTAACATCGGTTGTATGACTACAATTTTGGTGCAACTCGCATTTTTTTTTTTCACAACCGAAACTGAGTTGTGTCCTCGGTTACCTGCCAGTCTCTAATTCGCAGCAATTTGTATCAAAGGCTGTCCAAAGAATGGACACAAATAACTGATACTAAAACATTTATCTGTGTTAACCATTTCAGTCTTTGAGGTGGTACCACGGGAAGAATTCCAGAAAACAATTTGCATAGAACAGACAGCAGAGATGGAAATAGAGAGGAATCATTGAAACTTGAAATCATTTTCTCATTGTTACAGCATTGCTTGAAGGAACATGACTTCTTGAAAATCATTTTTGCTACCTGCAACATTCTTAAATCACTGATCCCTGTTCTCAGAGTTGATTTAGTATTTTTGATGGGTTCATTGAAAGATTATCATATATATATGGTTTAAAATCTATGTTCATTTTAATATGATTTTATACATATTAGCTGAAAAAGTAAATTTTATAGTAAATTTCCTTTCTTATTATACCTACCGCAATTGTTTACTACAGGCTTGCACTACAGTGGAAGACCCTAACTCGGATAAAATACTCTCTATTTTAATCTTTACCAAGAGATGTGGGAAAGAAAAGTGGTGTAAAAAACACCACGAAAAAATAAGCTAAAACTGGGCCGAGCACCATCGGCGCACACCCAGTATGGGACGCTCTTCCCTTAGTACAAATCGACGACTTCTGTTAACCAATGCGCAGTGCGTCATCAATTCATCATTCTTTTGAGTCCGCCAACATAGGAGTTATGTGATCAGCAGGGAGGAAGAATTCTTACCCGAATAAGAAAACGGGAGGGCCTCCATGTAAACAATTGCGGTAGGTATAATAAGAAACGAAATTTACTATAAAATTTATATTTCTTATCAACCTACCTTACAACTGTTTACTACAGGCTGAATAGACAATAGGATGGAGGGAATCACATAACCAACCCACACATAACTCAATTGCACTGGGACCATGGACAGAGGAAGAGATCCCTAGATCAAACCATAGCATCACAAACATTAGTAAAAGACAATGAAAGATGAGACGTATGGTGATGTGCGACGCACAGACAGAAAGCGCAGTAACAGGAACTGACATTGTAAGAAGCTGAATGGCTGAGATAAACAACAGCCTGAGCAGAAGAAAGAGGGCCTGTAGGACAAAGGTCCTCTGTCTGCTCCTGCAACTGTCGCAGATAAATGGAGAAGGTAGCATTTCTCCAGTAGGCTGCCAGCATAACATCCGACAACATGACAAAGTTAGTATAAGCCCCGAGAGGAAGACAATGCACGCACCTCGTGGCAGAAAAACGATTGGTAATACAATTGCCAGTAGCTAGACGAGCGGAAGCTGCATGAATAGCATGAAGCAAGACAAATCCATCAAGAAATGGATTCAGGAGAGATCTGGCATGTGAGAAAATGCATATCCATCTGGGATAAAGGCGCAAACGCCCCCCCCCTCCCCCACCAAGCAGAGCAGCGCCCAAGAAAGTGTCCATCTTGGAGTAAACTGCAAAGTTCTAGGCCTTTTCAAGGAAAAGAGCTGAACAAGCTTGGAGAGGCAAGGATGAGTGTCGAAACAATGCGGTACCACATATGAAAAAAGGTCTCCGAAGCATGGACTTGTACCCATCGCTGGAGACCCCCAGAAACAAACATATACCAGAAACTCTGCAATCAGTATGATCGAAGGAGTGACAGAAGCAACAGAGTGATTGCACACCATCGACAGAAGAACCTTCTACTGAGCCACAGAGGCTAAACCAGTGGAGTGAGTGCCTCCTTGAAGAAGAAAAGCAACTCCATTGCTCGTCTCTAAAAACCACTACGGAGGAAACAGGACCCGATAAAAGACATGTGCGAAGGCACAATGAAGTCGGGTCAACTTGAAACCTCCTTGGGCGACTTTGGCAAAGAAAGTCACGACGTAGAGGGAGACATGACGGAACCGCCGCTAACAGAGAGCGGAGCTGATTGATCCACACCCACCGAGGAGACAGGGGTGTGATCAAAAAGATTTGACAACCGCAGGTTCATATCTGGGCTAGAACCTGAGGCAGAATCGGAACCGGCAGGAAGACATAGCCGACAAGACCGTCCCAAAGGAGGGCCAGAGCATCCACGGCGAAAGCCAGAGCATCTGGACATGGGGACACGAAAATGTCCACCTGATGGTTCCAATGAGTCACAAAGAGATCGATGTGGGGAATACCCCAGAGATCGCAAAGAGACTGGAACATCACCATGTGGAGCATCCACTCGGTGGAAAAGAACCGGCCCCGTCGGGACAGGGAGTCGGCTAGGATGTTCAGACGACCGGGAATATGACGAATCACCACTCCGAAGTTGACATCCTGATCGAGCAGTAGAAGATCCCGAACCAAAACATACATGGGAACATAGTGCGTTCCGCCCTGGTTCCGAATGTAAACAACCACCGTAGAATTGTCAGACCACAGAAGGACCTGACAATCCGAAAAGCGGGGAATCCACTGTCAAAAACACAGAAGAAGAGCAAGAAGCTCCTTCTGGTTAACATGAAGAGCTGCTAGATCCTGGTCCCATGATCCGTGAAGGAAAAGACCTAGAGGATCCCAACGTCACACCCCATCCAAGATCGCTGGCTACCGTCAGAACACGATTGGACGTGGGGAAGTCCAACAGAACTCCTTGCATAATCCACTGAACATCTGTCAGGGGAGAAGGTGACAAGGAGGAGACTCCGGTAACAGAAGCACCAGAACCAGAGGATCGACATTCGGCATCCAACAACTGAGCAAACAGAGGTCAGACATGCAGTTGACCTAGAGGAATGAGATCCGTCACCGAAACGCAGAGACCAAGCAGTCGGAGAAGACTCCGAGCTGATAAAGTCCATCCCAGATGACAAGACGGAGAAGAGACCAGGTCCGACTTCTCTCTGTTGACTCAGAACCCTAGTGACATGAGTAGGCTCAACAGTGTGACGACATCAGACTTCAGAAAAGCAGCACTGGAGTGCCTCTGGAGGATATCAACTAGACAAGCCGAAGAAGACACCTTGAACTGTGTGCAATGTAAGACTAACATATGCGACATCAGACAGGTGAAGGCCCAAGGATCCAAGCCGAGGCGAAAAGGAAATGGCCTTGAACTGGAAAACATCCTGGGAAATTGAGCGGCGAACTGATCTGAAAGCCTCCATGCTGAACTGAGGAGCAATGATAGACTGCATCAGAATACTCAGATCGATAACCTATCCGAGTCGGCCGTCCTTCTTCGGCACCAAGAACATGCGGGAAAAAAAATCCCACTGAAAGAAAGTTCTTGATGACCTCGATTGTCCCCTTTGACAATTGACAGGAGAACACCTATCTTCGTGGTCAAAAGGTCCCAACGTGTAACGTTGAAAGGGACTCATGTGGGAAGAGGCACTCTCTACTTAGTGGAGTGCCTCAACCTGGGACGAAATCGAGGCGACTACTGTCGATGCCTATCCCACCCTGTGAGTGAGTAGAAGTGGCGGTAGGAGGATCAGCCCTTAGCTTCGCAGAGGAAGCAGAAGGGCACTTGGTAGGCTTTGGATGGCGCCTGCCTCCAACAGAAGGCCGATCAAGCTGACTAAGCAGCAGCAGATCAATGGAATGACAAAGGGAGACATCCCGAACCGTCACCACAGAACCATGGAATAGTCTCAGACCCGCTGAGTCAGATCGATGAGCAGCGCACTGCTCCTCAAAAAAGGGAACATCTTGTGTCCAGCACAGCGTACCTGCGAACTAATTCCAAGCCAGCTGCGTAACAGGCATGTGTGTGAGAAGATGCATGAGCACCTTAAACAGCACACACAAAACAAAAACCTGTTTGTCATCAAACTCATCTGGGAGCAGATAAGCAGCAAAGTAGAGACGACGTGATCGCAGAGAGAACGCATTCCAGCATCGCTCGATGAGCCCAACCTGGACTCCATCCAGTGTGTCCATATGGTTGAGGAGATGGAGTCCCGATCCAAGACCGTCACAGTCTGGCAGACTGACAGATTGGCAAAATCGTAGGAACGATAATGCACCAGAGGCAAAAAGTGTCAACCTTAATGAAGAATGATGTCTTCATAGCCTTGGAATTCAGCTTAGAGTCCAAAGCGGTAAATGCTTCAACACCTGTACCGACAGGCATGGTCGAAGGCGCCCAAAAGCATGTTGCTCCACAGGCTGTAGGCGTGCGCCCGATGATCGCAGCCGGGCTGACACTGTCGGCTGGTTTGATGGGTTGAGACCTGGAAGGAACCCAAACACAAAGTCAAGAGCTGTCCCCAAGTCAGAAGACTGTTGGCTCTCGACGTCAGGAATGTCAGACTCATCCCATGAGTCGGAAGACACATAGCCCATCATGGGCAAACCAGCCAACGTCTCCCATGGCGTGGGCATACCAGGGGATCAGAAAGCAACGTGTTTCCAATCCCGGGAGGTGGTGCCACAAGGGGCGCCCAGAAACCACTCGTAGCCTTGCTGGAAGCAACGGAAAAGGCTCTTGGACAGAACCGAAGTGAGCAAGGAGAGGGCCTCCCTTAGCTCACTGACTGTCGGAACGGAACGACGTGGGAACGAACCGACAAAGTGGCTTCACTTCTGACCCATTCACCAGCGAAGGATCACGATCCTCAAATACACCCGATGCGGGGCGACGGGCTGCAGCCGAAAACATCTGAAGGTAGATGTGTAGCGGGGTATCACCTACCCCGAGGATCAACAGAGTGGAAACTCAGGAGAGTAGTCGCAGACCTCTGTGGGACAGAAGGACTAGGATGCACAAAAAAGCGTTGGTCACACAAAACTGGCCATGGGACCAGAGTGCATGGACGGAAACGCCACTGATCTCATGGTGACCCCACCATGAACATCCGAATCCAACGAGAAAAACTGAGGTACTCGACGGCTGAGAGACCACAGTAGAGGGTTTGGCAGGCAGCCCCTTCCAACTTCGCCAAGTTGAAGTCAGGGAAGGCTGAGGCTAATACCCCATGTCTACACTACCAGACATCCCTGGAGGACCCTGCAGGGATAAAACTGCTGTGCTCAACGGCTGAGAGGACACAGCATGGGGGTTCGGTCGGCAGCCACTTCCAACTTTGCCAGGTGAAGTCAGGGAAAGCCGAGGCCGATACCCCTTGTCTACACTATCAGACATCGCTGCAGGCTCCTGCAGGGAGACAACTGCTGTGCCCTACGACCAAGAGGACACAGCAGGGGGTTCAGTCGGCAGCCACATCTGATTTCGCCGAGTTGAAGTCAGGGAAGGCTGAGGCCGATACCCCACAACCACACTACAGACATCACTGCAGTCCCCTGCAGGGATAAGCCGAGGCAGGCTAAAACAGTGCCCGATGACGTTGCAGACGGAACAGCAGTAGCAGCAGATACGACGGGAGCTGTTGGAACTGGCGGAAAAGGGGACTGAGTCACCTAGCTCGGCCTCCAAAGGAGGAGTCACAACCCTAGTGACAGCCTCAGATGTCGACTGGAGAGGGTGCATAGTCCCAGAACCAGGCATCTCTTCAGCAGAAATCCAACAGCTCCCACAGTATCCACCACGGTAAAAAACTAGAGGGGGTATCAGTACCCCGTGGCTCACCAACAGGTGGCCAATGTAAAGGGGTGGCTGGAGTAAAAAAAAAAAAGTTCAAAACCTGCACACAAAAGTCCAAAATTAAAGAAAATAAACAGCTAAAGGGTTAAATAATATAATAATAACCCCTAAGAAACATGCTAACATAAAATAGGAACCGTGGCAATATGCAATACAAGGTAAGTCTCCACTTTGAAGAAAAGAAAGACAAACCTCAAAACCTGCACATAAAAGTAAAAAAAAAAAGTATCACATTTGTTTCAATGGGTTAAAATTGAGAAAAATACCCTGATAATGTCACAGTAACCACCATGGCAATATGCCAGCAAGGTGAAACCCTACATGAAAATATCCACTTGGAAGAAAAGAAAGAAAAACCTCAAAACCCGCACATAAAAGTTAAAAAAGTATCACATTTGTTTCAAAGGGTTAAAATTTAGAAAAATACCCTGAAAATGTTACAATAACCCACCATGGCAATATGCCAGTGAGGTAAAACGCCACTTAAAAAAAATATCAAAACCTGCACACAAAAGTACAAAACCTGCACACAAAAGTCCAAAATTAAAGTAAATAAGCAGCTAAAGGGTTAAATAATATAAAAATAGCCCCAAGAAGCATCCTAACATAAAATAGAAACTATGGCAATATGCTACAAAGTAAGTGACTACTTGGAAGAAAAGAAAGACAAACCTCAAAACCTGCACATAAAAGTAAAAAAAAGTATCACATTTGTTTAAGGGGTTAAAATTGAGAAAAATACCCTGTCACAGTAACCACAATGGCAATATGCCAGTAAGGTTAAACTCTACTTGAAAAATATCCACTTGGAAGAAAAGAAAGACAAACCTCAAAACCTGCACATAAAAGTAAATGAAAGTGTCAATGACACTGTAGCTCAACTTGTCAAGACAAAGATATGCACATGTATAGTATGTTACACAGCAATGACAAACATCTAGGTAATGACCTGATAACAAAGGTACATATAAAGTATTGTAATGGTCTGTACATAAATACTAACCGTTGCCTGTAACAAATGTATAGGTAAAGTATTGTAAAGGTGGGTGACAGTCAGATGCTGAACTAGAAAAGACAACTTTGAGTCCCAGAGTGGGTCTGACTGAACCCCAAAATATTTGTTCTCATAGCACAGTGATAACAAAGGCATCCCAAAACACACTCGTTCCTGTCCCAAGGTGAAAACAAAGGTACCCAAGAAGTTTTGTGAAGATCAATTCATAAATACGAGCTGTATAGAACTTGTGACAAAAAACTGATTGGACCTCATTTTGGTACAAAATGGCCACTGGCAGCCATCTTGAATTTTGGACCGTACCCAGAAACACTCATTCTCGTCCCAAGGTGATAACAAAGGTACCCAAGAAGTTTTGTGAAGATCGGTTCATAAATACAGCCTCTAACCTGAGCCGTATTGACATGTGTGCTCACATTGTGCAAGTAGCACTGAATAAGTCAAAGTTCATCTAATTTGCATAATTTCTGCACGAAAAAAAACCCCTTAGAATATGTGATGTATTCCATGTTACTAAACATTCATACAAAAATTTATTCAAATCAGAACTTTCATACAGAAGTTCTGTACAAAAGACTGATTGCACTAATTTTGGTACAAAATGGCTGCTGGTGGCCATCTTGAATTTCGGATTCATCCCCAAAGGGTTTTTGTAGACCCGAAAGGTGTTATCGAATGACATAGGAAGTTTTTTGTTCATCCAGTCATGCATAAAGAGGGAGACGTGAAGGCTGTAGAGATCTTTAAATTTCAGAATGCTACAATCTCTGAAAGGAGGGTCTGTGTGTGAGTTATATGCTTTCCTAGTTATGATTCGGACAGCTCTTTTTTTGCAGCTTGAAAATTCTGTTGGTGTAGGTTGAATGACCACAAACCTGAACACCATATACGAGATGACAGTGGATCAATGAAAAGTTTTCATTGCCTTTGCGGGGAGAAATTTCTTTTCCCTACTTAGGGCAAAAATTGCACTTGCCATTCTTGAGCACACTGCGGAAACATGGTGTTTAAATTTCATATTTTCGTCTATATACACACCAAGGAACTTTAGAATGGCTTTGTTCCCAACAGCCTCAATATTTGAATTATTCAGAGATAATTTAACGTTGTTTACCCTTTACAAATCATTTTGTGGGTGAAGAAGCATATATTTAATTTTAGTGGGGGTGAGGGCTAATTTGTTGGCAGAACACCAGTGATTAATTTGGGCTATTTCGAAATTTACACTATCTGTAAGAGTGTCAAGGTTGTTGCCTGATCTATATGCCGTTGTATCATCGGCAAAGGAAAGTAGATTGAGCACAGTGGAGTTACTGATATCGTTAATGTACAATAAGAATAGACCCTTGAGGTACACTGGTATTTATGGTTAAGGTTTCTGAAAAAATATTCGAGAATGAGATAAATTGGCTTCGGTCAGTTAAATAATTTTGAAACCACTGGTGGGTTATACCTCTAATACCATAGTATTCAAGTATGTGGAGTAAGATTGAGTGGTCAATGCTGTCGAATGCTTTCGAGAAGTCTAAGAATATAGAAAGGCTGCAGTTCTTTGTTGATTTATCATTTTCAGTTACCACACTATTCAGTAAGTGCAATATAGGGTGGACAGTCGAATGGCTTGTTCTAAAGCCAAACTGGTACTTGTATAAGATGTTACTTTTATCAATAAACTCCACTAGTCTTTTGTACATTAATTTCTCAAGTACTTTGGAGAACGTGGTAGGATACTGATAGGGCGATAATTGTTAAAAATTTGAGGATCACCAGATTTGAAGATTGGTATGACTTTGGCTATTTTCATTTTGAATGACACATGACCAGATGAAAATGAAGTATTAATGATGTGTGTTAATGGACTGAGAACTTCATAAGCGACTGCTTTCAAGAATTTCGTGGACAGTTCACCCTGATCCCTTGTTGGTTTTGAGGACAACTTAGAAATGTTATGAATAACTTCCTGAGTGTTCGTTGGGAGTCAGAAATAATGAGTTTCCGTTACTTTGCTTCAAGTAGTGTGAAAAATTATAAATTCTAAGTAATTTGTATATTTTTTGTACTTACCAATGGCCCAGACTAGCTGGTGCTAACTCAAAAAATAATCCAGGGCCAAACACAAATTTTGCCCCCCAATCCCCCAAATTTGCATGCAAAACCAAACATTTTATGTCCTATCTGGTCCTCCATACTTTTGCGAACTGCGCATGTGCAGTATCCAGGAAGACACCAAAATTGGCGAGCAACCAGCATTCTTTCTAAAAATTGCCTGCTAAATGTTGTAAACAGCGGGGAGGTATGAGTGCCCATTCATGGGAGGGCCATACCCATTCGGGCCATTGGTGAGTATAAAAAATATACAAATTACTTTGAATTTATATTATTTTTATACAACCAATGGCCCAGACTAGCTGAATCGTAAAAAGGCTGGAGAGCCTAGGACATAGAGGAAAATCCAATTACTCAATCACTTCATATATATCTCCTACAGGAGAATAGGAGAGAAAGGAATTACATTTTGCGAGAAACGAGAAGGGCATAACACCAACAATGTAATTGAGTATTACATAGTATATATTTCTCCATTTAATGCCAGCATAACCCTTATGCTAATTCGGTGAAGGGAAGCCAAAATATAAAGATAGTCCAGAGAATGAGACTCTTTATACTCATTTAAAAGTGTCCGAGGATTGTATATTAACGCCCATTTGACACGTGACATATACAAATGCTTCACAGTGAGCTACACTTTAAAAACAATACATAAATGAGACATATTATTTGCTTCACACCGAGCTACACATTAAAACCATCCCAGCACCGATTCGGGATTACCGACACCAGAGGAGGTCTTCCCTTGCTTTTCACTATAAAACCAGATGATCATAAGGAAAAAAAATGCCCCCCCCCACCCCTCTTCCCCTTGTTCTGAGGTACATGACCACAGAACAAAGAGGGTAGCCAAACAGCGTCACTGCTGGAATGGGTTGCCTAAATAACTATAGATGTAATCATTTAGTGGACGACATTCTGAGCAACAGACAGAGGACCTAAATATCTCAGGTCATCGGAGATGAACTCTAAATTTCTAAGGTAAAACTTGGTAAATGTAGAAGGCTGTGTCCAGTACGCAGCTTTCATGAGATCAGTAATGGCTATACTGTTAGAATAAGCCCAGGAAGTGGACAGTGCTCTAACTTCATGCGCTGATATCTTATTTACAGAACGCTGATCTGAAGATAGACTTTCATAGGTAATGCGAATTGCCAACTGAATCCATCTAGCAATAGAATGAAAAGAAATATCTCTTCTGTTAGGAATTAACGAAAGAAAGAAGCGTTTTCTTCCTTTTCTTATAAAATCTGATCGGCGTTTATATATTCGCATAGCCCTGACTGGACACAGCAGAGGTCTACGGTTGTCCGTAGACGGCAGAGCCTTCATGGTAATAGGCTCAGGCCGTTTATCTGGATCCTGGTTTTTAGCCAAAAATCCCACTTCTGTAGTTAAAGTAATGGTATTACCAACACTACGGGAGTAAGATTCATCAACAGATAAAGCATGGAGTTCACTAACTCTTGTAGCAGAGGCAAAGGCTAAGAGAAATGCTGTTTTATAGGTAAAAAATTTGAACTCTACAACGTCCAACAGCTCAAACGGAGCTTCCTTAAGCTTTAACAGAACCAAAGCCAAATTCCACTTAGGAATTAATCTGAGGGTTCTAGGTCTAATAATAAAGAAATTTCTAACAAGTTTGGATAATGAAGCATTAGATCCAATTGCCAAGTTATCATAATGAGCGTAAGTGTCCAATAACATAGAGAACGTCAAACAGGTAGACCAGAAAGTTTCCAAAATCCGGTATGGACGGATCATAGACGTCTATCGACTGATCCTTACACCAACGGAAGAAAACCTTCCACTTCACTGCGTAATTCAATGAAGAGGAGGACCTCCTGCAGTTTCAAATTGCGTCCACTGCTCGTCCTGTAAATTGCTTGCCGTGCAAGAAGGACCGCACAACGGAAATACGTGAAGGTTGAGACCTTCCAGGTTGTGATGCAGCGCGCGTGACTTCCCCTGATAAAGGTCCTTTCACGGAGGAAGCTTCCGGGGAACGTCTCATAACAGACACCTGAGAAGATTGATCCACGGTTGCTGTGACGTTTCTGTGACGACAGAGATGCTATTAGCAGAATTTTGCAGTGAGACTGTTTGATCTTCAACAGAATCTGCTGAATCAATGGAGCTGGAGGATGCACATATCCTATCATTCCGTCCCATGAGATTGACAGAGAGTCTACTGCGTACGTTTGATGGTCTGGTCATGGCGACACGTACGTCTGCAACGAATTGTTCAGGTGTGTCGCGAACAAATCTATCATGGGGCGATTCCACTGGTAGGAAATCTGTCTGAATACCCGCTTGTTGAGTGTCCATTCCGATGGCAACAGGCGACCTTTCCGAGATAGTGAGTCTGCTAATACGTTCAGACGACCCCGGTATATGACAGACCGATAGTTGAGCATGATGATTCATGATATGCAGAAGAATTTTCTCCGTTAGTTCGCATAACGGAATCAAATGAGTGCCTCCTTGGTTCCTGATATACGCTACCACTGTCGAGTTGTCCGACAATATCTGAACATGAGCGTCTGCTATAAGGTGAATCCAATGTTGTAGCACAAGCCATATTGACATCATCTCTTTGATGTTTATGTGTTTCTCTAGAAAGCGAGGGTCCCAAAGACACTTTGAGTCCATCGGGCTCAGGGTCGCGCCCCAACCCGTCTGACTCGCATCCGTCATAATAGTGAAAGCCAGATCCGGCAACTGCATCGGAACTCCTTGAGTTAACCACTGAATACCTGCCCAAATCTGGACTCTTTGTTTTACCAGGTCGTTAAAACAATACTGGTCTCGAGCGAATGCGTCTTCACACTCCAGTTCTGAGTAAAGAATATCAGGAGGGGACGTGTGTGCAAGCGACCCATCAGAATAAGATCAGCAGCCGCTCTGCACAACCCCATCAGGCGAATAAATTCCCCCGCTGTTAATGCATCTGAGCATAACAACTGACTAATTTGGGTCTGGGTAACGGCAGACGAACCAGATTGTTGTGAGTCTCGAAGCTCATCCCCAAGTGAATGAACGACTTGAACGGAGCTAGATCCGACTTCTTCTCATTTACGATGAAGCCGAGACGTCGGAGCAAAAGAAGCAGACTCTGAACATCGTTCTGAAGAATAGTTTTGTTGCCGTATCTCTGAAGAATGTTGTCCACGTAAGCCGACGTTACCGAAGACGAATGAGCTCGGAAGTGAGACATTACCGAATTCATTATTCGAGTGAAAGCCCAGAGCACCAGGTTCAGACCAAAGCCCATCGGTCGGAACTGATACACTGTCCCTTGCACGGCGAACCGCAGGTACTTTCTGTATGCCAGATGTACCAGTACATGAAAGTACGCATCCTTTAGATCTATGCTTGCAGCATAGTCGTTCACTCGAATTCTCGCCCTTACCGACCGAATTGTCTCCATATAGAACTTTGGACCTACGATAAGCTTGTTTATCTAACTCAAGTCTATTACTGGTCGGAACGAGCCGTCTGGCTTCGGTACGAGGAACAGGTGACTGTAAAATCCTAGAGAATTTTGTTTCTCGACGACCTCTATTGCTTCTTTTGATAAGAGAGCCTGTACCTCCGCTAGGAGAGACTCTCTTTTGCAAGGATTTGCCGGAATATTTGTCCACCGCGGACACCTTGTTAGTGGTGGTTTCGCTCAGAAAGATAGCCGTAGGCCGTCCGAGACTACATTTCTCACCCTGGTCTTCCGTAATTGTTATCCAGTTTGTTGTGAATCTTGATAACCTTCCACCAACTGGCAAGCAATAGAGGTCCTGACTTTCACCTGTAGGACCTGCGAGGCTTACGGGAGGAGAAACCAAGTCCCCCTCGCGAAGAGCTTCGACCCATCGGCTTAGGAGCGTCTCACCGGTAGTCTCGATGAGACCTATGCCCCTTTCCCAAGTCGTTGTGTTGACGATCTCTAGAGTAATTATAGTAGGGTTTCCTATACCCTCGCGAGGAGTCCCCTTTTGACGACTTCTGTCTGGGACGTCCTCCTTTACTCTTTTCTGCTGTAGCGGGTCGATTAGACGCTGACTTTAGAAGCAGAGTATTAGATGCTTTCTTTGTAGATTGGTCATAAACCAATGAAAGCTTGTTGTCAAATATTGTGTGACCGGAGACCGGAGCGACTCGGAGAGAGTGTTTTTCACCTTGTCATCTATTAAAGATGATGATACAAGGGCACCATCACGTCCGATTAACTCCAAATTAGCCACTGTTAAGGCAGAGTTATATGTGGTAAACATAACTGCCCTGGAAAGAGGTACGAACATCCTCAAATTCCTTCCCGTTGAGACATTGCAACACAGCTCTTGAAAGGTGATCTGCGTAAGACATAGCGTCCAAATTCGCTCTATATGAAGAAATTTGGGGTAGTATTGATGGATAGAATCCATCGCAACCATGTGCTGTTCCGAAAGGGAAGGGTAATCTTCTTCCATATCCCTTTCACCATCCAAATGAATCAGTTGTGACTCTTGGTCTACCGCATCTGAATGTGCAGATGACTGGACCGACCCAGCACCATCAGACAGCTCAGGTTCTGAGACTGCTGTAGGCTGCTCTTGCACTTGCTGGGATGCTGTTATGAGCTGCGCAATCTGCGACTGTAACGGAGGCCTGAGGAGCAGTGGTCTTCTGTTTCTTGGCCACCTGCTGCTCCTGGGACGGTGTGTCAAAGATGGCTCTTTTCTCTGGACGTCCTGATAAACGAGGCCTCATCTCCTTAGCTACCGGATGGTCCGACTTCGCAGATGATGAGTGGTCCCTTCTCGGCAATGCAGACTGGATATCTGAAGTCGTGTAGCTAAGGTGCGGTCATGTGCGCTTTGTAGATGACGTTGTGGAGGCCGTAACTGCAGCCGAGGCCGGCTGCGAACTATATGGAGCATCCCGGACGGAAGGTGCGGACGTATGTTCTGACTCATGCAAGTTTCTAATCACAACATCTGGCCCCAGATGCTGTTGGGAAAGAGAGGGACCTCTCTCGCTCACGGTACTTTCAGACCTTGCCGAGCTTCCCACGGTATTTGCCGGCTTCTTCCTCTGTTCCGGCATCGCTGGGTGAGGATGTTTATGTTTTATGGTGCTCGCTCTACCCAATCCACTCCTATCGACCGCAACGGACACACTCGGCATCATGGTACCCACGGATGGAGTAACCGCTTCACCGGTTGAGCTAGCTGGCAACAACGGACTAAAACCACCGGCTTTATGCCCTGTCTAATATTCAGGAGCACCTTGGCAGCTAGCTCTGTTTGCTCATCTGAGCGCAACGACGGTAGCACACTATCTCTAGGCATCACGTAAACATCACCATGTTCTTGTTCCTCTGAAAAAGAAACAGAGAAACTTGATTGACTTTGTGGCGAGAGGACCGGCATTGGCCTCTCACTGCTAACAACGTACCGTGACACCCGTCTACAACGTTTGTCATCCCATCCGACACAGGTTGGACAAGAATTAGTGGGACTACAAGCAAGGCAACAAGCATGTAAATCTGAGGAAGACTTCCTCGCCTTGCATTTTGAGCAATAAGCTTTCATAATGAAGCAAAACAAAGTCGACACTACTCCCACCAACTCCACAATAAATATATGAAAAAGATACATAATAAATAACATTCAAAATATAAATCGAAAAATTAATTTCCCAAAAAATTTTTTTCAAAAATTTTGACAGGAGCCCAAGTTCTCAAAGGGAACAAGACGAGCCCAAAGGTATCCCGATAGAGCCTATGTGTGGACAAAATTCCAAAATTAATTGCTACACTACCGGAATATTATAAATGTATCTTACAACAGTCCTACCATGAAATAAATAGAAACTACATATATTTAAACAACGTTGCCAATGTAAACAACGTTAGAAGAAAAAATGGAAACAAGACCCCAGGCACTGAATAAAGAGGCCCGAAGTCAGCAACAGATTTAGAACTATCCGATGTAAAGCAAGATCTTCAGAAGAGAAAACGATACATCGGATGTAAGATGCATGACCCAAATCACCTAAACATCCCTAGAGTGAGGCCATAACCATGGGGATATACAGAATAAACATTCTGTGTAACACGTCAAACTCCTAAGAAATTTTTTTTTTTAATTTCAATAAAATAAGATAAAAAGCTTGGGAGTTTAGCTGGGGGCTTCAAGGAAGGATAGGGAAGGAACACTTAACAAACAGTGTAAAAATCATTAGCAAGAATGATGACGTCCGGCCCATGTCCCGAAATTGGGAAACATGAAATAATTTAGATAAAAATAATAAAGTTACAGCCCTGAACATTTCCAACCACCGTTGTTCCCTTCCATCATCCAATTATGTCCTTGGATCCACCAATTTTACCATTGATTTGTGTCTGGCATCATTAAAACTGAGATTTAAAAGCACAGATGTCAATTTGTTGTTACTGACTGGAGGGCCAAACAAAGAAAGAAAGAATGATGGTTGGCGCCAATTTCAGTGTCTTCCTGGTTACTGTGCATGCACAGTTCGCAAAAGTATGGGGGACCAGATAGGACATAAAATTTTAGGTTTGCATGCAAATTTTGGGAATTGGGGGGGCAAAATTTGTGTTTGGCCCTGGATTAATTTTTGAGTTAGCACCAGCTGGTCTGGGCCATTGGTTCACCTACTGAAAGATTAGCAATAGATCCACGATCAGAAGAGGAACAAGACCTTTTTGACTTTCTTTTATTCGGCTGTTGAGTTGAAGGCTGAGTGAAAAGACGTTGAGTAATCTGCTGAGGATCAAAACACCGGTGGCTCTTTGTGTGAATTTTTTATGAACTGCTGCATAGTGATGAGACAATTAATCAGTATGAAAAAAAAAGTTTGTTAACATGTTCATGCTGCTGTGCTCCGGTTTATTGAATTTACAAATGATGTTTTACATTAGAAATAACAAATAAGGCATTTTAAGATAGAAATGAAAGTGTCAATGACACTGTAGCTTAACTAGTGTGTTGTGTTTGAAGAAAAGGTTAATGTTCAATGTTTATGAAAGGATTATGAAATAAGACAAGAATTGTGATAATTGTGAATATGTTCATTTCTGTTCCCTGTATGCTATGTTTATGATAAAAATAATATGAGGTGTACACTGTACTAAAGAGCTGAGGGGTGGGTTAATATGACCTCACAGTTAATGTATGTGGCCCTCACAGTTAATGTATATCAACGAAAGTTACAGTGAAATTATTCCAAAACAAGTCATCCTATCAAGTTACATTGAAATCCCTTCATAAATATGGCCTGTAGGCTGTGCTAAAGGTTTACGGGCTTTGGGCCCCTGTAGCCGTCAGTTTCCCAACTGCGTCCAAGGGGACGTTCTCATCTAGACATTATATGAAGAAGTCAACCTACCAAGTTACAAAGAAATCCCTTCATAAATATGACCTGTAGACTGTGCTAAAGGTTTTTGGGCTTTGGTCTTGGGCAGCCATCATGGTTGAATGATCGCAACCAAAAGGGGACATTCTCATCTGGGCATCATCTGGAGTGATCCTACAAAGTTACAATGAAATCCCTTCATAAATATGACCTGCAGACTGTGCTCAAGGTTTTCGGGCTTTGGGCCACTGAAGCCGTCACAGTTCACCAATCATGACCAAAAGGGGATGTCATCATCTAGGCATTATATGGAGTCAAACTAACAGGTCACAATGAAATCCTTCCATAAACATGACCTATAGACTATGCTAAAGGTTTTGGGGTTTTGGGCTCGGGCAGCCATCAAGGCTGAATGATCGCGACCAAAAGGGGATGTTCTCATCTAGACATTATTTGGAGTCATCCTACCAAGGTACAATGAAATCCCTTCATAAATATCACCTGTAAACTGTGCTAAAGGTTTTCGGGCTTCAGGCCCCTGTAGCCATCACAGTTGCCTAATGGTGTCCAAAAGGGGCTGTTCTCATCTAGACATTATATGAAGTCAACCTACCAAGTTACAATGAAATCCCTTCATAAATATGAACTGAAGACTGTGCTAAAGGTTTTCGGGCATTGGGCTTGGGCAGCCATCATGGTTGAATGATCGCAACCAAAAGGAGACAATCTCATTTGGGCATCATCTGGCGTGATCCTATGAAGTTACAATGAAATCCCTTCATAAATATGACCTGTAGACTGTGCGCAAGATTTTCGGGCTTCGGGCACCTGTAGCCATCACAGTTGACCAATCACAGCCAAAAGGGGACTTTCTCATCTAGACATAATATGAAGTCAACCTATCAAGATACAATGAAATCCCTTCATAAATATGACCTGTAGACTATGCTAAAGGTTTTCGGGTTTTGGGCTCGGGCAGTCATCACAGTTGACAGATCACGCCCAAATGGGGAAATTCTCATCTAGACATCATACAGAGTCATCGTAGGTATTAAACATGACCTGCAGACTGTGCAAAAAGTTTTTGGGTTTCGGGCTTGGGCAGCCATCACGGTTGACAGATCATGCCCAAAAGGTGACGTTCTCATCTAGACATTATACAGAGGCATCCTACCAAGTCGATCATGACCAAAAGGAGACGTTCTCATCAAGACATGACCCCAAACCTGTATATGAAATTTCGTGATGATCAGACAAGAACTACAGGGTGTAGCCTGTACTTGAAGGTTGAATAAAAAACTTTAACCACAAACTCCAAATGTTAACTAAACAGGGGAAAAAAAAAACAAAAAAACACTTGAACCTTCAGTAAAAAACTTTAACAGACAGACGGACAGACAAAAGTCATGACTATAGCCCTCACTGTAAACGTTCTCATCTAGACATTATATGAAGTCAAACCTACCAAGTTACAATGAAATCCCTTCATAAATATGACCTGTAGACTGTGCTAAAGGTATTTGGGCTTCGGGCAGCCATAATGGTTGAATGATCGCAACCAAAAGGGCACATTCTCATCTGAGCATCATCTGGAGTGATCCTACAAAGTTACAATGAAATCCCTTCATAAATATGACCTGTAGACTGTGCTCAAGATTTTCGGGCTTCGGGCACCTGTAGCCATCACAGTTGACCAATCACGACCAAAAGGGGATGTCATCATCTAGGCATTATATGGAGTCAACCTAACAAGTTACAATGAAATCCTTCCACAAATACGACCTATAGACTATGCTAAAGGTCTTTGGGCTCGGACAGCCATAAAGGCTGAATGATCGCAACCAAAAGGGGATGTTCTCATCTTGACATTATTTGGAGTCATCCTACCAAGCTACAATGAAATCCCTTCATAATTATGACCTGTAAACTGTGCTAAAGGTTTTCGGGCTTTGGGCTCGGGCAGCCATCATGGTTGAATGATCACAACCAAAGGGTACAATCTCATCTGGGCATCATCTGGAGTGATCCTACGAAGTTACAATGAAATCCCTTCATAAATATGACCTGTAGACTGTGCTCAAGGTTTTCGGGCTTCGGGCACCTGTAGCCATCACAGTTGACCAATCACGACCAAAAGGGGATGTCATCATCTAGGCATTATATGGAGTCAACCTAACAGGTTATAATGAAATCCTTCCATAAATATGACCTTTTGCCTATGCTAAAGGTTTTTGGGCTCGGGCACCCATCAAGGCTGAATGATCGAGATCAAAATGGGACGTTCTCATCTAGACATTATTTGGAGTCATCCTACCAAGTTACAATGAAATCCCTTCATAAATATGACCTGTAGACTGTGCTAAAGGTTTTCGGGCTTCGGGCCCCTGTAGCTGTCACAGTTGCCCAATCACGTCCAAAAAGGGACTTTCTCATCTAGACATTATATGAAGTCAACCCACCAAGTTACAATGAAATTCCTCAATAAATATGACCTGTAGACTGTGCTAAATGTTTTCGGGTTTTGGGCTCGGGCAGTCGTCATGGTTGGCAGATCATGCCCAAATGGGGAAATTCTCATCTAGACATCATAAGGAGTCATCCTACCAAGTTACAATGAAATCCCTCCATATTAAACATGACCTGCAGACTGTGCTAAAAGTTTTTTGGGTTTCGGGCTTGGGCAGCCATCACGGTTGACAGATCATGCCCAAAAGGGGACGTTCTCGTCTAGGCATTATACAGAGGCATCCTACCAAGTTACAATGAAATCCCTTCATAAATATGACCTATAGACTGTGCTAATGGTTTTCGGGTTTTGGGCTCGGGCAGCCATACCAGTTGATCAATCGCGACCAAAAGGGGACGTTCTCATCTAGACATGACCCCAAACCTGCATATGAAATTTCGTGACAATCAGACAAGAACTGCGGGGTGTAGCCCGTGCTAAAGAAAATGTGAACAGACTCACAGACTAACAGACTTCCGCACGCGTGATGGCAATAGCTTATCTTGACTTTGTCAAGTTAAGCTAAAAATGCTGACTCAGCATTTTTTCAAAGTCCCGAAAATGTACCTTATGACAAAATCGATAGCAATTTCTTTTTACCATTCCTTTCTGTTGGTCCCAAAGAAGCCTCACGCCAAATAAAAATTCTCAGTGCCGTGCAGGTTTGAAGATATGGACATTTTTATTTTTTTCTATTTTTGGCTCCTGAGGTTCCCACGGGGCTGCAGGCAGGAGGAATTTTTTTGGCATAAATCAAGTACTTATAACCCAATAATACCTCATATTAAATTTGGTTTAAATTGGCCTCTCGGTTCAGAAAATAGAAATTCTGGGCGGGGCAAAAATTCTTGCCCCTCCCAGAACAAAGGCAAATATTGCCCGTCAAACTTCTCTTGAACAAACTTGAGTCTTCACCTCAAATGGAAGCTGCATACTAAATATCAAGTCTCTGTTATGGCTGGTTCATGAGAAGAAGATTTTAAAAGATTTTGTGCATTTTGGCGCCACCCCCCTCCTCAATATGAGCAGAAACCCAATTTGAAGAAAAACCCAAATGCCCCTATATAACCGCTACTCATGTGAATTTTCATTGAACTGCAGCCAGTGGCTTGGGAGAAAATGACCCAAACACCACCTTCACGACGTATGACGCACGACAGACGACGGACAAAAAGTGATCAGAAAAGCGCACTCTGACTTTCAGTCAGGTGAGCTAATAAACATCAGTGCCTGGACGTTTCAGCAGTGACTGGCCTGAGACATTTCAATGACCTCAGTCTGAAGTTGCACAAACTTCTTTGCAACACTGTATATATATAAAATAGTGACATTAGTATTTGCTGATAAATTACATACGCAGTACTAATTATGTACAGCTGAAGTATGCAAGCAAACACCGCAAACATATAACCACCAATAAATGATAATAGTGATCAATGTATCTGTGAAAGAATGTATGTGTATGTGTGTATATGTATGTATACGATTATTGTACAGCCATTGATCACCGTGTGTGGATTCTAGGCTTTAAAATTATTATTATTATTATTATTATTATTATTATTATTATTATTATTAATAAAATGGGAACAAAATCTGATTTTGTATGTATAAGGTAGGTTGTGAAAAGAATTGTATTTTTGTGAAATAAATCTCTGAAAGTTGGTGTTTAATCAAATAAACTCAGCTGACAGGCCAGACAAATTTCATTTGACGTCAACCTGAGTTGTACAAACTGCTTTGCAACATTTAGTCGGTCTCAGAATTGAGCACATTAGGGAAATGGTGTTCACTTTATATTGAAAATGGTTTCTAGAGTAAATTTTGATGAGGAATCTGATGGTGCAGTCAGAAAATTGGAAAAAGGTGCCCAAATTAGGGTTTTAGGGGCATGAACCCCAATTTGGGGGTTTTGGTATATTATGGCTTATAATTCTCATTTCAATGACAATTGTCAAAATATTTGATGTGGTTTATGTATTATTGGGGTATTCTGCATAGTTTGGTTATGGACCATACGGTCCACACAATATGGTTGTATCTATTGTTTGTTGCAATATCATGTAACTTAAATTGCTATGTTTGTTACTGCATATTTTTAACCATATTTCAGTCTTGTGGGGGTCTCCTAGGGTTATGGGGATGGGGCTTGAATGTTACACTTATTACTTATGAAAAATACCATCTTACACTAGGCCATTATCTGTATATTTAAATGACATATTTCAACAGAATATGATGTAAGCCACTGCTCTTTGGTGGAATAAATAGACTGAATGATATTTGGAACCTATAATTTCAGTTATCTATGTTGGGGCTCCCCATGGGAGCACGAAATTTGAAGATAGAACTCAATCTCAACTGCTTTTTTGCAACAAACAAGCATGAAATGGCTTTCAATTCATATAAACTTGTGTTACATTTTAGTACTGAGACCACTCATGAGAACTCACTATAAAAATATGGAAAAAAAACTCCATTAAGAGTGGTTTAGAAGCAGTAAAATGGGAGAAAATCATCGAAAAAACTAAATTTTGACCAGTTTCGAATCCAAACATACAGAAATAACTGGATTGATATGGATATAGAGGCAGTAAAACAAGAGCAAATTGTCATGAATTTCAAGAAAAAACTCAATTTCGACTAGATTTTGTTGGCAACAAACATAAAATGATCTTTATTCCTTCTAAACTTCTGTTATATTCATGAAATGAGGCCACTTTTGAGGATACACTAGAAAACATATAAGTGAAGTCCTTCGAAGGTGATACAGAGGCCTGAAAATGAGAAATTTCACATTTATGTAGTGCGAATTATTCCAAGAACAGGTCTACAGTCAGATACATTCTCTGGCTGAGCTGAATGTGTTACTTCCTATTTGAATCATTTACCTGGCAAAACTATTCATGTGATATCTGTCCCCCCCCCCCCCCACCCCCTTCGGGGGACTATTAAAGTATCCAGTATCCACCTGTGTGCTATGGCGTCCACCTGTGCATCCATCTGTCCATCCATCCATCCCACATTGGTTTCCCAATGATAACTTTAGTTACAGTTGGCCAAATCAAATGAAATTTGGTACGGAGGTGTATCAACATAAAATACAGGTCAAGTTCAAATCGGTGTAATCCGACACTTTTTGCCAGAATGATGCCCCTTTTTCAACTTTAAAAATTAATTTTTCTTGGTTTGCCGATGATAACTTTAGTTATAGTTGGCCAAACCAAATGAAACTTGGTATGTAGGTGTCCAACAATTTTTGCCGGAGTTGTGCACCTTTTACGACTTCGAAAATTCTTTTTTTTTTTAGGTTTTCCGATAACTTTACTTGTTGTTGACTGAATCAAATAAAATCTGGTATGAATATGTCTCAACATAAAATACAGATCAAGTTCAAATTGGGGTTTAGTCCGGCATATTTTTCCACAGTTATGTCCCTTTCTCGACTTGAAATATTCAATTTTTTTTTAAATACCTCAAATTGCACACTTTTTTTTCAGGGGACATGTGGCCGGGCAGCCTTTTATTGAGGACTACTCAGGCTGTGTGGGTGTTTCCAAAGGCAGACCAGACACAGGAAGGGAACATAATATCTCTGATTTAAGTCAAAAACTTCCAAAGCCCAAAGACTGGAGCGAATTCTTACCTAATCAAAATAATAAACTTCAAATCACTGGCTTGCTGGCTGACTAATTTTTGTATTCTGATTGTCAAATCGAGAAAGATGTCCATGTGTGAAAGGGAAGTCTGAGTTTTTTTGTCAAGAGTGATAGAACACAACCTCCTTGTGAGATCAAAGATCTGAACACAACCTCCTTGTGAGATCAAAGATCTAAAATCATCCAATAAGGAAGCAGTTCCCTGTCTCGCTATGCATGAGGTGTTTGCAGCCAAGCAGCATCCTGGTGTTTGTGTGTTTTGCTGATGATACTGATGTGTTTGTGATGTTACTCTTTGTGGCGCACCAGTGTGAGGATTCTCTTTACTTCTGGTAAGGAACAGTGTCATCAAAAAGTGGGATAACTTATCATAGTGTTCACAGGTTGGCTAATAGATTAGGGGAAGACATCTGTCAGTTGCTATCTGCATTCCATGCGATAACTGGCAGTGACTATACACAGCAATTTTATGGTAGGTTAAAGACCAGTTTTTAAATTTAAAAAAGTACTGAAGAAACCAAGTTTACAGAAACTATTACACAGTCTGGATTCCCCTGTTCTTGATGAGGACAATGTTATCCACTTCATCTTACAAGTTGTCTATAATAGGCCCAGGTCTGAGATTACTCCAGGAGACTCACAATATGAATGATATTTGTAAAAAAAAGTCATCCAAAGAGACATCTTGAACTTAAACATCTCCCTCCTGTTGCAAATTCTTTAAAATTTAGGATCAAAAGATGTCACTATGTCACACATATGATGATGAATTGTTTGGATGGAGATTTAATTGCTCTGAATCCACTGGAATTTGGCTGGAGTTAGTTGATGGGGCAATGGTTTCGGTTTGGTTTCATTGCCCACCACTTCCATCAGAGTTACCTATACTAAGTGCTCATCTAATTGTGATGATGTGGATGGCGATGAACTTACTTTTTCAGATGACGATTCCAGTGAACAGAGTTCTGATGATTGCTTTCCTTCTAGTAGCTCAGATGAAGGATCAAGTGATGAATGAGTATATACAATACTATATACATAAATATACACTTTACTTGATAGTAAACAAGTTTTCCTATAAATTTATGTTTCAAGTGTATCCTCATACGTGAACTTACTACTTGAATTTAGCAGAAGTTTACAAGGAATAAAGGTAATTTTATGTTTGTTGCCAACAAAATTCTAGTCGAAATTGAGTTTTTTCTTGAAATTCACGACAATTTGCTCGTTTTACTGCCTCTATATTGATATCAATCCAGTTTTCTCTGTACGTTTGTATTCGATTCACATGTGTGGCCTCACCACTCGATTATTACACAAATTTACGAGGAATAAAGACCTTTTTGTGACCGTCGACAACAAAAAACTGGTTCAAATTGAGTTTTTTCTTCAAATCTTTTGACAATTTACTCTCATTTTACTGCCTCTAAACCACTGTTAATGGAGTTTGTTGCATATTTTTGTAGTGAGTTCTCATGAGTGGTCTCAGTACTAAAACGTAACACAAGTTTATGTGAATTGAAAGCCATTTCATGCTTGTTTGTGGCAAAAAACCAATTTAGATTGAGTTTTTTCTCCAAATTTTGTGCTCCATGGGGAGGCCCTACATAGATAACTGAACTTATAGCTTCCAAATATCATTTCAACTATTTATTCAACTAATAGCAGTGGCTCACATCATATTCTGTTGAAATATGTCATTCAAATATACAGATAAGGGCCTAGTGTAAGATGGTATTTTTCATAAGTAATAAGTGTAACATTCAAGCCCCACCCCCATAACCCTAGGAGTCCCCTACAAGACTGAAATATGATTAAAAATATGTAGTAACACCAATAGCAATTTAGGTTACATGATATTGCAACAAACAATCAACCTAAATAAATTTAAAGCTAATACTATAGATACAACCATATTGTGTGGACCATATGGTCCATAATTCCTATTTGGGGTTCACCTGAGGCCCTTAATAATCAAACCGTGATGTTATTGTAACCAAACTATGCAGAAGACCTCAATAAAACATAAACCACATCAAATGTTTTGAAAATTGTCATTTATATGAGAATTACAAGCCATAATATACCAAAACCCTAATTTGGACACCTTTTTTCAATTTTCTGACCACACCATCACATTCCTCATTGAAAATTATTCTAGAAACCATTTTTAACATAAAGTGAACACCATTTCCCTAATGTGCGCAATTCTGAGACCGACTAATTGTGTATATCCCTTTCGATGTAGTGGCCTGTGGGCTTTGAAAAATGATTAAAACAACTGCAAGGATTAGGAGTTTAAGAGACTGAATTATCATAGAGTTTGAATACTCAAACACTGAAACACTTTAACACTGACCATCTGTCACTGGCATTGACAATCAGTCGATTGTGTATTCAAACCATCGGCATTCATCTGATGGGGCTTTCTTCTTATCTGCTCATCACTATTGAGACAAGATGATCACTGAAGAAGAAATCTCTCATAAAAGGTGCTGAACACAATGAATTTGTGAATGAACACAAGGCAGAAGATGCAGATGCCACCCAGGGAATTATCCCTGTGTACCAATTCCAGATTAAAAATATTTCTAGAAGTTGTACGAATTGCAGACAAAACAAGCATTTGCCATGAGATGGCAAAATCCCTTGACCGCAAAGAGAGAAGTGGCTTGAAAAGTTTATGAAGAAAAACAAGATCATCTCTCAATGTATGCCTATAAATATAGAACCTTAGTGAGCTCGCTCACATACCCCACACACACCCCGATATTTCAAGCTCTAATCATTTTTTAAAAATAAACATAGATTCTAGGAATACTGCAGAAAACAGTGTTCTGTAGTTTCAACGGTATTGAAAGAATTCAAGCAGAATTAATTTTAATTGAAATATGGAGCCATGTTAAGATTTAATGATACCAACCTTTTTAAATTCAATTTGATCTTTCCAACACACATTGTAAATAATGTAAGGTCACACTAGGTCTTTGCTGATAAAATTACTTTAGTGTATGCTTGTTTATAAAAAAGGTATCAGATTTAGAATTGCTATCCCAAATGACAGTGTTTATACACAAAAAGTGAAATAGATTATTGTTTTACTTCATGAACAAATTGGAAGTAGCTTCATATTCTAATCCTGACTTGAATAACTGCATGCTGGGAATATGGAACCGGGATTATTCTTGTGTCACAAGCTATGTCTTTTTTTATGTACACATGGTCAATACAGGAGCCAGAAATGTAAGTCAGTGAGCAAATAACTTGGCTTTAACACTTTGGAGACAATGTTTTTACTAATACATTGCTTGGTTCTTTCAAAGTATTGACATTTAAGTCACCAACAATTACAGTAGGAGGTCTATCTAATTTATCCATAACTTGAACTACGTTTTTCAGCCGAGCAGAATGAAACGCAAACTTCATCTGTAAGTCATTGTGGTAGATTCAGATACTAAAATGGCAGTAATTTAGATAATAACTGGAAGTGTGTAGAAACAAGAGGCCCCACGGGGCCTGAAGCGCTCATCTTGTACAGAACACAATTTAAACAGAGTCCAAGAATGAGTCTACATTAAGCAATCCATCTCCATAGGCTACACTGTCAATCCTTGAGTCCCTCAGGAGTGACAAAAATAATCTGGGCATCATGCCTTTTCTTCAGCTGATCATAAGTAAAATGTAGAGCTCCCCTATGAAGCCCCTTGATACAACCTATGTGGATTAACCTTAGTACCACTAGAGGGTACTGAATACAAAATTTTTAATTCTTCAGCAAAATGGCTAATTCCAGCTCCCATAGAGAGCCCAAATATTAACCCAGGCTCTTGATTTGAACACAGTTAAATCTGACTTCCCTAGAGATGTTGTGTACCGAATATGAAAGCATTCTGACTGTTGGATCTGAAGAAGAGAAATTGTAAAGAAATTTCTTCGAATTGCACTAAGTTCAAATTTGGGCTACCATAGCGAGCCCAAATATTAACCTATGGATCCGATTTGAACAAACTTGAATCTGACCCCCCTAGAGATGTTGTATACCAAACGTGAAAGCATTCTGACAAGTGAATCTGAAGAAGAAGCTTTTTCAAGAAATTCCCTCATATTGTACTAAGTTAAATTTCATGTTCCAATATGGAGCCCAAATATTAACCTAGGCACTCGAATTGAACAACCTGGAATCTGACCCCCCCTAGAGATGTTGTATACCAAATATAAAAGCATTCCGACTGGTGGATCTGAAGAAGAAGATTTTTAAAGAAATTTCCTCATATTGCACTAAGTAAAAATTTGGGCTACCATAGTGAGCCCAAATATATACCTAGGGATCTGATTTGAACAAACTTGAAACTGACCCCCATAGAGATGTTGCATACCAAATATCAAAGCATTCTGACTGATGGATCTGAAGAAGATGATTTTTTTTAAATTACCCTCCATATTGAACAAAGATAAAATTTGGGCCTCCGTAGGAAGCCCAAATATTAACCTAGGGACTTGGTGTGAACAATCTAGAATCTGACCCTCATAACAATGATGTATACCAAATATTAAAAGATTCTGGCTGGTGGTTCTGAAGAAGAAGATTTTTAAAGAATATTCCCCATATTACCCTATGTTAAAACTTCGGGCTCCTGTAGAGAGCCCAAATATGAACCAATGAGCTTTACTTCAACAAACTTTTATCTGACCCCCCTATGAATGCTGTATACCAAATATCAAAAGATTCTGATGATTGGTTCTGGAGAAAAGATTTTTTAAAATTTTTGCAAATATACTGACTCAGCATTTTTTCGATGCCCATTTCAGAACACCCTAACATAACCGATGGCAATTTTTTTCTACCATTCAATTGTACTGGTCATAAGGATACTTCATACCAAATAAAAGCTCTCTGTTCCGTGGGGTTTGGGAAATATGGGCGTTTGAAAATATTTCTATTTTTAGCTCCCAGAGTTCCCATGGGGATGCGGGAATTTTTTTTTTGCATGGGTCAAGTACTTATGACCCAATACTACCACAAACCAAATTTAGTTCATACCGGACCATCAGTTCAGAAAATAGAAATTTTGGGCGGGGCCAAAAATCTTACCCCTCCTATTACAAAGCCAAATATTACTTCAAAAACTTCGTTTGAACAAATTTGATTCTACACCTCATATGGAAGCTCCATAGCAAATATCAAGTCATTGTACACACTGGTTCTTGAGAAGAAGATTTTAAAAATATTTTGGAGCATTTTCCCCCACTTCCTCCCTATGGGGCTGGGCATGCTGAGTTGAACAAAAATGAAATGCCCCTTTGGGACCATCACTCACACAAACTTTCACTTGAATTAGCCCAGTGGTATTGGAGGAGAAGAGCAAAACATGGTGTTGACGGACGACGGACGGAGAGCGATGAGATTAGCTCAGCTTGACTTTGTCAAGATGAGCTAAAAAAAGTCCGGAAAACTGTAATTTTTAGAAAAATGACCCGGAAATCTGTTACTTGTATTTTTCAGGGTCCAGGGCCTGCAATTTCCGCAAAAATCAGACCAGCAGAATGAAACGCAAACTGGATCTGTAAGTCATTGTGGTATACTCACATACTAAAATGGCCGTAATTTCGATAATATCTGAAAGCATGTAGAAAAAAAGTCTGGAAAACTGTAATTTTAATGAACTTTTCAAAGTCGAAGGGCCGTAATTTTGGTAAAAATCAGTGGAGCAGAACAAAATGCAAACTTGATCTGTAGGCCACCATGTTAGACAAACATACCAAAAATCAGCTCAATATCTGGAAGCATGTAGAGAAAAAGCCCGGAAAACTGTAATTTTGATGAACTTTTCAAAGTCTATGGGGCCGTAATTTTGGTAAAAATCAGTGGAGCGGAACAAAACCCAAACTAGTTCTGTAGGCCACCATGTTAGACTAACATACCACAAATCAGCTCAATATCTGGAAGCGTGTAGGAAAAAAGTCTGCAAAACTGAAATTTTGATGAACTTTTCAAAGTTCAAGGGCCGTAATTTCGGTAAAAATCAGTGGAGCGGAACAAAATGCAAACTTGATCTGTAGGCCACCATGTCAGACTAACATACCAAAAATCAGCTCAATATCTGGAAGCGTGTAGAAAAAAAGTCCGGAAAACTGTAATTTTGATGAATTTTTCAGAGTCCAAGGGCCGTAATTTCAGTAAAAATCAGTGGAGCGGAACAAAACGCAAACTTGTTCTGTAGGCCACCATTTTAGACTAACATACCAAAAATCAGCTCAATATCTGGAAGCGTGTAGGAAACAAGAGGCCCCAAGGGGCCTGAGGGCGCTCACCTGACATGGTAGTCTAAATATCAACCCAGAGAATTGATTTCAACAAGTTGCATCTGCTCCTCCTAAGAAAAGCTTATACCAAATATCCAAAGATTCTGACCAGTGGATCTAAAAAAAAAAGAAGATTTTTAAAGAATATTCCTCATATTGAACTAAGTTATAATTCAGGCTGCCCATATATGAACCCAGGAACTTGGCTTTAACAAACTTAAATCTAAGGATGCTGCACACCAAATATCAAAACATTCGAACTGCTGGATCTGAAGAACAAGATTTTTAAAGAAAATTCCTCATTTTGAACTAAGTTATCATTCGGGCTCCCACAGTGAGTCCAAATATGGAACTAGGGACATGGCTTGAACAAACTTGAATCTCACCCCCCTAAGGATGCTGCATACCAAATATTAAAACAATCCGACTGCTGGATCTGGAGAAGAAGATTTGTAAAGAAAATTCCTCATTTTGAATTAAGTTATAATTCTCACTAAGTTCGAATTCAAGCTTCTATAGTGAACCCAAATATGAATCTAGGGAGCCGATTTGAACAAATATGAATCAGATCCACCACACAATGTAGCATACCAAATATCAAAAGATTCTGCCTGCTGGATCTAGAGAAGAAGATTTTTGAAGAAATTTGCCTGAAAAGCACTAAGTTCAAATTTGGGCTCCTATACTGAGCCCAAATAAAAACCCAGGGGGGCCGATTTGAACAAACTTGAATCAGATCCACCCCACAATGTTGCTTACCAAATATGAAAAGATTCTGCCTGCTGGATCTGGAGAAGAAGATTTTTTAAGAAATTTGCCTGAAATGCACTAACTTCGAATTCGAGCTTCTATAGTGAGCATAAATATGAATCTAGGAAGCCGATTTGAACAAACTTGAATCAGATCCACCCCACAATGTTGCATACCAAGTATCAAAAGATTCTGCCTGCTGGATCTGGAGAAGAAGATTTTTTAAGAAATTTGCCTGAAATGCACTAAGTTCGAATTCAAGCTTCTATAGTGAGCCCAAATATGAATCTAGGGAGCCGATTTGAACAAATTTGCATCAGATCCATCCCACAATGTTGCATACCAAATATCAAAAGATTCTGCCTGCTGGATCTGGAGAAGAAGATTTTTTAAGAAATTTGCCTGAAATGCACTAAGTTCAAATTTGGGCTCCTATACTGAGCCCAAATATAAACCCAGGGGGCCGATTTGAACAAACTTGAATCAGATCCACCCCACAATGTTGCTTACCAAATATGAAAAGATTCTGCCTGCTGGATCTGGAGAAGAAGATTTTTTAAGAAATTTGCCTGAAATGCACTAAGTTCGAATTCGAATTCGAGCTTCTATAGTGAGCCCAAATATGAATCCAGGGGGCCGAATTGAACAAACTTGAATCAGATCCACCCCGCAATGTTGCATACCAAATATGAAAAGATTCTACCTGCTGGATCTGGAGAAGATTTTTGAAGAAATTTGCCCGAAATGCACTAAGTTCGAATTCGAGCTTCTATAGTGAGCCCAAATATGAATCTAGGGAGCCGATTTGAACAAACTTGAATCAGATCCACCCCACAATGTTGCATACCAAAATATGAAAAGATTCTGCCTGCTGGATCTGGAGAAGAAGATTTTTTAAGAAATTTGCCTGAAATGCACTAAGTTTGAATTCGAGCTTCTATACTGAGCCCAAATATAAACCCAGGGGGCCAATTTGAAAAAACTTGAATCAGATCCACCCCACAATGTTGCATACCAAATATCAAAAGATTCTGCCTGCTGGATCTGGAGAAGAAGATTTTTTTAAGAAATTTGCCTGAAATGCACTAAGTTCGAATTCAAGCTTCTATAGTGAACCCAAATATGAATCTAGGGAGCCGATTTGAACAAATATGAATCAGATCCACCACACAATGTTGCATACCAAAATATCGAAAAAAAAAGTCCGGAAAACAAGTAGGACTGACTGACGGACGGACCAGTCAAAAACATTGTACCCCCGCAACTTCGTTGCATGGGATATAACAAGTTTCGTGAAGATCTGAACACATTTTTTTTCAACATTAACATGTTCAAAAAATCATTATTAGACAAACACAAAGTTTTTAACAAAAAGGAACATAACTCCCACAGAAGCCAAGGAAATTTGGCAAATATATGTATGAAACTCAACCAAGTTCTCACAATGTATGCCTGCAGCATGTTGAGTAAAAAATCTGATTACATTTGTTCAAGTTATCGCATTCAAAATGCCATTATTATATAAACACCAAATTTCAATAAAAAGGGACATAACTCCTTTAAATGTTTGGTGAATATCAAACTTGACACAGATCTTCCTCAAATGCATGCCTAAAGCAAGTTTCAAGAAACCCCAATTATATTTGTCCAAGTTATCATGTTCACAAAGTCATTATCAGACAAACATCAAATTTTAACAAAAAGGAGCATAACTCCTACAAAAACGTGGAAATTTGGTGAATATTGAACTTGACCAAGATCCTCTCAGGGCATAAATTCCATTCAGTTGCGAGAAACCAAATGAAAATCCTGCTATACATTACTATGGAATATCCAACTGTTAGCGAGAATCTTAACAGGAATTAGATTCTGGATTCTCGCCGAATTATAAGTCCTGCTCTCACAATGTATACCTATAGCAGGCTTCATAAAAATCTGATTACATTTATTTGAGTTATCGCATTCACAAAGTCATTATCACAGAAAGACTGAATTTCCAACAAATAGGGGTATTAACACCTACAAAAGCTGGGGAAATTTGGTGAATGTCGAACTTGGTCGAGATCTCACAATGTGTACTTACAGCAAGTTTTGTGGCAATCTGATTACATTTGTTCAAGTTATTGTGTTCACAAATTGTGAAGATTGGTGGGACCCATTTCTATCCCCCCCTCCCAAACTTTGTTTGTGCAGGGGATAACAAATCTGTAAATAACACAGAGTGGTAGAATAATCTCATCCAAATCAGGGAGTCAAGTCTAGCTGCAAGTGCAGAAGTGATGTGATACGCATATGCAGGGAGCAAAATGACCAGGATCGCATCGCAAAATGCAATGCAATATCCACACATAGCGATACAACTTTAGGTCTATGAATCGCAAAGCGCCAATGCAAATTACGAGGCCGGATTAATTTATTTCGAAAAATCTTTTTAACTTTGTATGCTGTTGCATTCACCAGCGGGGAACCCGGAAGAGTCTCCATGTCATTCATTTGTTCAGACCCCCTCTAAGAGACAATTGTGCTGTACACATGCGCAGTTGCACCTGTTACCAAATGTTGACCAGGATTTTCCAAAACGCACGCACGTTTTGGGAAATCTCTGTCAATATTTGGTAACAGACACAACGGCGCATGTGTACAGCTAAATCGATGGAGCAACTACTCTTTTGATTCAAGGGATTATTTATCCGAAAATCGAGGTAATTTGAATGTTAAAATTTTATTAGAGAATAGCATCAACTTTGGAAGTTCCTAATTTCTGTTCGCAATCTGAGTTGTGCTCATTACAAATGATTATCGAGGTGTGCATAAAATTGCTTGCCCAATTTTAAATGCAGGCACATTTAGGGGCACGAGCACAATGGCGTGCCTTTCCCACATAGGCCTGAATCCCTAAGAAAGTTGATTCATTCCTCTCTCATCACATAACATTTTATGCTCTCAGAATCAACCAGAATGCGTCTCCTGCCCTCTGGAATTTCAAATTTTCCCGGGGAAGGCACCCCGGACTCCCCACCAATGAGGGGGGACACCCCTTCTCGTGCTCGCCCCCAGCAAACTGCTTCATGGTTCCGACTTTGCATCATCTGCTGTGACCATCAAGAAACAAGAGGCCCCAAGGAGCCTTAATCGCTCACCGGCCAAAGTGGTTCAAAGAAGTATTTGGGGTCACATTCAGTTAGACATGGTTCATCAACACAACACAGGAATGAAGTCATGAGAGACAAATTTTATGGAACTAGGGACATGGCTTGAACAAACTTGAATCTTAACCCTCTAAGGATGCTGCATACCAAATATGAAAAGCATTCATCTGCTGGATCTGAAGAAGAAGATTTTTGAATCTCACCCCCTAAGGATGCTGCAAGCCAAATATCAAAACATTCCGACTGCTAAATCTGAAGAAGATTTTTAAAGAAAAATTCCTCATATTAACTAAGTTATAATTCGGGTTCCCACAGGGAGCCCAAATATACACCCAGGGACTTGGCTTTAACAAACTTGAATCTCACCCCCCTAAGGATGCTACACACCACATATCAAAACATTCCGACTGCTGGATCTGAACAAGAAGATTTTGTAAGAAAATTTCTCATTTCGAACTAAGTTATAATTCAAGCTCCCACAGTGAGCCCAAATATGGACCTGGGGACATGGCTTGAACGAACTTGAATCTCAACCCCCTAAGGATGCTGTATACCAAATATTAAAACATTCTGACTGCTGGATCTGAAGAAGAAGATTCTTAAAGAAAATTCCTCACTTTGAACTAAGTTATCATTCGGGCTCCCACAGTGAGCCCAAATATGGGCCTATGGACATGGCTTGAACAAACTTGAATCTCCCCCCCCCCCCCCCCCCCCCCCAAGGATGCTGCATACCAAATATCAAAACATTCTGACTGCTGGATCTGAAGAAGAAGATTTTTAAAGAAAATTCCTCATTTTGAACTAAGTTATCATTCAGGCTCCCATAGTGAGCCTAAATATGGACCTAAGGACATGGCTTGAACAAATTTATATCTCACCCCCCTAAGGATGCTGCATACCAAATATCAAAGCATTCCGACTGCTGGATCTTGAGAAGAAGATTTTTAAAGAAATTTGCCTGAAATGCACAAACTTGAATCAGATCCACCCCACAATGTTGCATATCAAATATCAAAAGATTCTGCCTGCTGGATCTGGAGAAGATGTTTTAAGAAATTTGCCTGAAATGCACCAAGTTCAAATTTGGGCTTCTATAGTGAGCCCAAATATGAATCCAGGGGGCCGATTTTAACAAACTTGAATCTGCCTCCCCTAGAGATGATGTATACCAAATAGGAAAGAATTCTGCTTGGTGGATCTGAAAAAGAAGATTTTTTTGAATTTTGGAAAGAAATTAAAATTTTTTAGTAAATTTTGTTTCTTTACTTTCTTAACATACCTACCACAATTGTTTACAATTGGCTGTAATGTAAGTGCAAGCCCTACTTCGGAACTAACTCAAGCTTTTAGAGAACTTTTCCAAACAAGCTGGAAAAGTAATAGAGTGCAAAAGCACAAAAAAGATTGAAAAAAGGGTCGAGCGAGACCAGCGCTCGAAATTACAGGTACTCTCTCTGCACACCTCTTGCGTTTACCGAGCGCATGCGCAACAACCGTGACGTCAATTTGTGATTTAGCGGGAAGGCATCGATATCAAAGATATCCCCAAGGAGGGTGGGCCCCTGGTAAATAATTGTGGTAGGTATGTTAAGAAACAAAATTTACTAAAAAATTTTAATTTCTTTTCAACCTACTCACAATTGTTTACAATTGGCTGAATAAACAATAGGAGGAGGTGAATCACATAACCAATACCAACAAGAGTAGCAGAAAGAAAAGCAAGGAGGGCAGAGAACAATAGCGAAACCTGTAATGAAGATAGAAAGAAGGCATCTGAAAAGAACAAGGCTGAGCGAAGCACAACCTCGATAAAAACAATTTTAACGAGGGAGCACAACAGCCTGAGCAGCAACGAGAGGGCCTAAAGAATAAAGGTCCTCAGCTTGCTGCTGTAGGTGGTGGAGATAAAAGGAGGAGAAGGTAGAGGCATTCCTCCAATAAGCCACATTCATAACATCCCGGAGCGAAAAAGAATTGGAGAACGCCCAGGATGTAGAAATGGCACGAACCTCATGAGCATTAAACCGGTTCGAAACAAGATCCGACGCAGACAATTGGGAATAAGCCAGCTTGATTGCAAGACAGATCCACCTAGAAACAGAATGGGAACAGATAGACTGCCTCTTAGGAATGAGAGACAGAAAGAATCTCTTCCGACCCCTCCGAATGAACTGAGTGCGAGTAATGTAAGACTTGATCGCACGAACAGGACAAAGAAGAGGTCTCCGGCCATCAACAGCAGGGAGAGCCCGAATGCAGATGGGAGGAGGTACTGAGTCAGAAAGCTGATTCTTAGCCAGAAAAGAGTAATCAGTAGTGAAGGTGACACTGTTAGCCTCATTTCTGAAGAAGGCAGAATCAACAGATAGCGCATGAAGCTCACTGACTCGTCAAGCAGAAGCAAACGCTAGAAGAAAAGCCATCTTATAGGAGAGAAAACGCATATCGGTCTCAGATAAAGGCTCGAATGGCGCCCCCTCCAAACAATGCAACACCCATGCCAAATTCCATTTGGGTGTAAGACGCTAAACTCGAGGCCGCTTCAAAGAAAAGTGCCGAATGAGTTTGGAGAGAAAAAGATTACGACCGATGCACAGCTTTCCCACAAAAGAGAAAGTATCAGACAGCATAGACCGATAGCCCTTGATCGTAATAGGCTGGAGGCCCTTGGAGTCAAAAAGATATACCAGAAAATCCGCAATTTGAGCGATTGACAGATCACGGTAATCCACATTGTGATCTGCACATCAGCGGCAGAAAACCTTCCACTTCGCAGCATAAGTCATGCCAGTGGAATGTCGTCGCGATGCAGAAATGCGCTCCACTGTTCGTCTCGAGAAACCTCTACGTCGGAGACTGGACCTGATAAAAGACAGGCGTGAAGGGACAGGCTCGCCAGGTTGTTGTGATACTTCCTGGGATGACCCTGGGAAAGAAGATCGCGACGTAGAGGTAGATGAATCGGCCGATCTGCCAACAGAGGCCGCAGCAGATTGATCCACACCCTCTGTGGAGACAGAGATGCGATCAGAATAATCCTGCAACTGCAAGCACGAATCTTCGCTAATACTTGAGGAAGAATCGGTGCAGGAGGAAAGGCATAGCCGATCCAACCTGTCCAGTCCAGAGACAGAGCGTCGACTGCAAATGCCAGAGGATCTGGACAAGGGGAGACAAAGGTCTCTACCTGATGATTCCAGCGATTAGCGAAAAGGTCGAACTGAGGACGGCCCCACTGCTCGCAAATCGCCTGAAACACCGACCGATGTAGCATCCATTGGGTTGGAAGGACACTGTCGCGTCGGGACAGAGAGTCTGCTAGGACGTTGAGACGCCTGGGAAAGTGTAGAATGGACACCCGAGCGTTCACATCCCGCGCCAACAGAAGAAGATCCTGAGACAGCCGATACATGGGAATCGAATGTGTGCCTACTTGATTCCGTATGTAGGCCACTACTGTCGCATTGTCCGAAAGAAGTAGGACAAAATGGTCCGACAGATGAGGGATCCAAAGCCGAAAACTCAGCAGAAGAGCAAGGAGCTCCTTCTAGTTGATATGTAGGCCCACCTGCTCGCTGTCCCACTCGTCGTGAGTAGACAGACCGAGAGGATCCAACGTCGCACCCCAGCCCCGATCGCTGGCATCCGCAGTAAGGATGCGATCGGCCAAAGGAAGATCCAATGGAACACCCTGTGTCAGCCAGGGAATATCGGCCCAAGGGTGGAGGTGACAAAGCAGAGACCGAGGAACAGTGAGTTCCAGGTCCAGCGGATCTACATTCGGACGCCAATGACCCAACAGGAAGTGTTGGAGAGGTCGGGCAAACAAGCGACCGAGCGGAATGAGATCTGTCACTGAACCGCAAAGGCCCAGCATCCGAAGGAAAGTCCTGGCCGAGACCGAGGAAGATTAAAGCAGGTTCCAAGTCAAGGCGGAAAGAATCGTCGCCCGAGCATGGGGGACTGACACTACATTGTGAAGAGTGTCGAAATCCATCCCCAAATGACGGAATCGCTGACAAGGAAGGAGATCCGACTTCTCGCGATTGACTCTGAAACCCAGCGTCGCTAGCAGGCAAAGAAACTGCCGGCCATCTAACTCCAGAACACCAGCATCGTGGTGCCATTGGAGGATGTCGTTCAGGTAGGCTGATGAAGTCACAGCCGACTGAGTACGGTGGAAAGCAAGCACATGTGACATCTGTCAGGTGAAGGCCCAAGGAGCCAGGTTCAAACCAAAACGGAAGAGCTCTGAATTGATAAACTGGATCCCGAAACGGGACCCGTAGGTATTTCCGTGACGCCAGATGAATGGGTACATGGAAGTAGGCATCTTTCAGGTCGATACTGGCAGCAAAGATGAACTGAACGTCGAACCGACCGGGAAGTCTCCATACTGAAACGAGGAGCTATAATGTACTCGTTCAGGATACTCATAATCGATGACAGGACGAAATTGGCCGTTTTTCTTCTGCACCAAGAAAAGTCTCGAGTAAAACCCCGGTGAAAGGGTGTTCCTGACCACCTCGATCGCCCCTTTGGAGAGGAGATTGTCGATCTCCTGCACCAGAAGGTCACGACGCAGAGAATCGGAAGGGACCTGAGTCGGGAGGGGCACCCGAGATAAACTGGGGTGCCGATAGAAGGACAGTCGCAGACCGGATTGAATGACGTCGAGGACCCAAGGGTCCAACGTTATCTCTGTCCAACGGTTGTAAAACAGCGACAGCCTTCCCCCAACTGGAGGCGAATCAAGGTGAGAACCTTCACTTGCGGCCTCGACGAGGCCCCCGAGAGGAGAAACTACCTCGGGAAGTGACAGAGTCCTGAGACTTTCCTGCTTGAGGCTGCCAGCGAGCCTGGCCACGTCGGCACTTCTTATGTGCAGAAGGAGCAGACGGAGCCGAAGGTGTAGCCGACGTCGCCGATGAGGCAGATACAGCAGCATGCTTGGCGGGCCAGGAACGACCACCACCCGCAGCAGCAGGTTGGTCAAGCTGTCGCAGCAAAAGCTGGTCCTTCGAATGGTGAAGAACTTCGCCACGAACAGCTTCCACGGAACCATGGAACAACTGAGGTCCCACCAAAGAGGCAGACCTCAGAACAGCACGTTGCCCAGAAAGGCAGCATTGGGGTGCCTCTGGAGGATATCGTCTAGATATGCCGAAGTAGTCACCCTGGACTGTGTGCGATGGAAGGCTAACACATGCGACATCAGTCGGGTGAAGGCCCAAGGAGCCAGGTTGAGGCCAAAATGCAGGGCCTTGAAATGGTAAACTCGTCCCAGAAAAGCGAACCTGAGATACTTTCGCGATGTCTGATGAATCGGGAGGTGAAAGTAAGCATCTCGCAAGTCGATGCTGGAAGCAAAATCTCCCTGGTGAATGGAACGGCGAACCGACCTGAAAGTCTCCATGCTGAACTTGGGAGCAATGATAGACTGGTTCAGGATACTCAAATCGATAACCGGTCGGAGTCGGCCATCCTTCTTCGGCACCAAGAACAGGCGGGAATAAAATCCCACTGACTGAATATTCTTGACGACCCCGATCGCCCCCTATGCCAGGAGATTGTCTATCTCCGTGGTCAAAAGCTCCCGACGTGAAACGTCTGAATGAACTGAAGTTGGAAGAGGCACTCTCGACAGAGTGGGGTGCCTCCAGAAGGATATTCGCAGCCCGGACCGAACAACATCCAACACCCAAGAGTCGGATGTGATAGTGGCCCAATGGTCTGCAAATTCTGATATCCTTCCACCAACCTGGGACGAATCGAGGCGAGGACCTTCATTTCGAGCCCCGGGGAGGCCCGCAAGAGGAGAAACCACCCCCTCTGCTATATAAAGAATCCTGAGTCCTCCCTCTAGCCTGCCGACGCTTACCCTTACCCCGTGAGTAAGAAGTAGAAGTGGTGACAGGAGGATCAGCCTTTTACTTCACAGTGGAAGCAGAAGGGTGCTTGTTAGGCTTTGGACGGCCCCTGCCTCCAACAGAAGGCTGATGAAGCTGATGAAGCTGACGAAGCAGCAGCTGATCGTAGGAATGACGTAGGACGTCATCTCGGACCGCCGCCACGGAACCATGGAACAGTTGCGGACCTGCCAAAGAAGCAGATCGAAGAGCAGCACTGCCCCTCAGGAAGAGAACGGCTTGTGTCCAGCACAGCGTCCCTGCGAACTAATTCCAAGTAAGCCGTGTTACAGGCATGCATGTGAGTAAGATGCATGAGCACCACTAGCCTGGAAACCACTAGCAGCCTCGCTGGAAGCAATGGGAAGGCTCTTGGACAGAACCTGAGTGAGCAAGGAGAGGGCCTCTCTAAGCTCACTGCCCGTGTTGGCTGGTTCGACATGGGAACGAACTGGCAAAGTGGCTTCACTACTGACCCTTTTAACCAGCGAAGGGTCATGATCCTCAAATACACCCGAAGCGGGGCGACGGGGCGGCAGCCGAAACATCTCTGCAGACCCCTGCAGGGATAAGCCGAGGCCGGTTGAAACGATGAGCAGATGGAACAGCAGTAGCAGAAGATACGTCGTGAGTTGTTGAGGCTGATGGAAAGGTGGAGAGAGCACCCGCGCGCAGCTCCGAAGGAGGAGTCACAACCCTAGTGACAGCCTCAGATGTCGACTGGAGAGGGACCGCAGTCCCGGAACCAGGCATCTCTTCACCAGACAACTCAACGGCTCCCGCAGTATCCACCACAGGAAAAGACTGCACATCCCCCAAGAAGGAGGAATAGCTCTCACCAGACGTGGTCATTTCGGGAGGCCCCGAACGGCAGCGTTCCCCTTTCCCATGGGTGCGGGGGGCACGGCCACGAGAACGCACAACACAGTTCACAGACGCCCAAAAGGTGGATGACCACGATCCACAAAGCCCACAGGGTCGATCGGAAGAACACCCATTGCCAGAAGCACAGGAAGCATGTGAATCGTCCACATGCTTAAGCAGAAGGCATTGCCCACAAGGAATAGTCCTGAGCATGACAGAAGTGACAGCTGAAGAGAAGAAAGTGAATTCAACAGATGACAGAAGAACACCCCCAACAAAGAGAGAAATGTTACAGAAGAAAATAGACCGGCGGGAACAAAACAGACCCCAGACGGTCGACAGGGACCCAAAAAACAGAAGGTCCACTCTCAACGGAGAGAAGAAATTCTCAAGAAGCACCCCGCTGACACCTAACTCCAACACAAATAACAGTATCAAAAATGATAACATAAATTATAATGTGAAAAAGTTTCTATATCCGAACCGCACGGCTCATGAAATACGCGCGTGACACGGAGAAGAAAAATAATACATAATGTTGAATAAATTTATAAGCGAGAATATAAATAAAACACAGTCCTGATAATAGAGGATCCTGAGATCCAACAACTTAGCATAGGAACACATAATCAACGAGCCAGGATGATCACTGATTTTGAATGCAGAGAAGACGTCTCGTCAACATGGCGGACGAAAAAAGAATGAGTCATTAGCTACGTGTCTGCGCACTGGCAATGGAAGTTGTGGATTTGTACTAGGAGAAGAGCGTCCCCCTACTGGGTCTGTGCCGGTAACACTCGACCCAGTTTTGGCTTATTTTTTCTTGGTGCTTTTGCGCCACTTTTCTTTCCCAAATTGCTTGGGAAAGATCAAAACAGAGAGTATATTTTTCGAGTTAGGGACTTCCACTGTAGTGCAAGCCTGTAGTAAACAATTGTAGGTAGGTTGATAAGAAATGAGTTCTCTATTTCACAGACTGCCCTAGTATGTGCTCCATGTCTTGAAAATTATGTAAAAAAGCAAGATGCTTTAGAAAATTATGAGCTATTTATTTCTGAAGGCTTTGTTTCCCTCGAAGAGGATAAGCACTGCTCCTTAGCAATAAAAAATACTAAGAGACACACAGGCTACTCAGTCTTTAATGTTAGATGATATTTTGCCATTTTCTGAAGAAATTGGTTCAGGGGCACAAGTTCTAAGTTTCTGGTATTGAGTGAGGCTCTTTAAATGTCCTGCTTCATAAAATAAATTCAAGAAGTAGCTCAGCAAATGAGTCTGGAATCAGGCCTACTCTACCTGTAAAAGGTATTTCTTTATTATCAGGAAATGATTTAGCTGGTGAAAAAGTCACTGTAGAACCTCAAATGGTAGAAAAGCTGAGCACAGATTGAAATATAACTAGAACAGTGTCATTTGTGTGCAAAGCACACTATGATGTATCCCCACACTTTCAGTTTGCCATGATGAAGGTCAAAAATCAATTCACATACAACCTAAGTGTTATCACATTATAAAACTAGGAATCCTCCATGCAAATCTATGAACCCTATCATTAGCATATGAAAATGGTGCTGTGCGGTATACCAAATTTTCGGTACGGTTTCGGTATTACAGGGATACCGAAAACCATACCAAAACCAAATCAAAATACTACTTATTTCGGTATCTATATTTTTCTGCGAAACTGACAGAAAGCCAACTCATCAAGGTGGATCGTAAATCTAAAAGCCTGTGGGTCGCATACTTTGATCGAACTGATAAGAAAACGCACAAATGTGAACTTCGTAAGCGACAGGTTGGCAGCAGCTGCTGCGAATACGTCGGAGAAAGAAATAAAAAAAAAGTGACGGCAGAAAAACGAAAAATGGCAAGTTGTTAACTTGGCACTTCCGTTTCTGAAGAAATACAGCCCGGTTCCAGTGTTTCCAACATTCTGGCTGATTCTCAATATATTTTCTGGAAATTACTGAGCGATTTATTCACGGGGACATTGGAGGTCGGGTGGGTGGTTGACTGGTTGGCATTTGGTTGACAATAATCCACTGGTTTTGAAAATACAATACGCTGACAACTTGACATACAAACGTTAGTACTGCCAGTGGTTATCGCGTCTTATAGCATTTCTTTCAATTCAGCATTAATATTTTAAGTTGCAGATACTTTTAACAACTGATCATTTTATTAAAATACAAGACCCAAAACTTTAACAACTGATCATCTGCTTTATATTCTTTTGAATAAATAATTTATACTGCACACCAGAGCACATGGGAAAGATGTAACTGACCTTAATTTTAAGACACATTAAAAACCAATGTACGGAAGCCAACAGATGATATCAGAATTAGCATTATCGAAGTTCATTTGATTGATCGAGGAGCAGTACATGCTTTGACTAGAGTGATGTCACGCATGCAGCCCAACTTTCCCAGGAATGGCAATGCTTAGACGCAAAATAGTTGGAGCCATTTTTTGTTAACAGCTTACCTAACGAATCTGCCATATCTGCACACGTGATATACAAAATTTGCTATTCAAATTTTATTTTTTCATTTCTCTACTTCAAAACATACCTCATGACCTATTAATGGAACAAACTTTATGAGCTTGTTCCAATAAGAACTAAGAAGCCATGGTTAGAAGTAAAAAATGAAAAAATCTGATGTTTCAGAAATATAATTTGTACTGTTGGCTTCAACTTGTGTTAGCAATGTTGGGCTATATGAGTCAATTTTCTTTTTTGCATGTAATAACTCCCAATCCTTCAAAATGCATTTTGGGAATAATTGCCTAAGTGACATGGGGGTTGGTGGGGGGGGGTGGGGGGGGGGGGGGGGGGGGGAGGTTGTGGAACCTATATTCAAACCTGGCCTGTATTACTAGCTGGAAAATACACATATCAACTTTGGTTAAAATCAAATAATCCAAACTGGAGTTATCAGTCGGCAACCAATTGTTTACAGACAGATGGATGGACCGACAGATGCACAGATGAAAGCCATGACTATAGCCCTGACTATAAACAGTCAGGCTAAAAATGCATTTTGTACCAAAGAAAAAATATTGCATGAATGGCCTGGGTGAGGAGGAGGTGGGGTGGGGGGAGAGTGGGGGAGAGTGGGGGTGTGTCAGGGGGAGTCCATTTTTTTCCCACGTGGTCAGTCTAAATGCTTCAGAATGTATTTTGAACAAAAAAAAAAAAATACCTAACTGGCACCATGGGGGTGGGGGGGGGGGGGGGGGTGGGGGGGGGGGGGTGTTTGTCTGGGTTTTTGTGGTTACCACAAACTTTAACCAAAACTGTAAAAAAGCATTTTTGATGAAAGAAAAAAAGGTGCCTAATTGCCCCAACCCCAGGGGTGGGGTGGGGGGGGGGTGGGGTTACATGTGGTTAAAAAAAGGTTCCGCATGTAGTGACTGTAAATAGTTCAAAATGCATATTCGAGGAAAGAAAAAAGAAAAAAAGGCCTAATTGGGGGGGGGGAGGGTAGGCAGGAGGGGGAGGGGGAGGGGTGATGATAATTTCTGTCTGGATTTTTAACCAAAACTGTAAAAAAGCATTTTTGACTGTAAATAGTTCAAAATGCATATTGGAGGAAATAAAAAAAAAAATGCCTAATTTGGGGAGGGTGGGGGCGGTGGTGTTTGTCTGGGTTTTTAAACAAAACTGTAAACCAGTATTTTTGACAAAAGAAAAAAAAGTGCATAATTAGCCCCCAGGGTGGGGTGGGGGGAGGTGGGAGATGGGGGGGGGGGTATATAAGTTTAAAAAAAAAAGGTTCCACATGTAGTGACTGTAAATAGTTCAAAATGCATATTGGAGAAAAAAAAGGAAAAAAAACGCCTAATTGGGGGGGGGGGGGGGATAGGGGGTGGTGGTGTTTGTCTGGGTTTTTAAGCACAAACTTGGAGTCATCCTACCAAGCTACAATGAAATCCCTTTATAATTTTGGCCTGTGGAATATTCTAAAGGTTTTCGGGCTTCGGGCCTCTGTTGCCATCACAGATGCCCAAAAGGGGACGTTCTCATCTAGACATTATATGAAATCAACCTATCAAGTTACAATGAAATTCCTCCATAAATATGACCTGTAGACTGTGCTAAAGGTTTTTGGGCTTCGGGCCCCTGTTGCAGTCACAGTTGCCCAAAAGGGGATGTTCTCATCTAGACATTATATGAAGTCAGCCTATCAAGTTACAATGAAATCCCTCCATAAATATGACCTGTAGACTGTGCTAAAGGTTTTCAGGCTTCGGGCCCCTGTTGCCGTCACAGTTGCCCAAAAGGGGATGTTCTCCTCTAGACATTATATGAAGTCAGCCTATCAAGTTACAATGAAATCCCTTCATAAATATGACGTGTAGACTGTGCTAAAGGTTTTCGGGCTTCGGGCTTGGGCAGCCATCATGGTTGAATGATCGCAACCAATGCATCTGGGCATCATGTGGATTGATCCTACAAAGTTACAATGAAATCCCTTCATAAATATGACCTGTAGACTGTGCTGAAGGTTTTCGGGCTTCGGGCACAAGTAGCCATCACAGTTGCCCAATCACGTCCAAAAGGGGACTTTCTCATGTAGACATTATATGTAGTCAACCTATCAAGTTACAATGAAATCCCTCCATAAATATGACCTGTAGACTGTGCTGAAGGTTTTCGGGTTTTGGGCTCGGGCAGTCGTCACGGTTGATAAATCAAGGCCAAATGGGGAAATTCTCATCTAGACATCATACAGAGTCATCGTTTCAAGTTACAATGAAATCCGTCCATATTAAACATGACCTGCTGACTATGCTAAAATTTTTTGGGTTTCGGGCTTGGGCAGCCATCACAGGTGACAGATCATGCCCAAACGTAGACGTTCTCATCTAGGCATTATACAGAGGCATTCTATGAAGTTGCAATGAAATCCCTTCATAAATATGACCTGTAGACGGTGCTAATGGTTTTCGGGTTTCCAAAAGGGGACACATGACCTAAAAAACCTGCATATGAAATTTTGTGATGATCAGACAAGAACTACTGGGTATAGCCTGTACTTGAAGGTTGAATAAAAAACTTTAACCACAAACTTTAACCAAAACTCCAAATGTCAACTAAACAGGAAAAGAAGAGAGAAAAAAAAAACCAAAAAAAAAAAAACACTTGAACCTTCAGTAAAAAAAACTTTAACCACAAACTTTAACCAAAATCTAAAAGTTAACAGACGGACAGATGGACGGACGGACGGACAAAAGTCATTACTATAGCCCTCACTGTAAACAGTCGGGCTAAAAATGATTTGCTGTTATCAGAAAATAATCGATTTGTACATTTTTTTTTATGGAAAATGAAAATTTACCCTAATTTGTCATGGAAAATTGTGGATTCTCTGGAATTTTCAGAAACGTGTATGAGGCCAAGAACCAGAAGTGAACTTAGTAAACACTGATAGATTGATTCCACTCAAAATCCCCTAGGTGAATGTCATAAAAACATGTTATTTTATCTTGTTTATCAAGGATGAACCCAAACATTGAAAGGTGGAAGACACCATGTTATTGACCCATTGCATGATTGGCAATGATTGCACAATGTTTTCACAACTGGAATTATCATAGAGAGATTAATTACAGTTCAATTACTTCAATTTACTTGCATATTTTTGTGGATATTGGACACTGGATTCACTGGCCAGTGGACATTAATCTTGTTGCCACTTTGCAAGATAAGGGGGGAGGGCCTGACCAAGAGTGTTACTACCAGTGAAAACTTATTGAAAAGCCCTGAAGTTGAAGAACATATGTTTCTTCTACCCGATTCAATGTGGGAGAGGCATTGTACATGAACGAAGGACAGAGAGGCCAACTGATTAGCTTGACAAGTATTTAATGAATCACTCGATGCAGTGTGATGATTCACAATGAATTGAGTGATTCATTAAATAACTTGCTAAACAAATCAGTTATTACAGTAACTTGTCAAGTTCATGTGATGTCAGCACTGAACCTGTTAAGTTACTATATGGTTGAATGTTGGGAAATTGGACCAGTTTGCGACTATTTTCAGTGGTCTATGCATATACCGAATACCGTACCGAAACTGAGGTATTTGCCCGAAAAATACCAATACCGATACCGAACCTGAAATTTCAATACCGCACAGCTCAAAATGAAAACACTTGAATCATTTCGAATAATACACTCTTGAGGCCTTTTGCCAGAAACTGATTCTATAACAACGAAAGTGATTTCATTGGAGCTGTTATACAGGGCTGGATACAAAATTCCAACACCTTTATGCAAACCTTATAATTTGTAATTTATATAAGTATCAATAACTTTTTTTTTATTATTTACACCAAGGCAAAAATATACCTTAAATCAGATGAAAGGAAACAGTATGTTGAGCTTTTCTTAATGTTTGATATTAAATATTCAATATTCATGTTGAACATATAACACACTTTCAACATTTCAATTTAAAAACCTCAAGGAGCCTTTCGCTGGAAACCAATTCTCTGATGACAAAAGTGGCACTATGGGGGCACCACATAGGGCAGAGTAAAAAATCCAAAACCTTTAGGCACATCCAGAGAACCTCCCTGAACATATAAAAACACTCTCAACATTTTGAGTTAAAACCCCCTGAATTAAAACCCCTTGAAGCCTTTTGCCAGAAACCAATTCTCTAATGACAAAAGTGGCACTATGGGTGCCACATGGGGCTGAATCAAAAATCCAAACCTTTTATGCACATCTAGACACCCTACCAGAACATATGAACACACTTACAACATTTCAATTTATTTATTGGTGTTTATGGTCACATACTTATGCACAATGGCTAATCGTGACCATGACAGTTTCACTTTAGAAAAAAAATGGCGGAGGTCTGAGTGAGTGTTTTGGAGTGCAGAGAGGAATTTCTCTATTCACGGATGTACAGATGTAATGATAGCCTGTTGTGAGAAAATATCTATCAGATGGATATATATGAATATATACTATATGCATTGATGTCATAAATGTATATTGTTTACTGCATTTCTTCGATTGCTAGGTATGTTTTTGAACTTTGTCATATCGATCACATCGTTTCGAAGCTGAGTTGACAGAATAATATTGCAGATCTGTTGATTGGGGACTTGTAAAATGAGCCGTTAAATCCTCTACACAGCTGCTCATGTGCCTATAGAAAAAGATAAGCAACTGACACAGCATGTAGATAAAATTATAATAGTGCTGTTGCAGTGTTGAAATTCCATTTCCGTGAAGAAGCATAACAGAAGATAAATTTGTTGTCGGATCCGGTGGCCGACAAACGGCTTTTTTTGTCGTTAACTGTATAGTATCCTACCTGTAGTAAACCTGCATACCAGTATCTACAAATATATATGAAGTGGTGCGTGAAACAACTCATGGTCTCTTGGTCATAATTGTGAACACTTCTTACCACTTGTCAAGTACACCTATCGATCAGTTATCGCTCACCCGTCGAAAAGTTACATTTTATTGTATGTTCTTCAACAACTTGATGTATGCCTTCAAAAAATAAAAAGAAGAGATCTCGTCAATCGGGTTCCTCAATTAGTGATCTCAACCACAGTACTGAAGAAGACGCTCGAGCCAAATCAAAGAAAAAAACTAAAGAAAACGCTTCACACCGTGACAAAGAAAATTTTGAAAATTCAGACATGGCTCACACTATCGAAGTTACGATGTTTTCTCGATTGGAAGCTCTTGAGAAGAAAATAGAGAATCTGCCTACAACACAAAAAATTGACTTACTGGGCCTTAAAATTGATAACCTTGTTACTAAAGACGAAATAAAAACTAGTTTAGAACAGTTACAGGAAAAATTATTCCAAAAATGTGAAAATCTTGAATTGCAGGTCATATCATTGGCGAATGAAAATAAAAAACTGAAAGAAGAGGTGGAACTCTTGAAAAAAAATAAGGAGCAAAATAACATTTCGATTTCGTGTATAGAAAGTAAACTAAAAACTGATAATCAATGTCATGATAGAGAAATCTTTGAGGCACTGGTTCAGGCCAATCGCAATGAGCAATACTCCCGAAAATCTTCAATTAGAGTTTGGGGGATAAAGGGCGACAGCAAAAATGAATCATGGGAAGACTGTGCCAAAAAAATTTGTGACAATTTAAATAAACAACTTAAACTGAAGTTGTCAATTGATGACATAGACATGGCCCACAGAATCGGGAAAATCGATTTAAACAGTTCCCCTGAGAAAATCAGACCAATTATCGTCCGCCTGTTCAAACGAAAAGACAAACTGGACATCTTAAAAAACAGAAGACTTCTTAAAGGAACACATATTGTTGTTCGCGAGGACTTAACCCGTAAAAATTATGAACTAATGACTATGGCAAAAAAACAAAAAGGTGTCAAAGACTCCTGGTCCTCCAATGGAAAAATATTTATTAAATTGGAAAACGACGTCGTGAGACCGATTGATCTAGACACTGACTTTGAAAGAATAAAATAAACTGAGTTTGTTGAAATACTGTCATCTAATTTATTTGACTTCTTACTCATCTATTCACTCATTGACATTCTTCTATTTATGGACTCGAGTTTTTGATTCGTTCATTCATTCATTCGCGCAGGTGATCGTCCGTTCGCTCATTCTTTCATTCATTCGTTGATTCCTTCATTTATTTGACACTCTAACTATCGAATGTTGGATGGGTGGATGGCTGGGCGGGTGGGTGGGTGGGTGGGTGTGTGAATTTGGGTGGAAGTCCACGACTAATTTTTAAAGAGAGCGTCATGTAAATTAACTAAAATTGCATTCTAAAATTGCATACTTTCTTTTCATTCTGTCTCTCATTCTTTCTTTCTTGCAATAAGAGTGAAACGAACATTTTTATAGGAAAATATCAATAAATTACCTTGCAAGCTTCGTCGACTCATTTGATTCAGACACTGTTTTTTTTTTTTTGACTTCTCAGCCATCTATCTATTTAATTCTGGATGGATGGATGATTGAGTTTTCTTCATTCGTTCAGTCATTCAATTACTCAATCATTCATTTTTTCATATTTTCTTTTTCTTCTTTCCATCTTTCATTCTTCTTTCTTTGTAATGAGAGCGTCACGAAAAATTTTATAGCAAGAATAAAAATAAACTACCTTGCAAGCTTCGTGGACCCAATTTGTTCAGGCACATATTTATAGGACTTCCCAACCATCTGTCTGTCTCATTCTGGATGGATGGATGGTTGATTGAGTTTCCATTAGCCCACTCATTCACTCGTTCAGTTATTCAATTATTCAGTCATTCGTTCATTTACTCGTCTGTTTATTTGTCTTCTTCGCCATCTGTTTATCTATTTGTGCTTCCACTAATTCTAATTCACCCATTCATTCCCTCATTCTGTCGGTCGTGCAATCGTGGATGGATGGATGGTTGATTGAGTTTCCATTAACTCACTCATTCACTCGTTCAGTTATTCAATTATTCAGTCATTCGTTCATTCACTCGTCTGTTTATTTGTCTTCTTAGCCATCTGTTTATCTATTTGTGCCTCCACTAATTCTAATTCACCCATTCATTCCCTCATTCTGTTGGTCGTGCAATCATTCATTCATCCATTCATTCATTTCGAGTAACTGAGTGGATGGATGGATGACTGAGTTTCCATTGACTCACCCATTCATTCATTCGTTCAGTCGTTCAGCCATTCAATCATTCATTCATTAAAACATTCGTCTTTATTTATTTGACATCTGTTTATCCATTTGTGTTTCCACTAATTCTAGTTCATTCATTCATTCATTCATTCATTCATTCATTCATTCATTCATTCATTCATTTCGAGTGACTGGGTGGATGGATGGATAATTGAGTTTCCATTAACTCACCCTTTCATTTGTTCAGTCATTCAATTATTCAATCATTCATTCATTCATTCATCATTTCATCCAATCATTCGTCTGCTTTATTTATTTGATTTCTCAGCCATCTGTTTACCTATTCGTGTTTCCACTAATTCACCCTTTCATTCGTTCACTCATCTAGTCGTTCCGTCATTCAATCATCCATTTATTCGATCGTCCGTTCATTCATTTCGTTATGCTGGGTGGTTGGATGGATGATTGAGTTCCCACTTATACACCCATTCACTCGATATGATATACTTGAGAGCGTAAAAAAATTATAGCAAAAATATAAATAAACTACCTTGTTAGCTTCGTCGACTCAACTGGTCCAGGCAATGGTCCTACCATTTGTTTATTTATTTGACTTCTCAGCCATCTATCTATCTAATTCTGGATGGATGGATGGTTGATTATGTTTCCATCAACTCACCCATTCATTCGTTTCAGTCATTCAATTATTTAATCATTCATTCATTCATACAGTCAGTCGTTAGTTTATTGGACTTCTCAGCCATCTGTCCATCTATTCATTCATTCTGTTGGTCGTTCAATCATTTATTCATTTATTCATTCAATCATTCATTCATCCTGTCATTCATCTCGAGTGACTGGCTGGATGGATGATTGAGTTTCCACGAACTCACCAATTGAGCTCAGTCGTCAAGTCATTCAATTATTCAGTCATTCATTCATTCAATCATTCGTCTGTTTACTTATTTGACTTCTCAGCCATCTGTTTATCTATTTGTGATTCCACGAATTCTAAATCACGCGTTTATCCTTTCATTCTGTCGATCGCTCAATCATCCATTCATTCTATCATTCATTCATCCATTCATTCATTTCGAGTGACTGGGTGTATGGATGGATGATTGAGTTTCCATTAACTCACCCATTCATTTGTTCAGTCGTTTAGTCATACAACTTTTAATCATTCATTCATTCATTCATTAATCCATCCAATCATTCCACGAATTCTAATTCATCCATTTATCCATTCATTCTGTCGATCGCTCAATCAATCATTCATTCATTCATTCAATCATTCATCCGTCCATTCATTCATTTTGAGTGACTGGATGTATGGATGGATGATTGAGTTTCCATTAACTCACCCATTCATTTGTTCAGTCGTTCAGTCATCCAATTATTCAATCATTCATTCATTCATTAATTCATCCAATCATTCCACGAATTCTAATTCACCCACTTATCCATTCATTCTGTCAGTCGTTCAATCATTCATTCATTAATTAACTCATTCATTCATTTATTCAATCATTCATTCGTCCATTCATTCATTTCGAGTGACCGGATGTATAGATGGATGATTGAGTTTCCATCAACTCACCCATTCATTTGTTAAGTCGCTCAGTCATTCAATTATTCAATCATTCATTCATCCATTAATTCATCCAATCATTCCATGAATTCTAATTCACCCATTTATCCATTCAATCATTCATTAATTCATTCAATCATTCTTTCGTCAATTCATTAATTTTGAGTGACTGGATGTATGGATAGATGATTGAGTTTCCATTAACTCACCCATGCATTTGTTCAGTCGTTCAGTCATTCAATTATTCAATCATTCATTCATTCATAAACTCATCCAATCATCCCACGACTTCTAATTCACCCATTTATTCATTCATTTGGTCGGTCGCTCAACCATTCATTCATTCATTCATTCATTTTGAATGACTGAATGTATGGATGGATGATTTGAGTTTCCATTAATTCACCCATTCATTCATTCATTCATTCAATCGTTCAGCCATTCAATCATTCATTCATTCATTCATCCATTCAATCATTCGTCTTATTTGTTAGACATCCCAGCCACCTGTTTATCCATTAGTGTTTCCACTATTCTAGTTCACCCATTTATTCATTCATTCGGTCGGTCATTCAATCATTCATTCATTCAATCATTCATTCATTTCGAGTGACTGGGTGGATGGATGGATGATTGAGTTTCCATTAACTCACCCATTCATTTGTTCAGTCATTCAATTATTCAATCATTCATTCACTCATTATTTCATCCAATCATCCAATTATTCGTTTGTTTTATTTATTTAATTTCACAGCCATCTGTTTACCTATTTGTGTTTCCACTAATTCACCCGTTCATTCAATTACTCATTCATTTAGTCGGCCAGTCAGTCAATCATTCATTTCTTCGATCGTTCGTTCATCTATTCATTCATTTCGAGTGACCGGATGTATAGATGGATGATTGAGTTTCCATTAACTCTCCCATTCATTTGTTAAGTCGTTCAGTCATTCAATTATTCAATCATTCATTCATCCATTAATTCATCCAATCATTCCATGAAATCTAATTCACCCATTTATCCATTTATTCTGTCGGTCTCTCAATCATTCATTAATTGATTCATTCATTCATTCAATCATTCATTCGTCTATTCATTCATTTCAAGTGACTGGATGTATGGATGGATGATTGAGTTTCAATTAACTCACTCATGCATTTGTTCAGTCGTTCAGTCATTCAATTATTCAATCATTCATTCATTCATTAACTCATCCAATCATCTCACGAATTCTACTTCACCCATTTATTCATTCATATGGTCGGTCGCTCAATCATTCATTCATTCAATCATCCATTCATTTCGAGTGAATGTATGGATGGATGATTGAGTTTCCATTAACTCACCCATTCATTCATTCGTTCAATCGTTCAGCCATTCAATCATTCATTCATTCATCCATTCAATCATTCGTCTTTATTTATTTGACATCTCAGCCATCTGTTTATCCATTAGTATTTCCACTATTCTAGTTTACCCATTTATTCATTCATTCGGTTGGTCGCTCAATCATTCATTCATTCAATCATTCATTCATTTCGAGTGACTGGGTGGATGGATGGATGGATGGATGGATCTTTGAGTTTCCATTAATTCATCCATTCATTTGTTCAGTCGTTCAGTCATTCAATTATTCAATCATTCATTTAGTCATTATTTCATCCAATCATCCAATCATTCGTTTGATTTATTTATTTGATTTCACAACCATCTGTTTACCTATTTGTGTTTCCACTAATTCACCCTTTCATTCAATTGTTCATTCATTTAGTCGGCCAGTCATTCAATCATTCATTTATTCGATCGTTCATTCATCCATTCATTCATTTCGACTGGCTGGGTGTATGGATGGATGATTGAGTTTCCACTAATTCACTCATTCACTCTTTTATTCAATATGATATACAAATTGTGACTGAGGGAAACCCTTTCAGTTCGCATAAGTCCACTCCGATATATTTCCACAAAAATCGTAAATACCATCTACGTGTCAACCGTTAATTTGTGCACTTAGTCGAACGCCCATCTTCATTAAAAAACAAATAATGTATACCCAATTAGGTTCAGAACCAACTTCTTCAGGTTTAACAAATCCTATCAGATAGTTCATATCCAATTAGGTTCAGAACCAACTTCTTCAGGTTTAACAAATCCTATCAGATAGTTCATATCCACAAAAAGCAGTAAATATTATCGACTTGTGCGGCCGTCCACTTGTGGATTCGACCGCTCGTGTGTGTTCACTTTAAATCTACTCCATAGATTCTTATCTTGCGAATCTAGCCAACACGTCTGTGTCCGTGTACTAAATTAATAAGAAGACAAACCGGTTCCAGTTCGCTGAAATATGGAAGCGCACGCACGGCTGAGTCCAGGAATGGAATGACTGGCCAAGATTCAAATTAATTACATAATTCCTCTCCAATCTTCTATAAACGCACAAAATTCATCATACAAAATGAATTTTTGCTGTTATATTTTTTTAGTTTCTTTTGTTGCACTTATCACGTCAATTCTTCCTCAACGACTTCCGCATTTTATTTCGCAGACCATGATTGTCCCAAGAACTAGCGTACCCCGTTTCTACTCTCTTAAAAACAGCTCATACACATGCATGCCCGATCTGCACCATTTGTTCCTTAAGGAAAACACACTCTCCTACTTCATTTTCCCATATGCTTTGAAAAGACTCGGTGGCAGTGCCAAATATAATGGCGGGTAACATGAGCCTTGACGAGATCCAGTCAAAACATGAATATAATTTCTTAAATGTTTATAATGACATGGTGAGCCAGGAAGAGGCTTGTGATAATTCACCTTTCAAAAATAACTCAAACCATGAATGTAGTTACTATTTACCGAACGAAATAATAACCAAATGTGGAAACAATAATACGGATGAGTTTTCAATTTTTCACCTCAATTGTCAAAGTCTTAAAGCCCATTGGGAACCACTGAAGGAACTTCTCTATGAAGCGCAGGAGCACCAAAATAAGTTCGATATCATTGGATTGTCAGAAATATTTCAAATTCCACCAGACTCATCTTATGTATTGGAAGGTTATCAGCCCCTCGTTAAAAACTTACGACCAGACAATGATGATAAAAGGGGTGGGGAAGGTGTTTATATAAAACAGGACATACCATTCAAAATACGTCATGATTTATCAGTCTTTATCCCACATGTTATTGAATCCCTCTTTATAGAAGTTAAAATACATAAAGTTTTCAAACTAATAGGTATTATTTATAGACCTAACACTCCACCGAAAGCTGACATTGACCTCTTCCTATCCAAGCTAGGTGAAATTACTGGTACAATTAATCAAGAAAACAAAAAATGTTACATAATGGGTGATTTAAATGTAGATTTACTAAAGTTAGGAACTCACACTAAAACAAACTATTATTTAGACCTTATGCTAAGTGAAGGCTTCCTACCTTATATCACGAAACCGACTAGAGTCACGAGCCAATCGGCAACATTGATTGATCATATCTTCTTAAATAATCCTATTACAAACTACGTCTCTGGTATAATCATATCGGATGTTTCAGACCATTTCAGAATCTTCTACAAAGAGTTACACAACACCCCAATCTCAGAACCTAAATTTTTATTAAAACGCTTGGTAAACGCTGAAAATATTGCTTTGTTTAACCAGTACCTAGCGCAATGTGATTTTTCTTCAGTTTATGAAGAAAGCTGTCCGAATTTAGCATATGACAAGCTAATAAGTATTTGCACACCAGGTTACGAACAGTCATTCCCACTAAAATCCACAAAGTTAAGCAGTAAGTACATAAAAAAGCAACCATGGATGACGAGAGGATTATTGACATCGTCAAGAAAAAAAGCCAACTTCTATCACAAAAAACTAAAATCCCCAAACGAGGAAAACATTTTAAAGTACAAAGATATTGTCGAATATTCAATAAAATTAAAAAGCAAAGCAAGTCAATGTACTATACAAACATATTAAATGACAACAGGAATAACTTACGCAAGATATGGCAAATTTTAAATGAGACAATAAATAAAACTAAAAAGGTTGCGACGCCACCGTCCTCTTTTACCTTAGATAACAACCAGGAAATAAATAATCCAGATTCAATTGCCCAAGAGTTTAATAATTTTTTTGTAAACATAGGAAAATGTACAATTGATAAAATTAAGAAACCCCGCAAATCATTTCTGGACTACCTAAAAATTAATTATCAAAATAACTTCTTTATAAGCCCCACAACTCCAGACGAGGTTGTAAAGGTAACTAAAACCCTAAAACTAAGAAACAGTGAAGATTGTGATGGACTAACAACAAATATTGTGAAATAATCAATATTTAATTTTGCCTCGCCCCTGTCTCACATAATAAATAACTCATTTACTAGTGGCTCGGTTCCAGACCAGATGAAGGTTGCCAAGGTAATTCCAATTTTTAAAACCGGGGATGAGAACAAATTTAACAACTACAGACCAATTAGTATACTCCCAACATTTTCTAAAATATTAGAAAAGCTGATGGCAAACAGAATGACTAGTTTCATGACGACTTTCAATATTTTATATGAACACCAGTATGGATTTAGAAGTAAACATTCCACTATACACCCAATCATGCAACTTTTAAAACATATAGGGCAAGAAAATAACTGACAGACCAAGGACAACACGTTAGCAACATTTATCGATCTTTCTAAAGCGTTTGACACAATAAATCATGACATTCTTTTGACAAAATTGGAAAAATACGGATTTAGAGGTATCAGTAATACATGGTTTAAAAGTTATTTGACAAATAGAGCTCAATTTGTTAAATATGGAAATGGAAAATCGGATTTAGCATATATAAAATGTGGGGTACCCCAAGGGAGTGTATTAGGGCCTATTCTCTTTCTATTATATGTAAACGATATTGCTTCCTCAACGTCATTAAAAGTCTTATCTTTTGCAGATGACACTGCTTCATATTCTTCATCCCCGAATGCAAGTAATCTAGCAGCCCATTTTAACATTGAACTAGATAAAATATTTAACTGGTGCTCGGCAAATCACTTAGCTCTCAATGCGAAAAAGACAAAATACATGATCATAAATCCATCGCCCCAATCTAGAATTCCAGGAAACTTAGATATTTATATAAACAATCTGAAAATTGAAAGAGTGGGTGTAAATGAAAATGAAAATTCTCTAAAAATTTTTGGTGTGACTTTTGATGAGAATCTAACCTACAGGGATCATATCTCAAGGATTAGTACTAATATAGGAAGAGCTAATTATGCCCTAAATAAAGTTAAGAATATATTACCCCAAAGTGCAATGAAAACTCTCTACTATTCTCTTGTGCATTGTCATTTGTTGTATGGAATTCAGATTTGGGGAAACTCAAAAGCGGCTAGAAGACTCTTGATATTGCAAAAACGAACAATACGAATTATCAATAATAAAAGATATAACTCCCATACAGACCCACTATTTGCAAAGAACAAAATTCTCAAAGTGACTGACATTTTCAAACTTCAAGCTAGCCTCTTCGTGTTTGATTGGAAAAACGGTAATCTTCCCCGTTCTTTCAGTAACTATTTTAATATCTCATCAAATTCACTGAATATAACTACTAGGCAATCTGAATCAGTACATGTTAGCAGGACCAGAATTAAAGCTCTAGACAAATTGCCAATTTTTGCCTACCCCATAATTTGGAATAGCTTGAGCCAGAATCTTCGTAACATTACAAACAGAGTTGAGTTTAAGAATAAACTTAAATTACAGCTATTATCGTCTTACTGTATGGAAATGCAGTGTGACAATCCCTACTGTCAAGAGTGTAATCCGTAGTACTTCATTTTTTTCTCCTCACCTCCCTCACCCCAACGAGAATAGGCAGCCTAACATTACTTGTCAATTCTTTCAAAATCGTAAGGTTCTACCCAGTCAAATTGCACTGCGATTATTGTGTTAAATAGATAGCTTCAGATGACTGTGAACTCGTCATTAACCTTTTTGTGCAATGTGCGCCGCCGAGTTTAATCAAAAGCATATTACTTCCCCGAGAAAGGGTCAGCTATGGTCTGCGAATATTTGTAAAACATTCATTTATTTGTCAGGTGATGCCAGGAAGACAGCCAATCTGGCTATGGCATTTCCCAACGGTATATCCTGTTTTGTAACAAATGTTGTAATATATCAAAACATCATGATTGTAAAACCTGTATACTGTTAAATAAACTATCTATCTATCTATCTATCTAAACGGGTGGAGGAAGCCGGAGTACCTGGAGAGAACCACCAAGCAGGGACCAGCCATGAGGGCGACTAGGGCGCTTATGTCACCCTACTAAGCCCAAAGTCGCCAAGAAAAATAGTTGGGGGCGATCACAAGTCGCCCTCTAAAAATTGGCCAAAATGAGGAAATGCTGAACTGAGTGATCCAAGGTTTACATAAATAGACAAAACCACACAAGCGTTTGAATGGATTAATGTTTATCGCACGAGTTTAGTTGGGCACAAGAATACCATGAGAGGCGAAGCCTCGAGTGGTATTCTGCGCCAAACCAAACGAGTGCGATAAACATTAACCCATTCAAACGCTTGTGCGGTTCTGTATTTATTACACACCTTCACAAATTTTTAAAACAGGCCTTTCACGGTAATACTTAGTAAGAATTAACCTATCCTTCTGAGACGTAAAGGAAATAAAATAAGACAAAAATCCAAATTATTCTTCACAAGCAGGAGACCAGTCTTATTGTTATTTCTTACGCTGTTTGAACTTTCATTCATAGTTTCACTTGCAAATTGTAATGCGTCACCACTTCGATCGATGAAACACTGTTCATCTGAAATACAGTTTACCATCTTTTTATGCCTCAATTTCACAGCTCGAATTCTGAATGGTTGATGTGATCCCCACCAAAAAAGTTACCACAAATTCACAAGAAACAATAGGTGTAAATTCGGAAAATCCATCAATGAGAAATTATAAAAAAAACTCACATGTTATCTGACTTCCAAATTCCAAATTTTGTTGCGTTTCTGTCAGAGCTTCAAGTGTCAAAACGAAAGTAGGTCACCTGCGCAACTCAACAAAATAACCCAGTTTGAAAGTAGGTTACGACGCTCAGGATGCTGAAAATGTATACACAACGGATGTATTTTCTAACACTGTATTTTTATTTTGTTTTGCTGACGACTGTTAACTGTTCGGCCGTCTATTCCCAGAAAAACACGAATGGAATTTTAACACGTGAAAAAAAAGTTTTAGTGATGACAAGAAAAGCTTTGTACAGGGCACAAGTGTGCATATGAAGGATCTTGAAAAAGTACCTTCCAAGCAACCTTCTTACCTCTGGTCCTGTTCACACTTTCAGACTTAGGAAATTATTAGCTTAGCACACTTTGGTGAAAGGCAACCACAGGAGGGTGCTGGGGGGATTGGCACGAAGAAGAGGGGAGGGGTCATGAAGGAGAGGGTAGCAGTGGGTGATTTTCAATCAATAATTACTTTGTGATTTTTCAACCTGGCATAGATGCATAATAGACAACTGGACCTGGATTAATCAGGCTTTAATGGAGGACACACGAGCTGAAAATATGAGGGGGAAGCTGGGGGGCAATACATAAATATTCTTAATTTTCCCCACTTGCCTATGAAGTCTCCCTACTTGACTCTGCAGTCTCCCTATTTTTTTCTAGAGGGAGACATGAAGTCTCCCTAAAATTCTCCCCTAGGCTGGTCCCTGCCACCGAGCATCGACGAGCAAGTGTCAGCTCCTCAACATTCCAACTCTGTTTAAGCTCCACTCAAGCAGGGTTACAGCGGCTGAAGACATGTGCACCATCGACGTGCAGTATGACTTAATACATGGCGTCATCGTGCCCCTATGTAGGCAACCAGGATAAAGTACCTAGCTCAAGGACACAACACGGGTCGTCCCAAATAGGGATCGAACTCGGGACCTCTAGCATAGAAGTCCAACAGTCTACCACTGAGCCACCGCACTCCCAACATTTCGATTTAAAACTGCTAGGAGACTTTCGTGGGAAACTGATTTTCTAACGAGAAAAGTGGCACCACAAAGAGCTGAATCAAAAATCCAAAACTTTAATTATGCACATCTAAAGACCCTACTTGAACAATAAACACACTTTCAATGCTTCTAATTAAAACCCCTAGGAGCCTTACACCAGAAATCAATACTCTAACTACAAAGGTGGTAGGGCCCTGCGAATCGGGAATTTTATGTTCGAATCAAATCTCGAATCGAATCGGGACTGATGTCGACATCAAATCGAATCTCGAATCGAATCGGGATAAACTCGAGAAATAACTATAACTGGCATTATCTTGTGCAGAAATGTCCGGAAAGCACTGCGAGAAGAGAGAGTTGACATAACTTGACAACTTGGCGTTGTTTTAATTTTCTTTCTCGTTGAATGGCCATTCAGATGTTCACTTGGCCCGACAATAAATTCAAGACATAAATATGGACAGAAATTAAGGTGTTACTGCCCAGAAACATTTGAGAAAAAACACTAAATTGAAACATGAGAATTAAAAGCACAAATGTAATGCAAGTGGCACATTAATTCCCATGGGCTGAAGTCGGCTACAGCCGCTAACTTCAGGTACGTTAGCCTGGCTAAATACATGTACATCTTATAGGAACCCCATTACTGTAATGTTTGGTTGTTTTTGTATTATCAGGATTCGGGTCTTGTAGAAACTCAGTATACATCAAAAGCAGCGAAGGCGTTAAACTGTGTTAGTTTCTGCATTATCTAACTCGAATATTGACGCAGTGCTCATTCACACAAATTGCCTTTACTTCATTCCAACTTCCAAGTACCAACGCCGAACAATGCAAAGAAACTAAAGAGATTTTCCTCCCACAGTTTTCTAACATAATAATGGAAGCGCTCCAGGCGACATGCCCCCATTATTGTGTTAGAAGATTCTGGGACTGGGAGCGGGGCTTAGGCCCATAGCTGGATATTTCGGTTGTATAGATGGGGCGTGAACAGTCTACAAGTTAAAACAGCTCCAATTTGCAAAAGTCACAAAACGAACGTTTAATTTCCCGTTCTAAAAACTCAAAATGTATATTGTCGAACACTGATTCATTTTCCTCGATGCTTCGTTTGACTAACGAATCGGCAAACTATTCGAGATCGATATACGAATACCAAAGCGATGTCGACATCGAATCGAATACTCGAAGCTTCGCAGGGTCCTAAAAGGTGGCATCACGATCAGCATATGAAGCAGAATCAAAAATCCGAAATCTTTATGCACATCTAGTGACCCAATCTGAACATTGTTCAGATTGGGTCACTAGATGTGCATAAAGGTTTCTCAACATATGGACACACTTTGAATGTTTCAAATTAAAACCCCTAGGAGCCTTTTGCTGGAAATGGATCTCTAACAACAAAAGTGGCACTACGTTCGCCACAGACAGCCGAACCAAAAATCCGAAAAAACTTTATGCACATCTAGAGACCATACCTGAACATATGAACATACTTTCAACATTTTGAATTAAACTCCCCAGGAGCCATTCACCGGAAACCAGACAGACACATGGGGCCGAAAAAAAAAATCCAAAACCTTTATGCACAGCTAGACACCCTACCGGAACATATGAACACACTTTCAACGTTTCGAGTTAAAACCCTTAGGAGCCTTTCACCAGAAACCTATTCTCTAATGACAAAAGTGGTGCTATGGGCACCACCATGAGGCTGAATAAAAAATCTGAAACCTTTATGCACATCTACAGATCCTACCTGAAGATATGAACACACCTTCAACATTTTGAATTAAAACCCCTAGGAGCCTTTCGATGGAAACCGATTCTCATAACGACAAAAGTGGTGCTACGGGCACCACATGGCGCTGAATCAAAATTCTGAAACCTTTATGCACATCTAGACACACTACCGGAACAGATGAACACACTTTCAACAATCAGAATTACATATCCTAGGACACTTTTGTCGGAAAGCAGTATTTTAGTTTAATGTTTAAGTGGCATCACTGGCAACACCTGATGACTAAAATTCAAAGTAAACCTATTTTTATCATCTTTATCCTGTGCTTAAGAGGTATGGTAAGTTTTAAAATTATAACTAAGCAAGAGTGGTGTGTCCATCACCATTAGCTCACCAACGCTTGGTATGCAATAAACCTAGGCTTATTACAAATCTGCAAAAAATGTCTGGTCATGTACATGTGTAGCAAAACAGGTCAGAAATTGTCCACACTGACAAAAAAGTCGAACATTGCATTAAAAAAGTCCAAAATCTCAAAAAAATGTCCAGACAAGGGTTAATGTTGTCTTATATTGATGCATTTAACACATATATGAAATATAGAAGCCACAGCATACCGGTGGACTCCTCCCCTCATGTACATGGGTAGCAAACAGGTCAGAAATTTTCCACAGTGACAAAAAAGTCTAACATTGCATTAAAAAAGTCCACAGTGACAAAAAAGTCTAACATTGCAAAAACAGGTCAGAAATTTTCAAAGTCCATTGTGACAAAAAAGTCTAACATTGCATTAAAAAAGTACAAAATCTCCAAAAAATGTCCGGCAAAGGGTTAATTTCATCTTATTTTGATGCATTTAACACGTATATTAAACATAAAAGCAACAGCATACCAGTGGTAGCCTCCACTCATGTTTAGCAAAACAGGTCACAGTGACAAAAAAGTCTAACATTGCAAAAACACCAGGATGTAAATGTTAGTTCGTTTTTGAGAAGCGCTTAACTTTAAAATGAAATGTTATAAAATGAGGTTAGTCCAATTTTAAAAATGGATGATTTTAAATATTAAAACGTGTAGGATATTTTGAGAGTAATGCTGTAACTTTTATCAGCCAGAATTTACTAGAAATGCGTCTGAAATAATCTTGGAGCTTCTGTTCACCGGTTTTCGATGTGTGATTAAGCTTACTATAAGGTAGAGTGACAAAGTGTCCTTAAACAATTTTAATGAATCGGTCATCGACCATCTTTCTAGTGAAGATTCAAGGAGAATATGGGCTCTAGGTATGCTACCTTGATACTGTGCTGGAACCATGTACAAACATTGTGAGAGATATTGGGCATATGTTTATCGCTGTCATGCATTGTAATTTGATTAACGCTGTCCCTACGTATTCATATAGCACCTTTGATGTACAGTGAACTCTAAACTTTGCCAACTTAAAGATAACACAATTCAAGGTGCATGCATTCATTTCAACATCGGCTCATGACTTCTGGTTGAACAATTGATTATCGATCGATTGATAGGTTTACTCAGAGCTTACTCATAACTGAAACACTGCCTTCACAATATGTACCTATGCAACACAACAAATGTATTCAACAGAATTCATGAGGTTTTAATACAGAGAAAAAATTTCCTGATCATAAATAGTTACGGCTGATACGAGTAGATTCTGACCGCCAAACTGGAAACTGGAATATTAGACATTTAATTCAACTTGTCTTATATGCCTTCCAAACATAAAAAGAAGAGAACTCGACACTCAGGTTTGTCTTCGAGTGACCATAACATTAGTGTTGAAGAGCAACTAACAAAAAAAAAAGAAAAACAAAATCAAAAACAGAAGGAAAATTTCAGTAGAGCCCCAAAAAAAGATCATTTTTGATAATCAGATTACTTCTGATTCTGGTAAAAATGGAAATAAGATGGCACATTCTATAGAAGTAACGATGTTCACCAGACTTGAGACTTTAGAAAAAAATTTGAGACTCTGCTGCCGAGAGGCATGATTGAGACTATAATTCAGAAAATTAAACGAAAAATTGTCACAGAAGTGAGAAGCATTAGAATCACATATCATCAGTGTAAAACAAGAAAACGAACAACTGAAAAAAGACCTCGAACAACTAAGGAAAGAAATGTGTGAAATTAGAATAAATACTGAAAAAAACAAAATAAAAATGAAATCCGTACACAAATGTCATGAAAAAGAAATTTTCCAAGCTTTAGTCCACTCCAACAGGAATGAACAATACTCAAGGAAATCCTCCATTCGAATTTGGGGGGTTGATGGTATATGAAGGGTGAATCGTGGGAGGAATGGGCTGATAAAGTTTGTGAAGTTTTCAATAAAAGACTCCAACTGAAGCTGACCATAGATAACATTGACATGGCACACAGAGTGGGAAAACCAAATGTTAATAGAAGCAAACAACAAAATTGACCCATAATTGTGTGTCTCCTTAAAATAAAGGATAAAATTGAAGTTATAAGGAAACGAAAACTGCTAAAGGGAACTAAAATTGTTATAAGGGAAGACTTGACACATAAAAATCAAGAACTTCTAACTATGGCTAAAAATCAACACTTTGTAAAAGAAGCGTGGTCTAGCAATGGAAAAATCACTGTTAAGTTAATAAACAGCCGAATTGTCTTTATCGACCTGGATACAGACTTTTCTGAATTGGAACTTAAATCCTTATCTTCTGATTCAACAGGTATGGATACTACTCTTGAACAGAACTGACATAACTTTAATGAGTCTGGCAAGGTGTCTTAATGGAAAAAAGAAACTTAACTGTTAAATTAACTTTTTTGCCCAACAAGCAGTGCGTTTGGAAAATCTATTGAGAACATTTACTACAAAGCCCTTTATATGACTGAAACAAGTAAGAATTCTAAGAAAATCACTGTGCAAATATGTCAGAAGTACTTCTTTTTTTTAATTTTAATTTTTACATATTTATTTATATCAGGGTTTAATGACACTTTCAGCAACCAGGGTCATCTTATGATGTTGCCAGAAGTAACAAAAAAAAAATTCTATTCCTTTCCACACTCATTTATTCAGAAGAGAGGGAGGGGGGGAGAGAGGTGTAGGGTAAGGCTTCCACGTTTACACGTGTAAACGTGAACGTTTCGTTTATGGGCATTAAACGTTTACAGTCCTTACACGGAATGAAGTTTTAATAGACTAATTTCAAAATTGCAGATTAATGCAGAAAGTCAAAGAAACAAAAAAAAAATTTCCAACTTTGCAATGCAATATTTTGGTAATGCTTCAGAAAAACTGTGTACTGGTTCCGACTGGCGTCGCCGCCACAGTAACCGAACGAAATCATCTTCAAATCATGTGATATCATATGTGACACAGTCATGTGAGCCGCATGGCACGTGCTTATCCTTGGTGTTTCCTTCGAAACATTTGTGGGATGTTTTAGTTTATTCAGATTTACATGTATATTCCCAAAGTGATACACAATTGTTCTCGATGATTTCGTTCACCTGACATGGATTATTAAGTTATTATTCACACATGGGATGATCTTAGGATCGATTTATGAAGTTTGACAGACAGACTGGCACTTGCGGTGTTTGAAAATTTGGATTCCCCTGTATGGTTTGTAGACTTTGTTTATTTTTGCGACATTGCATTCCACTCTCAAGTCCGGTATTGTCACTATTGTGTGCCATGGCAACTCGCTCCAACATTACTGTTTGAAAAAACAAGGATTTCACCCCGAACCCACCAGAATGAGCTCAGAGACCCCCATAAATTTCAAAATTTACCTGGGAGAGAATCCCCCAGACCCCCCCCCCCCCCCTCCCATAGACCAAGCGACTTTGCCTTCAGCATCTGCATGCTGTGATCGTTCGTCTACGTCATTTTGGGGCGAACTGTAAATCGGCTGTCTCAATAACATAAATTGTATGCCCTGTACGCAAAGATATGATGAACTTACTGTGTATTATTACACACTTCTATCAAATATTGACTGCTTGCATTGTTAGTACGAACGTGTAAACGTTTCCGTTTCGTTTACAGACAGTCGTTTAAACGTTTACAATTTTGTCTAAACGTGGAAGCCTTAGTGTAGGGACATTTCCAACAATGTTCCTGATCAGAACCTAAATCCCTATTTACAAACCCTAAATACAGGGCTCAAAATAAGCAGTGTCGCGTTGCTTTTTGCTATGCAAAACTTGCAAAAAGCTACACAATGTTAAATTATGTATAGCATTTTGCGATACAAGATAATCAACTGCAGCCTATTTGGCTGCAGTTGATTATCTTGTATCGCAAAATGTAAAAGAAAATTTGCAAACAAATTTGAAAACTAGTTCATTGATGCTTTACTTCTGATTGTGGAACATTCCAGGCATAACTCAGATTAACTCTCCATCAAGCATCATTAGCAACTTCATATGTAAGATGAGTTCTGTTGGTTTGAATACTTCCTGTTTTTACAACATTTTGCATAAAATGTCCATTAAAAATAACTACAAGCCCATCAAATTAAAAATTCCAACTTCCATTTTGAGAACTCTATAAAACAACCAAGATGCCATTTATAACAGTATACAAGTCCATGCAACCCTTAAAGGCAGTTCAGTTAAAAAAAACAGAGTAAATGTTTCATGTGTTGCAGATCATTTGGAAATGCCCAGAAATGGATGAAACTGTTCTATCAACTTAGAAGAATTCAATATAAAACAGCATAACATAACTCTGGTATACAAAAATAGCTATGTAATTTTTACAAAATGCTATTCATTTTTTGGAAATGATTAGCATTTTGCTACGCAAAGAAAAAGAGTTATTTTGAGCACTGCCTAAATATCTATACAGCTGCTGATACAAGTAGCAACTTTTTAATAATTTCTAAAGTTGTCCACAAGTAATAGATGATATTTATCTTGCCAATGCTTTTATATCATTGCTGGCTCCTGTTGGGTAGTCAACTATGATGTGGAAACACTGATCAGTCATTTCAATCTTGTGTACATGTTTATACGATACTAGTTATTGTAAATCTAATCGGAGCCTTACAGGCTAAATTATAGCAATCCCAATAGGTTGAAACGTTTGCTTATAGTCATTGTCCCAGAAAACTGAAATTTAACAGTGAGAAGCTATTTTACTTTTGTAAGCATGTTTAGACGGTAGTAATTATCATAAAAAATAATCCTAGACAAAAAAGGTTAAAACAATAGTATCCAAAATGGGTTGAAATGCTTGCTATTGTTATTGTCCCAAGAGCTAGAACTGAATTCAGTTCCTTTTGATAATACCATTGCACAAGTCAACTGGATGATGATACGCCCACAATGAAGGCATACAAAGATATGTGTCAATGAGGCCAGCGGGTGAGACAACCAACAAATGCTTGGAAGCAGTGTTAAATGACTTTGCATCTGTGCACATACATGTTTCTTTTTTTTGCGGTGTTTATCGTAAAACTTAATCAGTAAAAATTTGTAATAAATCAAATTTGTATATCTGTGTAAACAAAATATTTTTGGTATTTGACTGAATACAAAATATTACAAGGGGTTGTTTAACGATATCAGTCCTTGTTTCCTTTTCCTCTTTGCAGACACAGCTGAATCCAACCTAACCACCTAAATCTACTACTCAAAGCTTGTTTTGTTGCAAATTATTGAGGAGTGCCTACACATACATGTTACTTTTTTTTTTTTTTTTTTTTGCAGTGATTGCTGTAAAAATTAATCAGTAATAATTTGTAATAAATTTGAATATCTGCGTAAACAAAATATTTTTCGTATTTGACTGAATACAAAACACTGCATGGGGGTGTTTAACGATATCAATCCTTGTGTGCTATTCTCTCTTTGAGGAGATAGTTGAAGCCAACCTAACCGCCTAAATCTACTACTCAAAGTTTGTTTTGTTACAAATTATTGGGGAGTGCTGACATACACTCTTCAATGGTTTGTAATAGAGAAAATTTGCATACTTGTATAAATAAATATTACTCGCATTTGACAGAGTACAAAACATTGCAAGGAGATATCAATCCTTGCTTGTTATTACCGCTTTGCAGAGACAGTTGAATCTGACCCCATCGCCTAATTCAACTATTTAAAGTTTATTTTCTTAAAAATTATTGGAGAGTGCTATGCATTCTCCAATGGTTTGTAATAGAGCAAATTTGTCGATCTGTGTCAACAAACTATTATTTGCATTTGATTGAATAGAAGCCATTGCAAGGGGTTGTTCAATGATACCAGTCCATGTTTGTTATTCCTTCTTTGCAAAGATAGTTGAATCCGACTTAACCGCCTGAATCTACTATTCAAAGTTTGCTTTATTGCAAACTGTTGGAGAGTGCCATGCCCTCTCCAATAGTTTGTAATGGGGTAAATTTGTATATCTGTATAAACAAAATATTTTTCGCTTTTGACTGAATCCAAACATTGCAAGGGGGTGTTCAACAATATCACTCCTTGTTGTTATTCCCTCTTAGCAGGGATAGTTGAATCCGACCCCACCGCCTAAATCTATTATTAAAAATTTGTTTTTGTTACAAATGCCATGCACCCTCCAGAAGTCTGTAATAGAGCAGATTTGTATATCTGTATAAACAAAGTATTATTCACATTTGAATGAATATAAAACATGCATTCTCCAATGGTTTGTAATGGATCAATTTTTTTATATTTGCATAAAAAAAAATATTTTTCACATTTAACTGAATGCAAGTCATTGCATGGGGGTGTTCAATAATATCAGTTCTTGTTTATTTGCTATTCCCACTTTGCAGAGTTAGTTGAATCTGACTCCACCTCCTAAATCTACCATTCAAAGTTTGTTTTGTTGCAAATTATTGGAGAGTGCCTACATGCTAACCTAAAAGCTAACTTGCATATATGTATAAATAAAATGTTATTCGCATTTGACTGAATACAAAACATTGCAACGGGGTGTTGAACGATATCAATTCTTGTTTGTAATTCCCTCTTTTCAAAGATAGTTGAATGCGACCCCACCACTTAGATCTACTATTCTAAGTTTGCTGTGTTGCTAATTGTTGGAGAGCGCTATGTGATTTGTAATAGAGCAGATTTGTATATCTGTATAAATAAAATATTATTTGCATTTGATTGCTATGCCCTCTCCAATGGTTTGTGACAGAGCAAATTTGTATCTGTATAAACAAAAATTGTTTTTCGCATCTGGCAGAATACAAAACATTGCATGGGGTTGTTCAATGATATCACTCCTTGTTTGTTATTCCCTCTTTGCAGAGATAGCTGAATCTGCTCCCCACCATCTAAATCTACTATTCAAAGTTTGTTTAGTTGCAAATTGTTGGAGAGTGCTATGCCCACTCCAGTACTTTGTAACAGGGCAAATTTGTATATCTGCCTAAACAAAATATTTTTCGCTTTTGACTAAATCCAAACATTGCACGGGGGTGTTCAATTATATCACTCCTTGTTTGATATTCCCTCTTTGCAGAGATAGTTGAATCCGACCTCACCGCCCAAATCTACTATTCAAAGTTTGTTCTGTTGCAGATTGTTGGAGGGTCCTATGCACTCTCCAATAATTTGTAATAGAACACATTTGTACATCTGTATAAAAAAAAACAAAATAAAACCCCAACATTTTTTCGCTTTTGACTGAATCTAAACATTGCAAGGAGGTGTTCAACGATATCACTCCTTGTTTGTTATTCCCTCTTAGCAGGGATAGTTGAATCTGACCCCACCGCCCAAATCTACTATACAAAGTTTGTTTTGTTGCAGATTGTTGGACAATGCTATGGGCTCTTCGGTAGTTTGTATAGAACAAGTTTGTATATCTGTATAAACAAAATATGTCTGTACAAATATTATTCGCTCAACTGATGTCGGACCCTGACAGTGATTTTTGGAGGTTTCATCTCGAGCTTCCCGGGCCTAGCAGCTATCAGTGTTCAAATTCAACATTTTTCAGAACTTGTGTCAGGATTTTATATCTCAGATTATGACGAAACATTTTTTTTTTTTTAATTTCTTACTTTTTATTTTTTTGTCCATCAATTTCTTTAGTAAAAATACTAACTGCTCGCCTCTTGTGCACCTCAAATATTTAGGTGAAATGTTAACACTCCTTCTAATTCACCATGATGAAGATATTAGCGAAAAATGTATATATGTTCTTATTTTTCTTCCTGTACTTTTACTGGTCCGTAAATCAGCATCTTCCAACACCATATTCGGCTATGTGTATATCCAAGACAACTGTAAATAAATCTGTCGTCGACAGCTTCCATTCTAGTAAGTTTCAATGTGAACTCCAGTTAATGAAATGTGAATTTGTATGTTCCCCCCTTCTCGCCATAGACTGTCTTTCTGGGATTGTACATTATTTTTTTGACCATTCGACTTGGTGACCTGATATTGAATAATGGCGAGTAACATCTCTCTGGATGAGATCCAGAACAATTTAAATTACGATTTCAAACAAAACATATAACGAAAAATCATGCAAAACCTCCAATACAGATGCTTGTCCCCTTAATGTTATCCAAAATGATTATAAATATTACTTACCCAAAGAAATCCCATTGAAATTTAGAAACCAACAAGTACAATTTTCTCTTTTCCATTTGAACTGCCAAAGTTTACAGGCTCATTGGTAACCACTAACTGAGCTACTGTACAAAACACAAAGCACGAAAAATCTTTTTTTGACATTATAGGCCTTACTGAGATATTCCAAATTCCTCCAAATTGTTCTTACACTCTGAATGGTTATCATCCCCTTATTAAAAATACGGCGCCCGATGGGGATGATGGACGTAGTGGGGTTGGAATGTACATCAGAAAAGACATAGCTTATAAAATACGTAATGATCTATCTGTGTTTATTCCACGTTACTGAATCTCTCTTCGTTGAAATTAAAAGTATGAGGTCCACTAAATTACTTGGGGTAATCTACAGACCCAATACTCAACCGAAAGCAGATATTGATTTATTTTTATCTAGATTAAGCGAAATAACTGATAAAGTAAATTGTGAAAACAAAAAATCGTACATAATGGGTGACTTTAATACTGATCTGTTGAAAACTGGTCTCCACGCAAAAACTGACGAATATATAGATATATTGACTAGTCAGGGTTTCTTGCCATTTATCACTAAACCGACAAGAGTAACTCCTCACTCAGCCACGTCCACACTGATAAAAAAGTTTAACATTGCAAAACAGGTCAGAAATTTTCTATGTCGACAGTGACAAAAAAGTCTAACATTGCATTAAAAAACTTCAAAATCTCCGCAAAATGTCCAGTGAATTACTGTCATCTTATATTGATGCATTTAACACATATATGAAATATAAAAGCCACAGCATACCAGTGGTAGCCTCCACTCATGTACAGGAAAAGAGGTCAGAAATTTTCCAAGTCCACACTGACAAAAAAGTCTAACATAGCAAAAACACTAAAAATCAATAAAATATCACTGGTTAAGGGTCTGTGGGTAATTGTAAGCTACAGAAACACAGTAAGAGGTGCATAGCAACAGGGATGAGAGTCAAAGTGGACTGGTACAATAACTTTAACACAAGTGTTGACGCCGACGCCTCTCTGGTCATAACATAAGCTCACACAAGTTTGTTGGTGAGCTAAAAATAAAAGATAACAACTACTGGTATGGCATGACCCAAGATATTGAAAAGTATGTACTCTCTTGTGTTAAATGCAATAAAAACAAAAAGATCACAAGGAAAGATAAATATCATTTAACAAATTTTCATACGGGAGGGAGTTCCCATGAAACGAGTACATCTTTACTTTCTTGGGCCATTTGCTAAAAAGTGGTAAGGGAAATGAGTATATTTTAATGATGGTAGATCAATTTACCAAATGGGTAGATTGTATACCACTATCATCACAAACCACAGAAGTTACTGCACAAGCTGAGAGGTATAATCAAACACTATTAGATTCAGTGCAGTGTTTTATAGATAGATCTCAGCATTCATGGGACGAAAATTTGGCTCAAATTGCTGGAGCATTGCGCTCATCAGTATATAGAAATCTAAATTTTATAGTAAATTTCCTTTCTTATTATACCTACCACAATTGTTTACTACAGGCTTGCACTACAGTGGAAGTCCCTAACTCGGATAAAATACTCTCTATTTTTGTCTTTCCCAAGCAAGTTGGGAAAGAAAAGTGGTGCAAAAGCACCAATAAAAATAAGCCAAAACTGGGTCGAGTGCAACCGGCGCAGACCCAGTACGGGACGCTCTCTCCCAAGTACAACTCCACGACTTCCGTTGCCAGTGCGCATATACCGTCTCTAAAGACTCATTCTTTTTGAATCCGTAAACGTTAGAGTTATGTGATCAGCGGGGAGGAAAGATTCTTTACCCGTAAAGAAGACGGGAGGGCCTCCATGTAAACAATTGTGGTAGGTATAATAAGAAAGGAAATTTACTATAAAATTTAGATTTCTTATCAACCTACTCACAACTGTTTACTACAGGCTGAATAGACAAAAGGCTGGAGGGAATCGCATAACCAACCCCCACATAACCCTAGTGCACTGGAACCGTGAAGTAGAAGGAAGAGGTCCCGAGGCTTATCAACCATAATGTCGCAATCATTGGTAAAGGACAATGAAAAGAGACATATGAGCCTGTGTGACACACAGACAGAAAAAGGGCAGTAACAGCACAAGGCTGAAACTGACCTTCAAGAAGCCTAATGGCTGTGGCAGACAACAGCCTGAGCAGAAGAAAGAGGACTCAAGGCAAAAAGGTCCTCCGACTGCTCCTGCAACTGGCGTAAATAAAAGGTGGAGAAAGTAGAAGCATTTCTCCAGTAGGCTGCCTGCATAACATCCGACAACTTGACGGAGTTAGAATAAGCCCAAGAGGTAGACAGTGCCCGCACCTCGTGGGCAGAAATACGATTGGTAATACAATCACCAGCTGCTAAACGACTATAAGCCGTACGAATAGCAAGACAAATCCATCGAGAAATGGATTGAGGAGAGATCTTCTGTCGACCCGGAATGAGAGACAGAAAAAAACGTTTTCTGCCCTTCCGTATGAAGTGTGTCCGATCAAGATAAATGCGAATAGCACGGACCGGACAGAGCAAAGGGCGAGTACCCTCAACAGAGGGAAGAGCCCTGATACAGATAGGAGGAGGAGTAGTATCTGGTAACTGATTCTTAGTCAAAAAGGAGCAATCAGTGGTAAAAGTAACACTGTTGGGAGAGCTCCTAAAAAAGGCCGGGTCAACCGAGAGGGCGTGAAGCTCACTAACCCGTCTGGCCGAAGCAAATGCCATCAGAAAAGCTGTCTTGTATGTGAGAAAATGCATATCCACCCGGGATAAAGGTTCGAACGGCGCCCCCCCCCCCCCCCCCCCCCCCCCAAGCAAAGCAGCACCCACGAAAGATTCCATCGTGGAGTGAGCTGCAAAGTCCGAGGCCTTTTCAAAGAAAAGTGCCGAACAAGCTTGGAGAGGTAAGGATTAGTGCCGATGCGACGCTTCCCCACATAAGAAAAAGTCTCTGAAAGCATAGACCTGTAACCCTTGATGGTAACAGGCTGGAGACCCCGAGAATCAAACAGATATACCAGAAACTCCGCAATCTGTGAAATCGAAGGATTGGCATAATCAACAGAGTGATCAGCACACCATCGACAGAAGACCTTCCATTTAGCTGCATAAGCTAAACCAGTGGAGTGCCTCCTTGAAGAAGAAATGCACTCCACTGCTCGTCTCGAAAAACCTCTACGGAGGAGACAGGACCTGACAAAAGATATGCATGAAGGCACAATGAAGTCGGGTCGACGTGAAACCTCCTCGGGCGACCTTGACAAAGAAGGTCGCGACGTAGCGGGAGACGTGCCGGAACCGCCGCCATCAGCGAGCGGAGCTGATTGATCCACACCCGCTGAGGCGACAGGGGAGCGATCAGAATGATTCGACAACTGCAGGTTCAAATTTTGGCGAGAACCTGAGGAAGAATCGGAACCGGCGGGAAGGCGTAGCCGACTAGACTGTTCCAATCGAGTGACAGAGCGTCCACGGCAAAAGCCAGAGGATCTGGACACGGGGACACGAAAGTGTCCACCTGATGGTTCCAACGAGTCGCAAAGAGATCGATGTGGGGACGTCCCCAGAGATCGCAAAGCGACTGGAACACTGCCCTGTGAAGCATCCACTCGGTGGAAATAACCCTGCCCTGTTGGGACAGGGAGTCGGCTAGGACGTTCAGACGACCGGGAATGTGACGAACAACCACTCCAGCGTGAACATCCTGAGCGAGCAGTAAAAGATCCCGAGCTAACTCGTACATCGGAAGCGAGTGCGTGCCGCCCTGGTTCCGAATGTAAGCAACCACTGTCGAATTGTCGGATAGTAGAAGGACCTGGCGATTCGACAGGTGAGGGATCCACTGCCTGAAACTCAGAAGAAGAGCAAGAAGCTCCTTCTGGTTGATGTGTAGAGCTGCTTGATCCTGGTCCCACATCCCGTGTAGGGAAAGACCGAGAGGATCCAACGTCGCACCCCATCCGAGATCGCTGGCATCTGCCGTCAGAACGCGATCGGACGTGGGTAAGTCCAGCGGAACACCCTGCGTAATCCACTGAACATCTGTCCAGGGAAGAAGGTGAGGATACAGAGAGTCCGGAAACGGAAGCACCTGATCCAGAGAATCTACATTCGGTCTCCAACGACTGAGCAGAAAGTGTTGGAGAGGTCTGACACGCAGCCGACCTAGAGGAATGAGATCCGTCACCGAACCGCAGAGACCGATCAGCCGGAGAAAACTCCGAGCGGTCGCGGACCTGGACTGGGACAGAGTCAGAGCAAAAGCTGAGAGAATCACAGCCTTGGCCTGGGGAACAGCCACCAAATTGAATTTGGTTTGGAAAGACATCCCCAGATGACAAAACGACTGAGAAGGGACCAGGTCCGACTTCTCCTCGTTAACTCTGAATCCTAGCGACGTGAGCAAGCTCAACAGAGTGGCGACATCCGATTCCAGTAAGGCAGCATTGGAATGCCTCTGGAGGATATCATCCAGATATGCCGAAGTAGTCACCCTGGACTGTGTGCGATGGAACACTATCACATGCGACATCAGTCTGGTGAACGCCCAAGGAGCCAGGTTGAGGCCGAAAGGCATGGCCTTGAACTGGTAAACTCGCCCCAGAAAAGCGAACCTGAGATAATTCCGTGACGCCCGATGCATCGGAACGTGGAAGTAAGCGTCTCGCAGGTCGATGCTGGCTGCGAAATCTCCCTGGTGAATTGATTGGCGGACCGACCTGAAAGTCTCCATGCTGAACTTGGGAGCAATGATAGACTGGTTCAGGATGCTCAGATCGATAACCGGTCGGAGTCGGCCGTCCTTCTTCGGCACCAAGAACAGGCGGGAATAGAAACCCACTGACTGAACGTTCTTGACGACCTCGATCGCCCCCTTTGCCAGGAGATTGGCAATCTCCGTGGACAAAAGTTCCCGACGTAAAACGTCTGAAGGAACTGTGGTTGGAAGAGGCACCCTTGACAGAGTGGGGTGCCGTCGGAAGGATATGCGCAGCCCGGACCGAACAACATCTAACACCCATGGATCGGATGTGATGGTGGTCCAATGGTCTGCGAACTCTGCTATCCTTCCTCCAACCTGGGACGAGTCGAGGTGAGGACCTTCATTTCGAGCCCCGACGAGGCCCGCGAGAGGAGAAACCACCTCCTCTGCTAAATGAAGAATCCTGAGACTTCCCTCGATTCTGCCGACCCCTACCTTTACCCCGTGAGTAAGAAGTAGAGGCGGCGGCAGAAGGACCAGCCTTTTGCTTCACAGAGGAAGCAGAAGGGTACTTGTTAGGCTTGCAACGGCCCTTGCCTCCCCGAGAAGGCTGATCAAGCTGACGAAACAGCAGCTGATCTTTGGAATGACGTAGGACGTCATCCCGGACCGTCGACACGAAACCATGGAAAAGTTGCGGACCTGCCAAAGAAGCAGATCGAAGAGTAGCACGCTGCTCCTCGGGAAGGGATCGTCCTGTGTCCAACACAGCGTCCCTTCGAACTAATTCCAAATTGGCCGTGTTACAGGCATGCGTGTGAGTAAGGTGCATAAGCGCCTTGGACAGCACACGCAAAGGAGCCTGTACCTCGTCAAACTTATCTGGAGGCAGATAAGCAGCCAAAGCTGAGACGACGTGATCTGAGAGAGAAAGCATCTCTCTAGATAAGCCCAACGTGGACTCCAGAGTCGTCATTGGAATGACGGCAGACTTGGGCTTGGAAAGCCCGAGGGAAGTGGAGTCCTGATCCAGAACCGTCAAAGTCTGGCAGACTGACGGATTGGCGGAATCGTAAGAACGATAACGCACAGGAGGCAAAAAGGTGTCAACCCTGGTGAAGAACGAAGTCTTCAAAGCCTTGGAATTCAGCTTGGCATCCAATGCTGAAAAAGCCTCAACCACCTGTACCGACTGGCATGGTCGAAGGCGTCCAGAAGCAGGTTGCTCCATAGGCTGTTGGCGCGCGACCGATGATCGCGGCCAGGCTGACACTGTCGGCTGGTTAGCAGGTTTGAGCTCAGGCAGAAACCCAAACACAAAGTCAAGAGCCGCCCCCAAGTCCGAAGACTGCTGGCCCTCAACCTCAAGCATGTCGGACTCCTCCCCAGAGTCGGAAGACACATAGCCCATCGTGGGCAAACCAGCCGATGCCTCCCATGGTGTCGGGACACCAGAGGAATCGGAAACCGGCCTGTTTCCAATCCCGGGAGGCGGCGCCATAGGAGGCGCCTGGAAACCACCCATAGCCTCGCTGGAAGCAACAGGAAGGCTCTTTGAAAGAACCTGAGTGAGTAAGGAGAGGGCCTCCCTAAGCTCACTGCCTGTACCGACCGGTTCGACAGGGGAGCGAACCGGCAAAGTGGCTTCACCTCTGACCCTCTTAACCAGCGAAGGGTCACGATCCTCCAAAACACCCGACGCGGGACGACGGGCGGCAGCCGAAACATCTGAAGGCAGACGTGTATAGGGGTACGATGCACCCCGAGGATCAATATTGCGAGAACTCATGAGAGTCACCGCGGACCTCTGCGGGGCAGAAGGTCCAGGCTGCACAAAAGGCGTTGGTCCCCCAAAACTGGTCGTGTGACCAGAGTGAGTGGACGGAAACGCCACGGAGTTCATAGTGTTTCCACTACGAACATCCGAATCCAAAGACACAACTGTGGTGCTCAACGGCGAAGAGACCACAGCGATGGGCTCGGCCGGCAGCCCCTTCCGACTTCGCCGAGTTGAAGTCAGGGAAGGCTGAGGCCGATATCCCGCGTCTACAGTATCGGACAGTCCTGCAGTCCCCTGCAGCAAAAAGCCGAGGCCGGCTGAAACAGACGACGAAGCAGACGGACCAGCAGCAGTAGTAGATACGTCGAGAGTCGTTGAGGCTGGTGAAATAGTGGAGAGAGCACACCAGCTCGGCTCCGAAGGAGGAGTCACAACCCTAGTGACAGCCTCAGATGTCGACTGGAGGGGGACCGTAGTCCCGGAACCAGGCATCTCTACACCAGAACACTCAACGGCTCCCGCAGTATCCACCACAGGAAAAGACTGCACATCCCCCACGGAGGAGGAAAAACTCTCACCAGACAAAGTCGGCTCGGGAGGCCCCGAACGACCATGTTCTCCTTTCCCGCGGGAGCGGGAGGCACGGCCACGAGAACGAACGACACGGTTTACTGACGCCCAGAAGGTGGAAGACCATGTTCCACAGACACCACACGGCCGCTCAGCCGAACACCCATTACAGGAGGAACAAGACGAATGTACATCGTCCACATGCTTTGGCAGCAGACATTGCCCACAGGGAATTGTCCTGGGCATGATAGAGGTGAGAGGAGCAGGAAGGTGAGATGAGAAAACAGAACACCCCCAAAGAAGAGAGAAAGGTGACAGAAACAAAGACCCCAGAAGGTCGACCGGGAACCACCCAACAGGAAGACTACTCTCAAAAGAAAGAAGAAACACTGCAGGAGTGGTACCCCGCTGACACCTAACTCCAACACAATTAGAAAATTTTGCAAAAAAAGCATTAACAATAATTGTGAAAAAATCTAAGTCCGAACCGCGTGGCACACGAAATTCGCGCGCGACTCGAGAGAGAGCAAATAAATATACATTATGGACATATAATAGAAAAGAGAATATATAAAACACTGTTCCTGAGAATACAAAGGATACACTGTGGTATAATGAATCAGGAATCATCAAACATCGAGCTGGTGGAACACTGATAAGCGTGCAAAAACATCTCGACACGAAGCGGATTTTAAAAAGAATGAGTCTTTAGAGACGGTATATGCGCACTGGCAACGGAAGTCGTGGAGTTGTACTTGGGAGAGAGCGTCCCGTACTGGGTCTGCGCCGGTTGCACTCGACCCAGTTTTGGCTTATTTTTATTGGTGCTTTTGCACCACTTTTCTTTCCCAACTTGCTTGGGAAAGACAAAAATAGAGAGTATTTTATCCGAGTTAGGGACTTCCACTGTAGTGCAAGCCTGTAGTAAACAATTGTGAGTAGGTTAATAAGAAATACGGGATTCACACCCTATAAACTTATGCTGGGAAGGGAAATTAATCACCCAGCTGATCTTCAGATTAACAGCTGAACAAGCTTCTGATCATCCTGATACTAATGTATATGTGAATTCACTTGAAGAATCAATTAAGCTCGCCCATGAGACTGCTAGATCTGCCTTGAAAACATCCCAGGAACGAATGAAAAGAGATTAAGATTTGAATGTTCTTGTCAAAAGTTATAATTGCAATGACCTGGTGTATATACTTGACTCATCCACTAAAGTGGGAAAGTCAAGAAAACTTTCTCCTATATGGAAGGGGCCAGAAATTATTACATCAAAATTAATCCCTTATTTATATGAAATCAAGTTGAGAACCAAAACTATAACAGCAAACCATGACCAATTGAAACCCTGCAAAGATTGAATAATTCCAAAATGGTTGAAAAATTACCAAAACAAGGGCAGTGATGGGCCAGCCTTGGAGGATGTTGACTCCTCACAGGCGGGTCTATATTGCTTTTGTTGAAAACCTGATAAGGGTGAATTTATGATACAATGTGACTATTGTCACGAATGGTTTCCTGGGTCATATGTTAACATTACTGGCGAGGAAGCAAAGAATCTGGATGTCTGTCAGTGTAGGGCATGTACATAGTTTTAAAAGGAAAATATATTTTACTATTCCGGGTACAATGAGTTCTGATTTTTTAAACCATGTTAGATGGATGGATGCTGAGGGAAGACTGGTGAAGCCAGCAGAAATATTAATGTATGATTTGGCCATGGTACCAAAGAAGTATATAAACGAAACTGAGATGGACAGCTTTCTAATTCTTCAAAATCAAGTTGCTAAAAATCAAGGAGATTCAAGGTGGGTCCATCAAATGCGTAAATGTGGTTAAACTTTATATACAGATGCTTGGCTGGATGAACATCTTCCTTCACCTGATGGAAAAAGGTTTGCAACAAAGAAATTCAAGGCTCCAGATATTTCGTCAGTCATATCTAAGGCTTCATGTGAGGATGTATGTTTGAAAACACAGCACGGAATACAGAGGATAACGACAACTGGGATAGGATATCACTTAAACCCACTGAACCACAAAATATGGTGCTAGTGTCCAACGATACAGTGTCTCACGGAGGGTGGCTGTTGCCTAACTGCAGAAGCGATGAAACAAATCCAGCCAACTGTGGTTCTTGGGATTTCACAATGGACAGTCTGTCGGATGTTAGTCAAATTCCTAAATCTTCGGATGGGAATATGATACTAGAGACAACCGGCGTGGCATCCAGGGGGAGATCTGCTGGGATACCACTGGAATCAAGGTCTTTTAGTAAACCTGGTAAGTGGGTGTCAGGTACGGGTAGAGGCCGGGGGCTTGTTGGAGGACCGATGGGTGAAGCAATGCCAAATATTGTGATCTCCTTGCCTTTGAGTGAGAGTACCAAAGATAAAGATTTGCAGAACTATACATCAAGAACCTACAGTGGCTGGTTTAGGACCTAGGAAATATTTTTTTTATCTCGTGCGCACGAGATACTAAGCCATGCACATGAGATAATAAGTTGTGCACACGACATAATTATCTCGTGCGCATGAGATGATAAGTCGTGCGCACAAGATAATTATCTCATGCGCATGAGATACTAAGTCGTGCGCATGAGATAATAAGTCGTGCGCACGAGATAATTATCTCGTGCGCACAAGATAATTATCTCGTTCGCACGAGATACTAAGTATAGCTGTTCATTGCCACATGATTAACTGATGTTCACGGGAAACTACCTCCAAGTAACTCCTTTTTGCAATGATAAATTTATAGAATTAATCTTCAGCCGCGGTGTACATATTTCTCGATCAAGGGACTGAATACAATCTTCACAAGATTGAAACAACTGTTTTTTGAAAACATATTCTGATATGTCTTATGTAAAAAAGTGTTTTGCAGATCATACGATAATCTTGCTTGCGTTGTGATCCTAATTATTTCAAGCATTCGCCAAAGAACAATTTTGTTATAAACCATTGTTTATAGGGAACTATTTTATTAAAGAGTTTATACACAGTAAATGCTCTTATGATTTAATTAACCCTAGTTAAACTGTGACACCCTGGATGATTTAATTTTTAAAACTTTGTCGACCGAATAATATGCGAATCCATTTGGTACTACTATGGAAGTTCATCAATTATTCAGTCCTTAGGCATACTACTTGGTAAATCTGCCCGACGGACGATGGTCCGAATTAATGTTCCAGAAAATTTTGGAATTCAAACACAAAGACAGGGTGGATAGACCAATGAGGTAGTCTATTTATATACATGGGGCGGGGGTTATATAAATCGACAAAGAAAGGGTCATGGTCGATTGTAACCCGAATTGGCGAGAGGGGGGTCAAAGCAAGTAGGTCTTTGGGTGGCCTGCATAATAAAGAAAAGCCAGATTTTGAAGAGTACCTTGATGGCACATTGGGGGAGGGGGGGGGGGGGGGCACTGTTGTTCAAGATGAGGTCGCAGTCACTGGAGCTTAGGTGGAAAAGTAGAAACAACAGTGAAAATGAGTGTCAAATGTGTAATTTAGGCGTAGTGGAGACCCTAGAACACTTTCTATTAGAATGTCCAAAATACCAGTCTAACAGAATAAGATTCACCGGGCGTATAATGGGGAAGTGTGATGGGAGAATAAAGGACATGTGGTTAGTGGATGTCGCAAAGGAGAGGGTTGGTATGCTTATCGGAGAGATGGGGGAGAATAGTGTAGGGGATGTCATCAAACAGTTCGTCTCAGAGAGTTGGGAGGAGAGTAGAGCCTTGGAGATAGGGAGGCATTTGGGATCACAGGGCAAATAAAATCCTTCTCATCTGAGAACCGCGGCAAATCAGCGGCCGGCTAATTACTACTAGGTTGTAACAAAAATATACTATTCAAAAAAAGTAGGGGATGTCCAAACTGAAGTTGATATTTTCAGAAAAAGTTATTGGATACGCGCGCGTTTGGACACATGAATACGTTACCAAGTTTAATGTGGATCATGAATGTCACCACCTCACAAAAACTTGGTGCAGGTTTTTCGCACGAGCGCTGTGTTAATGTCTGTGGGATACGTTTTGAAATTTTCATTTGTACTGGGTGGGCTTTTTCGAAGGTCTCATCGTTCTTTTCTTGGTATAAACTCGTTCATCAATAGTTTTTGATCGAAACGTAACTTTTGAGGTAGGCGAAGACTGACAGGTGACGAACGTTTACGTGCCGTTGGCATGTTGGAAGCTAGCAACAGACATACTGCAGTGACTCAAATTCAAAACGTTACTCAGTTGGTGATTAGAAGGTTGTGGTCACGCTACCGTCAGACAGGCAATGTTGATGACAGACGGCAATCAGGTCATCCAAGGGCGACAACAGATAACCAGGATCATTTCATCCGAACCACAACGTTACGTAACCGCCATCAAAGTGCCTCAGAAATTGGACAGCAGGTGTACCGAGCGACAGATGTGCGTGTCAGTGGTCAGACTATCCGAAATCGCCTACACAGCTGGAATTTGTACGCTCAACGACCTAGAATAATTCCACGTTTGACTGAATGTCACATCGTAACAAGGCGTAATTGGTATGGAGCACGACTGCGATGGAACAATAGTCGGTGGAGCAACTTCATGTTTTCCGATGAATCAAAGTTCACTCTCGATTTCCACTACAGGCGAAAAAGAGTGTGGAGGCGGCGGAACGAACGATACCATGACGTAACCGTTAGACAGCACGATCGTTTTGGTGGTGGATCGGTTTTGGTGTGGGGAGGCATAACCATGACAAGCAGAACAGTATTAGATGTCTTCCAAGGGCGTGTCACAGGGCAGTACTACCGTGACAACATGTTAGCAGCTCATGTGATGCCATTTGCGCGACGTCACAACCGTCAGTTCATTTTTCAAGATGACAATGCAAGAGTACAAAGGGTCCGTGTCGCTGCAGAGTTCCTACAGGAACAGAACATCACTACACTGCCTTGACCAGCACTAAGTCCAGAACTTTCACCAAACGACCACATCTGGGATATGTTTGGCAGGCGCCTGCGACAACGCCAACAGCCAACTACCATTGTCCAGGAACTCGCCTTTGCACTCCAGGAATAATGAAACAACATCAGTCAAGCTGATATTGGACAGTTGGTGAGGAGTATACCACGTCGGATCCGCGCTTGTCTCGTGAACCGAGGAGCATTTACAAGGTACTGAGGTCTTGGACTGTATGTGGTAAATTCTCTGACCGACCGTCTATTCTTCTACAGCTCAGTGAGTGGAATTTGTGCTTGTCAGACACCCAACTATCGTTGAAATCTTTGAACCAGGTGTCACAGTGCAATGCCTCAACTGTCTTTTTATGAAAATATAAATATATTTCTTCATGTATCTCACTTTTATCAAATATCCCCTCCTGTTTTTGAATAGTATATTTGGGCTCAATACAGGAGCGCGGATTTTAACTTAGTGCAATATGAGAAAATTTCTTTAAAAATCTTCTTTTTCAGATCCACCAATCAGAATCCTTTCATATTTCATATACAGCATCTCTTGAGTGATCAGATTCAAGTTTGTTCAAACTGAGAACCAGGGTTAATATTTAGGTTCCCATTTGGATACCGAATTTCAACTTGGTGCAATATAAGGAAATTTCTTTAAAAATCTTCTTCAGATCCACCAGATAGAATCCTTTCATATTTGGTATACAACATCTCTAGTTCACTATTCAGAACAGAATTCTGGGATTCGATGCTCCCTATGGTAGCCCAAATTTTAACTTAGTGCAATATAAGGAAATTTCTTTAAAAATCTTCTTCAGATCCACCAGATAGAATCCTTTCATATTTGGTATACAACATCTCTAGTTCACTATTCAGAACAGAATTCTGGGATTCGATGCGTGCTAAAAATAGAAACTTAATTCCAAGTCAATTTTATAAGGAGCCATGTTTATTAAGTACCCTCAAGAGGTGTGTAACTATGGGTACGTTTCCGTGGGCCGTTCCGAATGTATTCAGAATTCACCTGACTAGTGTGTCATGCACAGTTCAATTACAGAATCTTATTCTCAACGAAACGTTCATTTGACGTTAAATGATATTCAGAATAATCAATATGGATCAAGATTGCGTTTCTCGTCGAAGAATTAACCGACGACACAGAAAAAGTTGGTTGCGTTATAGGCAGCTAACAAGAATTATTCTGTGCACAGGCACTCGACAAATTATCAGATTTGATCATATTAAATAAAATATATATTATATTATCCATACTAAAAAAAATAGTGTTGATAATATAACATATATTTTGTTAAAATTGAAATCTGATAATTAGTCGAGTGCCTGTGAATGGAAGTAGATTCGACACTTAATTTAACTGCAATGTGCAAAACCTTTGGAAACTTTGAACCTTGCAATAGCTTCCAACAATGTTTTATTTTATGGTAGAGTGAGTCGTGGCTGATACAATTTGGTCTGAACACCGAATTGGAATTATAAGAATAGTCTGAATTTATTTTTGAATGGTAGAGTGAGATGTGGCTGAAACAAATTGGTCTCAACACCGACACGGAATTATAAAGATAGTCTCAGTTTATTTTTCTATGAAATTAGAGAGCTAAAGTACAAACTTGGGTACGAGGATAAGGCGTCGCCTCACAGAAACTTGGCCAGTAAATATATATGGGGCCAACAGGAGTCATGTGTTCGCGGCTTATTTCTAAATAGGTCAGTGACGCAGTGTGTATTTGGGGCGGGGGAGGGTCCGGTCAAAATGCCAAGTTGCATAATTTAATCACCTACTGGATGAAGATTTTATCCGTGTGGCTGCGGTGTGGTGTAAAACAAGGAATTAAAACTCGCAAGAAGAAACGGAGGTAGGGGTGCGCGTTGGATACCAGTCACAAAAAGTCGACTAAAGACCAGGTGGCTGTCAGATGTTTGGGCTCGGTGTATAAAGTCGGTAGAGCTGCATGGGACTTGCTCCGAGTCCTCGCGTGTTAAAGCGAATGGGTCGTAGCAGTACAGTGTTACATGGGGTAAAGCATGATAAGGCTCATTTGGGTGGGGCGCAATTCTGTAGTCACGGTTGAGTCAAAGAGACCTTGTTGGCTACTAGAGTGACATCGCAAAAGAGTCATGGGCACGGGCGACGTCAGAGCGAGAAGGCGGCTGTGCACTGAAAATGCTCGTGTCATTGTAACAATGGATGTGTGTGTGTGTGGGGAGGGGGGGGGGGGGGTACAGTGTTATATAGGGTAAACAGAAAGAAGGCGTTGTGCAATAGCCTCGGTAAAAGCATCAGGTCGAGCCATATTGGAAAGGCTCAAAAGCCCCAGCGACGTTAAGGCCCCGCTGACCGACAGACCACATCCTGGAAAATCCAACAGATTTGTTTGCGTAAATAAAACTGCTTTAGTGGTCATGGACCTTCTTCAGAGACCCCCTTCAATAGGCATGGGGAAACACATGGGTCTCTAGTAGGGACCTGTGAACCGTTCGAGATTCGGCTCGACTCGAAACCATCGCCGAGATTCGATTCGACTCGATACCTCACCGTCCGATTCGTATTTTTCGAACCGACCTCTGTTCAAACGGTGAATTATATGTGCACTCGCTCGCATCAAGAACACGCCGTCATACGCTAACGATAGTGTAAAAATCGCTCTCTGAATGTATTAGCTCTCCAATTTTGTTGATTATTAAACCCCCGGGCTACCGTACGATCTCTGAGGGTCAGGGAAGATTCGTCCCCGGGAATATTCGTCCCCGGGTTTTTGAGAATATTCGTCCCCGGGAATATTCGTCCCCTGTAGGGGACGAATGTTCCCACCTGAAGAATGCCAATTCACTTCCGCTAATGGCCATCGTAGCCAGAGATGTTTTCGGTATTCAGGCCACAAATTGCAGTTCAGAAAGAGTGAACTCTGTTGGTGGAAACATAATTACAGATCTCCACCACAACTTAAGTAATGCCAACGCGGAAACATTGATATGGGCCCGCAAAAATGGAGACCTGATTGCCACATGACTATCTGCTGTTTGTTTATTTTTCAGTTTTTTTTTCTGAGTTTTTTTTTTTGTGTTTTTAGAAAGATATTCTAAAAATGTTTTGAGCAAAAGTTTAAATTAGAGGTTCAAAACTATTCATTAGAATAGATTATAGAGTTGTCTATCTTCACTATTAGTGCGCGATACTGTGTTTCGCGAGACTTTGAGTTTGAGATTTTTTATCATATTTTCCGACATGCCTTGTTTGCTTTTATAATAATGGTATTTGGTGCTGATGAGGCTGAGCACGAGCCACGACCACCAAGTGGGTAGAATAAAACTGCGAGTCTATGAGTTCAGAATCAATTGGTCTGGAATCGAGTATTCTCGCAGTGCAGACCAATTGATTCTGGACTCATCCAGCATGCAGAGTACCGGTATTGCAGACTATGGAAGCACAAATGTCGCCGTCGCACCGGTTTCAAGGTTCGAGATTCGACTCGACTCAATACCAGAGGGATGATTCGGCTCGAGATTCGGCTCGAAGTTTTATCCCCGGCTCGCAGGTCCCTAGTCTCTAGCCATATACTGTACATACCAACACATACCGCTCTACTACTTTACAAGGTCTGTACCCAGTCACATAAGCTTTGAAATCCCATTCTAAAACAACACCTGTGAACCATAAAGGTTTTATTTACACAATCGCGTACGAAAGGTTGATGGTTCACAGATGACGGAACTTGTCAATCCTTTTCTTAAATTGCAAACGTTACATTAATTCTCACCCCTGGACATCTTTCGGTCCCACCACTTTCTTATAAAAAAAACCCAATGAATCAGATTACTAAACTGTTATAACAGATAATTAGTTTGTTTATTGAGGGTTGCGGAACTTTCGAATGCCAAGGCCATATCGTGTCGAGCAGCTTTACAGACGGAGAAAGCCGGAGTATCTAGAAAAGCCATCGCACAGCGACAAGTATCTGCTAGACTCTCCAACGGACTCACCAGACACAAGCCGGATGAGCATTGGTTGAATGCACGCGTGCCATCAACGCGCAGCATATCTTAGAACACTTTGCATCTGTGCCCCTGTGTGCGTAGTTTGGAGTGACTTACTCAGTGTCACAATGCAAGTGGAATGGACCGCTTTCGCACTGTCGACATACCGGTCACAAGTCCGATGCGCCAGCCAATGAGCCGCCGTGCTCCCCATTAGTTGCTTTTAAAAGATAACTATAACAGATCATTAATTGGTAAAAATAGATAAGGCCAACTTAATCTGTAACAACAGAATATTAGTTTGCTATAACTGTATAAAAACTGTTAAAAACAGATTATTAGTTGGTTATAACACATTACTAATTTGTTAAAACAAATTATGAATGTGTTATAAATGTTTATTAATCTGTTGTAACAGATAAATAACTGGAGACGGGTTGGCACTAATTCGCCACTGTTGAAAACAAATCTCGGCCTCAAGATTTGTGATGTGCAAAACTATTTAGTCAGTGCGCAATACTGCGCATGTCTAGAATAACGTTTATTCCTCCTCAAGAGGTGGATTAACAGAATACATTCCGAATAATATTCCAGAATACTTTTACTTGAACAAAACGACACAAATCACATTCTGCCTTATCTGCGCATGCCCAGAATAACACTAGTATTCTCGAATGGCCCACGGAAACGTACCCTATGATTAATCCACATAGGTCGTATATCAAAGGGGCTCCGTAGAGGAGCTCCACTTTGAACATTATGATTAACTGAAGGAAAGGCATAATGCTTGGACTATTTTAGTCACTACTGAGGGGCTCATGGATTGACAATGGATCCTATGGAGATTGATTTCTTAATGTAGATTCATTCTTGGCCTCGGTATATATTGGGTTCTGTTCAAGGTGAGTGTTTCAGGCTCCGTGGGGTCTCTTGTTTATCATCAGGTCTGCTGTATAGGGCAGACGGGTAAGTGGGTGGGGTATCTGGGGGCCGTTGGGTGAACGGTTCGGTGAGGGCTGGTAGATCCTCGGGCAGTGGGGTGGGCAGGCAGGCGGGTTGGAAGGCAGGCAGTCACGATAAAAATCACGATACCATCTCCATGTGTTCAAGTGCATCCGTGTGCCAACCCATTCGAATGACGTTTTGTAGGCATATTGGGACGGCGTACAATCAGCCTTGCGAATCTATAATAATAAATCTTCGGCCTTCCGCTGATTTGTTGCGGTCCTCTAACGAGGAGGCCTACATAAACCCAGTGCGCCGCCGGGGTATTCCTACCCCACTTCCCCTCATAATCTCCCAGCATTCATTCAAAACTCAAAAACTGTTTCACAATTCCCCCATTGGCCCCTTCCCCAACTATAAAATTTACCCTTGTCCTCATCCAATTATCCTTCATGTTTCCATCCTATTTTTCCATTAGTTTCACAAGGAGCCTTGTTTTTCTTGGCAAATATTTGGGGCATTCTATAATGAAATGTTCCAGGGTCTCCGTTACACCAAAGTCACACATTTGGCACAATATTTCCTCGCCTTTCCTGATTCTCCCCCTCAGCTCCAGTGACTTGGATCTGACTTTGAACAACAATGACCCCCAAACGATCCGTCCAGGTACTCCTCAAAAGCTGGCGCATCTTTTTTATATAACCTGTCTAAACAACTCTTGGTCCAAATTCCAGCTCGCCAGTTTCTAATACAAACATCAAGCACCCTATCCCTTATAAAGCTCCTCCCCCGCTTCATTTCCCCCTCTAGATCTTCAGTCTTTATAGAATAGCTCTCGATCCCGTCTGAATGTTAATCAGATGAAAAATTCTTTCCGGTTCATTAAGCATTTTCTTTGACAGACCAAAGGCGCTCAAAGAAAACGAACCAACCAGCCGTAGTTCCAAATAGATATCAAATGGCACTGGTAGCAAGGCGGTCTTCTTTCTCGCTCGGATTGCGATACGGTTCCGACACATTTACACCGGTGGGTTAGTGTTACATGAAAAAAGAAGCATCTTTTATCATCATGAAAGTTGATTTTCGACAAAGGTATCTGTTTTCAAATTATTAGATGAGCGAGGAAGGTCCAACTAAGTAGCAAGTGATTGTTGAGGAAACACCCGTGACATCAGTAGAAAATAAAACAAGAAAATTATAGTAATGCTATGCAAAAAAGGGCGATGGAAAAAATGGCAGTTATTCTCCACTCCACCGTGTAGATACAAATCTGGCTTCGTGTATATTTCAGTGGTCTGAAGATGAGTTTATTTCGTGTCATTAACCTCGTTTTATCTTATTATAACCAAATACTTGTGGGACACAACAGCGCTGGTATGAAAACATAAACACGATGAATTTCCTTTTGGTAAGATTTAAACACCAGAACAGGTGTACCAGTTATGTTCCTATTTTTGTTCCTCTAATGAAAAATACCATAATGCTTCAAAGGTTTAAGGCATACCCAGTATTTGGTTATAATAAGATAAAACGAGGTTAATGACACGAAATAAACTCATCTTCAGACCACTGAAATATACACGAAGCCAGATTTGTATCTACACGGTGGAGTGGAGAATCACTGCCATTTCCCCCATCGCCCTTTTTTGCATGGCATTACTATAATTTTCTTGTTTTATTTTCTACTGATGTCACGGGTGTTTCCTCAACAATCATTCGATACTTAGTTGGATCTTCCTCGCTCATCTAATAATTCGAAAACAGATAACTTTGTCGAAAGTAGATTTTCATGACGATATAAGCAAGTTAAGAGATGCTTCTTTTTTTCATGTAACACTGACCCACAGGTGTAAATGTGTCGGAACCGTATCGCAATCCGAGCGAGAAAGAAGACCGCCTTGCTACCAGTGCCGTATAATATCTATTTGGAACTACGGCTGGTTGGTTCGTTTTCTTTGAGAGCCTTTGGTTTGTCAAAGAAAATACTTAATGAACCGGAATGAATTTTTCATCTCATTAACATTCAGACGGGATGGAGAGCTATTCTATAAAGACTCAAGATCTAGAGGGGAAACTGCAGCGGGGGAGGAGCTTTATAAGGGATAGGGTGCTTGATGATTGTATTAGAAACTGGCGAGCTGGAATTTGGACCAAGGGTTGTTTAGACAGGTTTTATAAAAAGGATGCACCAGCTTTTGAGGAGTACCTGAACGGATCGTTTGAGGGTCATTGTTGTTCAAAGTGAGATCCAAGTCACTGGAGCTGAGGGGGAGAAACAGGAAAGGTGATGAAATAGTGTGCCAAATGTGTAACTTCGGTGTAACGGAGACCCTGGAACATTTCATTATAGAATGCCCCAAATATTTGCCAAGAAGAACACGGCTCCTTGTGAAACTAATGGAAAAATAGAATGGAAACATGAAGGATAATTGGATGAGGACAAGGGTAAATTTTATAGTTGGGGAAGGGGCCAATGGGGGAATTGTGAAACAGTTTTTGAATAAATGCTGGGAGATTATGAGGGAAAGTGGGGTAGGAATACCCCGGCGGCGCACTGGGTTAATGTAGGCCTCCTCGTTAGAGGACCACGACAAATGAGCGGAAGGCTGACGGTTTAATATTATAGATTCACAAGGCTGTTGTACACCGTCCCAATATGTCTACAAAACGTCGATCGAATGGGTTGGCACACGGATGCACTTGAACACATGGAGATGGCATCGCGATTTTTATCGTGACTGCCTGCCTTCCAACCCACCCCACTGCCCGAGGATCTACCAGCCCTCGCCGAACCATTTGCCCAATGACGCCCAGATACCCTACCCACTTACCCGCCCACCCTATACAGCAGACCTGATGATAAACAAGAGGCCTTACGGAGCCTGAAGCTCTCACCTTGAACAGAACTCGATATAAACCGAGGCCAAGAATGAATATACATTAAGAAATCAATCTCCATAGGATCCATTGTCAATCCATGAGCCCCTCAGTAGTGACTAAAATAGTCCAAGCATTATGCCTTTCCTTCAGTTAATCATAATGTCCAAAGTGGAGCTCCTCTACGGGGCCCCTTTGATATAATGTGGATTAATCATAGTTACACACCTCTTGAGGGTACTTAATAAACATGGCTCCTTATAAAATTGACTTGGAATTAAGTTTCTATTTTTAGCATGCATCGAATCCCAGAATTCTGTTCTGAATAGTGAACTAGAGATGCTGTATACCAAATATGAAAGGATTCTATCAGGTGGATCTAAAGAAGATTTTTAAAGAAATTTCCTTATATTGCACTAAGTTAAACTTTGGGCTACCATAGGGAGCCAAAATATGAACCCAGGGACCCAATTTGAACAAACTTGAATCTACCCCCCCCCCCCCCCCCCCTCACCCCCTGAGATGTTGTATACCAAATATGAAAGGATTCTGCCTGTGAATCCGAAGATGAGTTTTAAGGAAATTACCTCATTTTGCACCAAGTTAAAATTCGGTATCCAATTGGGAACCTAAATATTAACCCTGGTTCTCAGTTTGAACAAACTTGAAGCTGATCACTCAACAGATGCTGTATACGAAATATGAAAGGATTCTGATTGGTGGATCTGAAAAAGAAGAAATTTTCTCATATTGTACAAAGTTAAAATCCGCGCTCCTGTATTGAGCCCAAATATACTATTCAAATGAAAGTGTCAATGACGCTGTAGCTCAACTTGTCAAGACAAAGACAAAGACATGTACATGTATAGTATGTGATACAGCAATGACAAACATCTAGGTAATGACCTGATAACAAAGGTACATATAAAGTATTGTAACGGTCTGTACATAAATACTGACCGTTGCCTGTAACAAATGTATAGGTAAAGTATTGTAAAGGTGGGTGACAGTCAGATGCTAAACTAGAAAAGAAATCTTTGCATCCCAGAATGGGTCTGACTGAACCCCAAAATATTTGTTCTCATAGGACAGTGATAACAAAGGCACCCCAAAACACACTCATTCCTGTCCCAAGGTGAAAACAAAGGTACCCAAGAAGTTTCGTGAAGATCAGTTCACAAATATGAGCTGTGTAGAAGTTGTGACAAAAAACTGATTGGACCTAATTTCGGTACAAAATGGCCACTGGCTGCCATCTTGAATTTTGGACCGCACCCAGAAACACTCATTCTCGTCCCAAGGTGATAACAAAGGTACCCAAGAAGTTTTGTGAAGATCGGTTCATAAATACAGCCTCTAGCCCGAGCCGTATTGACATGTGCACTTACAGTGTATAAGTAGCACTGAATAAATCAAAGTTCATCTAATTTGCATAATTTCTGCACGAGAAAAAAACCTGTACTATATGTGATGTATTCCATGTTACTAAACATTCATACAAAAATTTATTCAAACCAGAACTTTCATACAGAAGTTCTGTACAAAAGACTGATTGCACTAATTTTGGTACAAAATGGCTGCTGGTGGCCATCTTGAATTTCGGACCACACCCAAAAACACTCCTTCTCATCCCACGGTGATAACAAAGGTACCCAAGAAGTTTCGTAAAGATCGGTTCATAAATACGGCCTCTAGCCTGAGCCGTATAGAAGTTGTGTACAAAAAACTGATTAGACCTAATTTCGGTACAAAATGGCCACTGGCAGCCATCTTGAATTTTGGACCACACCCAGAAACACTCGTTCTCGTCCCAAGGTGATAACAAAGGTACCCAAGGTGTTTCATGAAGATCGGTTCATAAATACAGACTCTAGCCCGAGCCGTATTGACATGTGTACTTACTGTGTGTAAGTAGCACTGAAAAAATCAAAGTTCATCTAATTTGCATAATTTCTGCACGAGAAAAAACCCCGTATTATATGTGATGTATCCCATGGTACTAAACATTCACACAAAAAATTATTCAAATCAGCGCTTTCATATGGAAGTTCTGTGCAAAAATCTGATTGCACCAAATTTTGTACAAAATGGCTGCCATCGGCCATCTTGAATTTCGGACCGGACCCAAAAACACTCGTTCTCGTCCCCCGGTGATAACAAAGGTACCCAAGGAGTTTCGTAAAGATCGGTTCATAAATACGGCCTCTAGCCCGAGCCGTATTGGCATTTGCACTTACAGTGCTGAAAGTAACACCAAAAAACATCAAAGTTAGTCTAATTTGCATAATTTACACACGAGAAAAAAACCCATATTATATGTGATGTATCCCATGGTACTAAACATTCATACAAAAAATTATTCAAATCAGAGCTTTCATATGGAAGTTCTGTACAAAAAACAGATTTCTGCATCGTCGGTACAAAATGGTGGCTGGCAGCCATCTTGAATTTTAGATCGCACCCAAAAACACTCGTTCTCGTCCCACTGTCATAACAAAGGTACCCAAGAAGTTTCGTGAAGATCGGTTCATAAATACGGCCTCTAGCCCGAGCCGTATCCAATTGTTGATGGACAGGCGGACAGACGGCCAGATGGACGACGGACGACGGGCCATGGCATAAGCTCAAATTTGGCTTCGCCAAAGTTGAGCTAAAAACGGAGGGGATATTTCATAAAAGTGAGATATATGAAGAAATATATTTATATTTTCATAAAAAGCCAGTTAAGGCATTGCACTGGGACATCTGGTTCAAAGATTTCAACGATAATTGGGTGTCTGACAAGCACACATTCCACTCACTGAGCTGTAGAAGAATGGACTGTCGGTCAGAGAATTTACCACATTCAGTCCAAGACCTCAATACCTTGTAAATCCTCCTCGGTTCACGAGACAAGTGCGGATCCGACGTGGTATACTCCTCACCAATCGTCCAATATCAGCTTGACTGATGTTATTTCATTCTTCCTGGAGTGCGGAGGCGAGTTCCCGGACAATGGTAGTTGGCTGTTGGCATTGTTGCAGGCGCCTGCCAAGCATATCCCAGACGTGATCGTTTGGTTAAAGTTCTGGACTTAGTGCTGGTCAAGGGAGTGTAGTGATGTTCTGTTCCTGTAGGAACTCTGCAGCGACACAGGCCCTGAGTACTCTTGCATTGTCATCTTGAAAAATAAATCGACCATTGTGACGTTGCGCAAACGGCACCATATGAGCTGCTAACATGTTGTCACGGTAATACTGCCCTGTGACACACCCTTGGATGACATCTAATACTGTTCTGCTTGTCATGGTTATGCCTCCCCACACCAAAACCGATCCATCACCAAAACGATTGTGCTGTCTAACGGTTACGTCATGGTATCGTTCGATCTGCCACCTCCACACTCTGTTTCGCCTGTAGTGGAAATCGAGAGTGAACCTCAATTCATCGGAAAACATGAAGTTGCTCCACCGACTTTTGTTCCATCGCAGTCGTGCTCCATACGAATTAAGCCTTGTTGCAATGTGACATTCAGTCAAACGTGGAATTATTCGAGGTCATCAAGAGTGCAAATTCCAGCTGTGTAGGCGATTTCGGATAGTCTGACCACTGACTCGCACATCTGTCGCTCGGTACACCTGCTGTCCAATTTCTGAGGCACTTTGATGGCGGTTTTGTAACGTTGTGATTCGGATGAAACGATCCTGGTCATCTGTTGTCGCCCTTGGATGACCTGATTGCCATCTGTCATCAATATTGCCTTCTGACGGTAGCGTGACCACAACCTTCTAATCACCGATTGAGTAACGTTTTGAATTTGAGTCACTGCAGTCTGTCTGTTGCTAGCTTCCAACATGCCAACGGCACGTAAACGTTCGTCACCTGTCAGTCTTTGCCAACCTCAAAAGTTACGTTTCGACCAGAAACTATTGATGAATGAGTTTATACCAAGAAAACAACGACGAGACCTTCGAAAAAGCCCGTCCAGTACAAATGAAAATTTCAAAACGTACCCCACAGACATTAACATGGCGCTCGTGCGAAAAACCTGCACAAAGTTTTCGTGAGGTGGTGACATTCATGATCCACATTAAACTTGGTAATATATTCATGTGTCCAATCACGCGCGTATCCAAGAACTTTTTCTGAAAATATCAACATCAATTTGGATATCCCCTACTTTTTTTAATAGTATATTTTGTTACAGCCTAGGAGTAATTAGCCAGCCGCTGATTTGCCGCGGTTCTCAGGTGAGAAGGATTTTATTTGCCCTGTGCTCCCAAATGCCTCCCTATCTCCATGGCTCTACTCTCCTCCCAACTCTCTGAGACGAACTGTTTGATGACATCCCCTACACTATTCTCCCCCATCTCTCCGATAAGCATACCAACCCTCTCCTTTGCGTCATCCACTAACCACATGTCCTTTATTCTCCCATCACACTTCCCCATTATACGCCCGGTGAATCTTATTCTGTTAGACTGGTATTTTGGACATTCTAATAGAAAGTGTTCTAGGGTCTCCACTACGCCTAAATTACACATTTGACACTCCTTTTCACTGTTGTTCCTACTTTTCCACCTAAGCTCCAGCGACTGCGCCCTCATCTTGAACAACAGTACCCCCTCCCCCAAAGTGCCATCAAGGTACTCTTCAAAATCTGGCTTTTCTTTATTATGCAGGCCACCCAAAGACCTACTTGCTTTGACCCCCCCCCCCCCCTCCCCCCTCGCCAATTCGGGTTAAAATCGACCATGACCCTTTCTTTGTCGATTTTTATACCCTGGGTTGCGGTCACTTCTAAGTCAGATATCTCCATTGCATAGTTCTATATTGACTACCTCGGGAGCGCGGTGGCTCAGTAGGTAGAGATGCAGGTCCGGAAACCGCGTTGTGTCCTTGGGCAAGACACTTAACCCTTTTTCAACCCGGTGCGCATAAATGTTTGCGTGAAGAAAAAATTGGTAGTGGACGAGCAGATGATGTAAAGAGCAAAGGCTTGGTAATAATTTAATCCAGCAGCTCGACAGAGCTGTTGGATTAAATTTTTACTGATCCTCCCAACAAACCAGACTGGTTTCGCCCATTTCGCCTTTGACAGTTTTGACTGAAATGATACCTTCCAGTGTGTCAGTGTTGATAGGGTTAATTCCAATTGTCGACGTGGGGGCACGGTGGTGTTGTGTACTAAGGCGTACTGCACGTCAATGGTGCACTTGTCTTCAGCCAATGCTAACCCTGCTTGTGAAGAGTTAGTGCGTTGGGGAGTCTGACAGTTGCTCGCCGTTGATTGGAGGTTCTCTCCAGATACTCCAGCTTCCTCCACCCGTAAAACTGTCCGACACGAGGTGACCCTGGCTGACGAAAGTGTTGTTAACCCCCCCCCCCCCCCCCCCCCCAATAAATAAATATAGACTACCTCATTGGTCTATCCACCCTGTCTTTGTGTTTGAATTCCAAATATTCTGGAACATTAATTTGGACCATCGTCCGTCGGGCAGATTCATCAAGTAGTATGCCTAAGGACTGAATAATTGCTGAACTTCCATAGTAGTACCAAATGGATTCGCATATTCTTCGGTCGACAAAGTTTTAAAAATTAAATCATCCAGGGTGTCACAGTTTAACTAGGGTTAATTAAATCATAAGAGCATTTACTGTGTATAAACTCTTTAATAAAATAGTTCCCTATAAACAATGGTTTATAACAAAATTGTTCTTTGGCGAATGCTTGAAATAATTAGGATCACTACGCAAGCAAGATTATCGTATGATCTGCAAAACACTTTTTTACATAAGACATGTCAGAATATGTTTTAAAAAAACATTTGTTTCAATCTTGTGAAGATTGTATTCAGTCCCTTGATCGAGAAATATGTACACCGCAGCTGAAGATTTATCCTATAAATTTATCATTGCAAGAAGGAGTTACTTGGAGGTATTTTCCCGTGAACATCAGTTAATCACGTGGCAATGAAAAGCTATACTAAGTATCTCGTGCGAACGAGATAATTATCTCGTGTGCACGACTTATTATCTCGTGCACACAAGATAATTATGTCGTGCGCATGACTTAGTATCTCGTTCGCACGACTTAGTATCTCGTGTGCACGAGATAATTATGTCGTGCGCATGACTTAGTATCTCGTTCGCACGACTTAGTATCTCGTGCGCACAAGATAATTATGTCATGTGCACGACTTAGTATCTCGTGCGCACGAGATAAAAAAAATATTTCCTAGGTCCTAAACCAGCCACCGTAAGAACCACAACCATCTACTGCAAAATCTTTAAAACGAACTGTGGCAGAATATTCAACTCAATCTGGAGATATTGCAATGGAAACCACGTTCTAATGCTGCCACCAGAATGCCCAAGAAGCATTACTACCATGCCCACATACCTATTGCATTATGGGATGGTGATTTGGGCTGTGATGATAACAGTCCGAAGAATCAGATCATTGTACTCCAGAAATTATGCTCTCTTCTCATTGGTCAAGAAGGAACGCTGCATGACATGATGAATTTGGTGCCATCATTAGATGGTCTTCCCAAGGAATTACACATATCTCCTGCAGATGAAATGGCAATGATACAATTATGTAGACATCAGGGGTGGGTTATACCTCAACCTTTCACACTAAGACCCATCAATTCACCAGCCATCACGTTGCCTTGGAGAACTGCAACAATTCTAATGGGAAAATTATCTGCAAGTGATGCGAAAGCTCTTCGAGTCTGGAATGGCTGATTACGATCAGAGAAAACCAAATCTTCAGATACTTGCAGCTGCAGTACCTTCTTCACTGGATACTGAATCACAGGCAGTACCAACTGCAACTTCAAGACCTCTCGATCTGGATCAACTTGAAAACATCAATGTCACAATACCATCAGGGAGCAATGTACCACTGGTCTCTCCGGTAAAAACAACACCATCAGCACCGTCATGGGTGGAATCTCCTGAAACATCACTATCAGCAATAGATAGTCACTTTCATCAAGACAGAACCAGTCATGAACTAAGACAAACCGCAATATCCTCCATAGAAGATTTGCTACAATATCAGCAATTCCTGCCAAAATTTAAAGTAAACGTCAAGTAGAGGAGTTGATGTGCATTGCGATCCAGAGAAGTACCAGTTTCCACTACCAATGTCTGCAAACACACCTTGGAAGGTTGCCCTAGGAATGCACCCTAAGAAAGTCCAGGAATTTACACCCTCCAGATTCTGCCAACTAGAACAACTTCTAGGCTCACCATACATAAGTGCCTTTGGCAAAATCAGTTTAGATCATACCATCGACCAAAATTTGTGGGGGAAATAGGAAGAAATTCTCGAGCAATGGTTGGACATCTGCACTAAAAAGGAGTATGTCCCGGGAAAAAAATGGAATGGTAGCACAAGAGCGACCCGAAACTCTATATCAAATCTTGAATTCCACCACCCAGAATGCCAGACGTTTATATAACTTCTAGAATACAAGTTAACAAAATCCTCAGTAATGATGCATTTTATAAAAGTGGAGGAGCATAGTAGAAGAGGGTTAAGCATTACACTATGAACAGTATTCACTGTATGAAGTGCACAAAGAAACATCACATGACATCCAAGTCCAAAAGAGTCTTCCTGTGCAGTTCACCATGATCATTGAATCTGTCAAGGTGTTTCTTCTATCACCTTAAATATCATATCCAAATATTTATTCACCTGATGTTTTACCTGATGTCTAATAATGTTCCTGACATAAATATTTCACCATTGATGTTTGTAAGCTGATTTTATAAACTGTGCCATATATTTATGAGGACTCAGGTGGATAGCATTTTGTGATAACCTATCTGCCATCTTGACATTCTTGTTGATGTTCATCACCATGACGATGATGAGCTTCTGATGTTGACGATCCTTATTGATGTACAGAATATAGTTGCTAGGCTGGCTATACTCCAGATATAATGATGCTAGGGAGAGAAGTTAATCAACCCTCGAAACTAGTTTTTGGTCCTACATCCCAAAATCCTTCCATCTCAGATGTTCCTGAATATGTCCAAACATTAACCAATTCCATTCATGAAGCCCATGAAATTGCTCAATCAACTCTTAAATGTCAACAAAAGATCATGAAGAAGTACTATGACCATCATATACAGGAAAATCCTTATAAAGAAGGTGACATTGTGCATATTTTGAGCCAGGGGAATAAGCGTGGTGAAACAAAAAAGTTAAACCCTGTGTGGAAAGGTCCTGGAATAATCTTGAAGAAAATTAACTCATATATATATAAACTTCAGTTGTACAACAAAATAGTTACAGAAAATCATGACAAAATTAAAATTTGCAAGGATCGAGATTTGCCCCCATGGATTACAAGGCATAAATCCCATACCCATGAGACTGGAGCAGCAGTCTCATTGTATTGTTTTTGTCGAAAACCCGACACAAGGGTTTTTATGATTCAATGCAATTCCTGTTTGGAATGGTACCATGGGCATTGTATTAATGTTACCCCAGAAGGATCCCAAGATTTAGATGTGTACACATGTCCCTGTTGCACGATGACCCAACTATAACTTTTATTTCCAGGTAAGATGCAGCAGAGTGAATCAGATTCTGATAGCCCTAGAAGGCCTTGGAGACCAGCCGCTGCCAAATATAACCTGCCGGGATATCTGATATCCAAATGATCCCACCTTCCCTCGGGTTCTATGCAATGTTGCAGAACCCGGGGTGAGTTCTCCCCTCAAAAGAAGAGAACAGCCCCCACTCTTGGGAGATTTAATACAGTTTCCAAATCTCCCCACACACCAAACTGCCTCCCCGTTGAGGGAGAATTCACAAACTTATGCCTCTGTGGTGTAGTCGGCACCTGTCACCACTACCATGGTAGATGCTGCCTGCACCACGGCGGGAGTAAATATGCTGCCGTGTGTTGCACCAAACCCATTGTCCTCTCCATCCATTTCCAGCTCCAAGGACTCCAGTTCACCTCTTGTTCCCAACCAATCAAAGAGTTCTGGCGGGGTTGTACGCACCCTACCCATACAAGAACATCAGAAGACCCCAAGGATTAGGCAGTCCCATCCACCCAGTCTGATGTCATTGAATATCACCCCAGTAGATGCAGGACGAGGTAGGAGTTTACCACTAGTAGAGCCCCCCCCCCCCCCCCCCCCCCCCATCACATTTGAATGGAATGATGGAGCCCCAGAACCGCTAAAAAAAAACGGCAGCACAGTTTGCCACATCCTGCTCCCAGAGGTTCTCTCCCTTCTGGTGGGTCATCCAATAGGGCAAAAGCTAAGAGAAAAGCACCCAGGTGTGCCCTACCAGAATGTCAGATGCATAGTCGGTCTTTGCACCGTCATTGTGAGGGTGCCCACTTGCCCCAATTTTTGAAAGAACTAGAAGGAAAGGACCCCAGTTCTTCCCCAATAGATCAAATAAAGGCTCTCACTCTGTTGGCCAAAGCACATGATACCAACCTTGATGGATTGGTCCATTTAGTCAACCAGAATGCTGACATCCCAACTGTGTCCCATCCTCTGCTGCAATCACCTTGATGGTTGTGCTATGTCAGTATCAGAAGTGGCCAATTCCCCAAGAGTTTCACATATCTCCCCTCACCTCCCTTGCAGGGCTTATCCACTGGAGGGCTATAATGTATTTGTTGGCCACCTTGGCACCTCATAACCATCCTGATTTTGGTGTTTCGAGTACCTCTTGCCCACCACCAACTACCCCTTCTGTGCCAGTTACTAGTTTTGTTCCACGTCCAGTAACCCGATCCTCCACACCTGACCTTATACCTACCAAGAAAATATCAGTTGAAAAGCAGGTTACTTTCTTTGACTTTCCATCTCCCACAGTAGCCCCCACTTCATTTAGGGAAGCAACCAATTCTATCTCTTCACCCCCCCTGGAAGTACATGTCTCCCACAGTGGCAATGGGTAGTCCTCCTGGTATTCCTGTTCCCATCTACGCTGCCAACACAGTCCACCCTCCTGTCTTACTTCTCATAGACCCATTTATCTCTTCCCCCACCCATTCGGGACCAATCCACACAATGGACGTCCACTTCCATGTGGATCGTTTCTGTAACCTTACCCATTCTAATGTCTCGGCCTCAGAACTTCTAAACTTGGTCCCATCCCAATCCCCAGAGACCCCAGTCACAGTGGTAGGTGATGCTTCTGTATACTGTGACCCGGCAACTTTTCCCACTGTGGCGGACCTCAACCCATACATCGGTACTGCCGTGGGGTTCCACCCAAAGCACTTGAGTGATATCTCGGCAGAATCGATGGATGGGGTCATAGAAAAATTAGAAAGGTTGTTGCCATTTGCCCAGGCCCTTGGGGAGACAGGGCTAGATTGTACGACCCCTGGAAGGCTCTGCATTTATCAGGATGACTTACTGGAAAGGGTCATATGATTAGCAACTCTAGAAAAACCCCTCCTCCTTCACCTTAGAGGACCAGACTCTGACGGACCATCGATGGACGTTTATCCACAGGGTCTACAAATCGCCATTCGCCGCTGCAGTCCTCATCAGAAAATCCATTTACATTGTTTTAGCGGCCATGCTGATGTAGTGGCTGACTAGACCCAATGGTTCAGTCACTGCTATTTCAGCGTGGGGCCCCAGGTTATGGCATTTACCACTCGCCAACTCCAGGGGCTCAAGGCGATTCCCACCAACCGTCTCCTTCTGGAGACAGATGCACCATATTTTGGCCACCAGCTGAAAGTCTGCCACTCCACACCTGCCTATGTAGGGGATATCGCTCCTCGAGTTAGTATCATCATTGGCCTCCCCCTTCCCATCCTTTTGGCCTCAGCAACTGACAACTTGAAGTTGCTGTACCAGCTGCCTCACCCATAAACCTTGAAAAATACAGTACCCCTCAAAGGGGGAAAATGTCTTTTTACTTCTGTCCTCATGTCTGTATTATTTTCCTAAGGGTGGGTCACAAATCAGTTGAAATTGGCGGGTGGATTTTAAAATCAGGGGAATGTGGTGAAGTCGTTCTTAGTACTCCGTACTCCTGTTCGGAACTGGCCAACCAATTAGGTCATGTTCCGAACAGCTATAAAACCCAAGTTTCTTTCAGCGGCATCCCATTCTAGACTTCAACAACCAGAAAAATTACCCCTTGATATTGATGACATATTTGAGAAGATTAATTTTGTTTGTGTTCTACGGAATCTACCTTTATATTAGTTCAGCGATCCGAACGTAGTGGCTGCCCCTCAATGTTCAGATTCTTACCATTCAATCCTATAGAAAAAGTTCCAATCAAGATTTTATGGGAACTCAAAACTCGAAATTAGGAATATATATCAAGCTTTCGCTCTTATTACCGACTGCAGTCGATAGTACATGTATTTCCTTACATTTGTGCAGAGTTTATTGATCCAAACTATGTTATATCCTTGAATCCTGATCGCCCAAATATAATTTATTTACGTGTCTGCATCATTTTTTAACGCAAACACAGCATCAAATTCAAGAAATGTTGAAAAATATCCGACTTCACCACGTTAAAAAACATTATGTTTCAAAGATAAACAAATTGTACTACGCATGCGCACAGATACTGTGCGCATGTGTAGTACAATTTGTTTATCTTTGAATCGATGTTTTTTAACGTGGTAAAGTCGGATATTTTGCAACATTTCTTGAATTTGATGCTGTGTTTGCATTAAAAAATGATGCAGACATGTAAATAAATTATATTTGGGCTGAGTACGGCAAGTAGAATGTTATTATGTGATTTTTGTATTCGATATGAAGTGTGAACTGAGTCGACCCAAATGCGGCCAGTTTCTTTCAGTTTTAGTCAGATGAAATTTGAACGGGTTGCTCAAAGACCGTGAGGGCCAGGAGGGCCCCAGATCACAGTCTTACATAGTCTTTGTATCTGTGCGCATGCGTAGTACAATTTGTTTATCTTTGAAACATGATGTTTTTAACGTGGTGAAGTCGGATATTTTTCAACACGTCTTGAATTTGATGCTGTGTTTGCGTTAAATAATGATGCAGACACGTAAATAAATTATATTTGGGCTGAGTACGACAAGTAGAATGTTGATTATGTGATTTTTGTCTTCGATATGAAGCGTGAACTGAGTCAACCCAAATGCGGCCAGTTTCTTTCAGTTTTAGTCAGATGAAATTTGACCGGGTTGTTCAAAGACTGTGAGGGCCAGGAGGGCCCAGGGTCACAGTCTTACAAAGACTAAGTCTTACAAAGACTACCTTTATATTAGCTCCAATTTGGAGCCCAGGTGCTCTGATTTTTATAATCGGATATTTATTTGTCGCACACTGGGCTCCACATCTGGACCCTGTATTCATTATATACCATGAAACAAGAAACAAGTTTAGATAATTGGTCCTTGTTAAATACATGCTGGTCGTTCGGTCCAAACAAAACATTGCATCTGCTCGCTAAACAACACTGAAAAAGAATCGGATATTTACTGACATGGATAACACCTACCACATTAAAAAAATGTTTTTCTTCCCGTTCATGCGACAATCAGTGCATGTTTCGGGGGAACACTTTTTGGGTAATTGAAAATTGGCAATGGACACTCAGCCAAAACGAAGTCAAGTAACAAGTTTTAAAGAAGGTTCTTCAACAAAAGCTGATACGAGCGTCTTAATATCAAAACATTTAACAGTTTTCCCGGAACACGTTCTAAAACAAAATAAAAAGTGTGTTTCAAATAAAATCGCCAACGAGCATTCTACTCTTATTCTCGAATAAAACGGAAATTATATTGATAATAACGAATGATCGATCTCATCAGTGCAGTGCCGTCGAGGAATATCCAGGCCCCGGTCGAGAGAAAAAAAGGGGCTTGTGTAGTCCAAACTTGGACCTGAAGTCCGTAATATAATTTTTTGGTGTGATATGCCCCAAAGGACTTATAACACCAAAATAATATATAAAGGACTTTGGGTCCACGTTTGGACTAGGCCACGTGTTAATGTCTAGCCGCGAGGTGGTGCGCATCATACCCAGTCGTATGGCGATGAGTGGAGGCGAGTACAAAAGGGGCGTCCATTTCTCGTAGGTGGGGGAAGGGAAAAAACAAAATCGTTTTTTTTATGGATGTCAAAAGATGAGGTTTCATTATTTTTGACACATGACCATGAATTCTTGCGTGAGGGAGTGGGGGAACGCGGAATTCGCGTAATATTGAAATAACCACCAGAAAACATGGTTTCAACTGCATAGGAGTGCTTGAGGTTGTACTCCAGCAGTGACGCGAGTGGGGCCCATTAACGTCTGCCTCTTGTTACTACATCCCACCCCTCCTACCTCCTGTCAATGGCCTGCACCACTGGCAGTGCCGGGTCACTGATATAGGCCTAGGCCCCCTCACCAGGGAAATACAGCAATCCAGCTTCACCCCCCCACCCCCCCCCCCAACATTTGCCCGTCTATATATGATGTGCCACCCAGACATTCGCCACCAGGAAATAAGGCCCTTAGTTCAGCTCCTGTCCGGGTGGTAAATATTTAGGTGATAACTTCCGGTTGGACAGGTCTCCTGGTGGTGGGGAATGACCGACATTCATTTATAAAAGATAACATTAAATATGTTTGGTAATACTTTTATTCAATTTTAGCTCCGAGTTATCAATCGGTCGTTTAAGTATGGGTATAGCACACTACTATCTAACCCCCCCCCCCCCCCCCCACACACACGCGCGCGCATTGTCCCACGCGCGTATAGAGGCAAGGTGATGACTAAAACGAAAAGGGGTCTACCACACTCTCGTCGTTGGGATTCTGAAGCTTCAAACGGAAAAAAAATTGGAAATTGGCACTTGTGGAAGTTCAGTGTGGCCCATCGGTGGCTTTTTACACATGACCACACTATATTCCGACCAACATATTCATGCTGGTGTGGATTCATCGCAAAGTTTGAAAATGGGAGAATATGTGATTTCTAACGACTCACGAGAAACCGCACAATCTTGAGATTTCGCGCATTGCATAGAGTGAAATATTATCTGCGAATGCCAGACATGTGCCCCTCCCCCCCCCCCCCAGACGAGTGCCCCCCTTGACATTTGCCCCCGGACATGACCCCCCCCCCCCCCCAGACATGAGCCCCCTCGTTATAGCAAATATGGACATGAGCCCCCCTCCCCCTCTCCCATTACCGGACAACTGCCCCCCTACCCTGTCTGTCATCATTTTATTACTGCTTACTGCGAAAAGCACTTGAACAACAGTATACAATAAAATGTTTCGTGTCGGACACAATAATAAAATAATGACAGGCAGAGGGGGGGGGGGTCAGTTGTCAGGGCCGTCGAGGGGGCAGGTAACCAATGTAGTAACACCGGAGCCCGCCGTTAATGGATGGCACATGACCATGAATTCTTGTGGAGCGGTGCGTAATATTGAAATATCCACCGCAAAGCATGGTTTCAATTGCATAAGAATGCTGGAGCTTGTACTCCAGCAGGGAAGCTACCGGGCATAGGCGTATGAATGTGAAAAAAATTGGATTTATCGGGCAATTTCACATTAAAAATTGAATTTTTCAGGCAATTTCTTATTTTTTTCGGGCCAATTGGAGTTGCGGCGAAATCATTTTTTGGGCAAATATCCCAGCCCCCCCCCCCCCCCCTAAAACATTAACTCATACGCCTATGCTACCGGGCTCCCATTAACGGCGGGCTCCGGTGTTACTACATCGGTTACCTCCCACCCCCACCCCACCTCGACGACCCTGATAACTGACCACTCCCCCCCCCCCACCCTGCCTGTCATCATTTTATTAGTCTAAAAAATTACTATTTAATAAGACGTACCCAGAAAATTATATTATGGACTTTGGGTCTCTCTTATTCTTTCGGATATTCTTTCGCCAGCCTTGGCAGTTTCCGGTAAGGGGGGGGGGGGGGGAGTCATGTACAGAATTGCTATAACGAGGGGGCTCATGTCCGGGTGGCAAATATAAATATCAAGGGGGCACTTGTCCGGGGGGTGGGGGGGGGGGGGGGGCACATGTCCAGCATTCAAATGTTTTTGTTGAAAATATTTCATATGATGCAGTTGTGTACAAACATTTGATATATGAAAATAAAAAATAATAAAAAAAAAAAAAAATTCCAAGTGTTGTTAACGTATGTCACGATACAATATAAGGTTTTCGTTCGTCCAGACATGGGAAAATGTCCTTTCTGGTAATGTATGGAGTTTTGTACACCCATGCATGCGTTATTGACCCATGCATGTGTTATTGGCCTTGTGGTGTATTATGTATATATGGTGATGTGTCCAGCATTCAGTTACAAAGATATTTACATATTTTGATCAGTTTGGCGAATGAGGTGGCGGGGGGGGGGGGGGGGGGGGGGGCTGATTTCCTCCCCAATTACAAGGTCGGAATATGATGGCCTGAGATCGAATTTAGAGCCCAGGAAGGAATTGGAGACAAGCTTTTTATCGAATCTTGTGCGTGTGTGGGGGGGGGGGGGGGGGGGGGAGGGGGAGGGGGGGACTTGCTAAAAAATGGTTGTCCCCCAAATGTGACTGATTTCCTCCCCAATTACAAGGTGGGAAAGGCAGCCGTTGTGTGTGTGGGCGGGGGGCTCTAAATTCGATCTCAGGCCATCATATTCCGACCTTGTAATTGGGGAGGAAATCAGCCTCCCTCCCCCCCAAAAAAAGAAGAATGAAGTGGAACAAGAGAGTACCCCAACTTTCAATTTGTTCATATACTTCACACACAGGGTCACGTTACACACGATTTTTATGTCCCAAATATTTATTCGAAAATCATACTGGTCACCCCAATGATCATAGTATATTGTAAATAGCGGCATATTATACTATTATCATGTGGGTGTCGAGTATGATTTTCTAATAAATATTATTTGGGAATTAAAAAAATAGTTTGTAACGTGCCACTGTGTTTCAAACTTTGGCGAGTTCATTATTCATTGTTTTCTTCTGAGTTTGATTGAGGTCACTTGCTCTGACAGCTTAAACTGATCCCGGGAGTGCCAAATAAAAAAAAATATATTGTTTGTCTGAAGGATTTATGTGAAAAATAGGCCAATTCACATTTTTGTATTACGTTGCCTTTTAGTTCCCTCCCATTTCAATGTCGTTCTTAAATTGGCCCACTTTGTGGCTCCCGAGTTTAGGATTTGACTGTGACGTCACGGTGTTTTGTGGCTCCCGAGTTTAGGATTTGACTGTGACGTCACGGTGTGATGGTAAATCCCAATGTGAAATTAGGAAATCTTGTTGAATTTTGCTAGGGGTATGTCGAATATCGAACATTTTTGGAATAACAAACATCGAACTGGGCAATATTTTTGTGCAGAATTGTTTATGAGGTGACCAACTTGAACTAAAAAACTGGAATAAGCTTGTGAAAGAAGGTAATTCAGTCATTTTTATACACCCAAAGCGTTCGTACCCGAAAAAACCGTTACGAACGCCCCGATTGAAAAATCGCCTTTAAATTTCTAGCTGAGAACGAGCACATAAAATATCAAAATCATAAATAAGCTCGTTCGAGGCGAGAAATCTAGCTACCCTTTAATATGTAAGTATCTATACAACATATACCACTGTCCTCCCAGCCTTCACTTTGCTGTATAATTTTGTGTATATTTAATTTGAATTTATGGAATATCAGAGGCGGGAATTATATTATAGCACCCTAAACAGGGAATTATTTTAATTCTCCAGGTAATGTCGGTGTTTAGCACAAATTGTGATTTTTGTTAGCAACCTTGCCCAAGACAGTTACTGTCAGTAAACACCTGCTTTGAACGTCAGAAAAATTACCTCTGCTTTGAAGCGTCGCATGCGATACCTCAAAACTGTTAATGTGTACAAACTTTGTTTCCACAACTTCTGTTTTTGATTGTTGTAGGTGTTTTCCAGGTGAATAGCTTGGTCAAACTCAATGGCAAGACATTTCCGTTTCCATAAAACTAACATCGGCTATGTTCGATATAGAACGATAGCCCCGCGCGGAATGTTCTGTTCTATTCTGTAATTTGAAATTCCTCCGTTAATTTTTCGGAGCACCCTGTGTGCGGTGAGACGAGATCGGGACGTTTCCTCCGCCTTGGGACGTTTCGGCCCGGGGATGTTTCGGCCTTGAGACGTTTCCACCTGGGACGTTTCGGCCTGGGACTTTCGGCCTCGTAGAAAGATGGCGGAGAGACAACGTAAATAAAATAGATTCAGCCGAAGAATGCTTTGACAATGTGGTGTACATTGATTTTCTGCCTGACAATAACACATATTTGTGCAACGAAATCGAGCATTCTTCGAAAGGAGTGGATAATAAATAGAAACAAGAGGCCCCAAGGGGCCTGAGGGCGCTCACCCTGACATGGTAGCCTAAATATCAACCCAGAGAATTGATTCTTCAACAAGTTGCATCTGCTCCTCCTAAGAAAAGCTTATACCAAATATCCAAAGATTCTGACCAGTGGATCTAAAAAAAAAAGATTTTTAAAGAATATTCCTCATATTGAACTAAGTTATAATTCAGGCTCCCACAGGGAGCCCATATATGAACCCAGGGACTTGGCTTTAAACAACTTGAATCTCACCCCCCTAAGGGTGCTGCACACCAAATATCAAAACATTCCGACTGCTGGATCTGAAGAAGAAGGTTTTAAAGAAAAGTCCTCATTTTGAACTAAGTTACAATTCGAGCTCCCACAGTGAGTCCAAATATGGACCTAGGGACATGGCTGAAGAAGAAGATTTTTAAAGAGAAAGTCCTCATTTTGAACTAAGTTACAATTCGAGCTCCCACAGTGAGTCCAAATATGGACCTAGGGACATGGCTTGAACAAACTTGAATCTCACCCCCCTAAGGATGCTGCATACCAAATATCAAAAACATTCCAACCTGCTGGATCTGAAGAAGATTTTTTAAAGAAAAATTCCTCATTTTGAACTAAGTTATAATTCGGGCTACCACAGTGAGCCCAAATATGAACCCAGGGACTTGGCTTGAACAAACTTGAATCTCACCCCCCCCCCCCCCCCCCCTAAGCATGGTGCATACCCCAATATCAGAAGATTCTGCCTGCTGGATCTTGAGAAGAAGATCTTCAAAGAAAATTTGCCTGAAATGCACTAAGTTCAAATTTGGGCTCCTATACTGAGCCCAAATATAAACCCAGGGGCCGATTTGAACAAACTTGAATCAGATCCACCCCACAATGTTGCATACCAAATATCAAAAGATTCTGCCTGCTGGATCTGGAGAAGAAGATTTTTAAGAAATTTGCCTGAAATGCACTAAGCTCGAATTCGAGCTTCTATAGTGAGTCCAAATATGAATCTAGGAAGCCGATTTGAACAAACTTGAATCAGATCCATCCCACAATGTTGCATACCAAACATCAAAAGATTCTGCCCGCTGGATATGGAGAAGAAGATTTTTTAATAAATTTGCTTGAAATGCACTAAGTTCAAATTTGGGCTCCTATACTGAGCCCAAATATAAACCCAGGGGGGCCGATTTGAACAAACTTGAATCAGATCCACCCCACAATGTTGCTTACCAAATATGAAAAGATTCTGCCTGCTGGATCTGGAGAAGAAGATTTTTAAAGAATTTGCATGAAATGCACTAGGTTCAAATTCGAGCTTCTATAGTGAGCCAAATATGAATCTAGGAAGCCGATTTGAACAAACTTGAATCAGATCCACCCCACAATGTTGCATACCAAATATCTAAAGATTCTGCCTGCTGGATCTGGAGAAGAAGATTTTTTAAGAAATTTGCCTGAAATGCACTAAGTTCGAAATCGGGCTCCTATACTGAGCCCAAATACTAACCCAGGGAGCCGATTTGAACAAACTTGAATCAGATCCACCCCACAATGTTGCTTACCAAATATGAAAAGATTCTGCCTGCTGGATCTGGAGAAGAAGATTTTTTAAGAAATTTGCCTGAAATGCACTAAGTTCGAATTCGGGCTTCTATAGTAAGCCCAAATATGAATCTAGGGAGCCGATTTGAACAAACTTGAATCGGATCTACCCCGCAACGTTGCATACCAAATATCAAAAGATTCTGCCTGCTGGATCTGGAGAAGAAGATTTTTGAAGAAATTTGCCTGAAATGCACTAAGTTCGAATTCGAGCTCCTATAGTGAGCCCAAATATGAATCTAGGGAGCCGATTTGAACAAACTTGAATCAGATCCACCCTACAATGTTGCATGCCAAATATCAAAAGATTCTGCCTGCTGGATCTGGAGAAGAAGATTTTCAAAGAAATTTGCCTGAAATGCACTAAGTTCAAATTTGGGCTCCTATACTGAGCCCAAATATAAACCCAGGGGGCCGATTTGAACAAACTTGAATCAGATCCACCCCACAATGTTGCATACCAAATATCAAAAGATTCTGCCTGCTGGATCTGGAGAAGAAGATTTTTTAAGAAATTTGCCTGAAATGCACTAAGTTCGAAATCGGGCTCCTATACTGAGCCCAAATATGAACCCAGGGGGCCGATTTGAACAAACTTGAATCAGATCCACCCTACAATGTTGCATACCAAATATCAAAAGATTCTGCCTGCTGGATCTGGAGAAGAAGATTTTCAAAGAAATTTGCCTGAAATGCACTAAGTTCAAATTTGGGCTCCTATACTGAGCCCAAATATAAACCCAGGGGGTCGATTTGAACAAACTTGAATCAGATCCACCCCACAATGTTGCATACCAAATATCAAAAGATTCTGCCTGCTGGATCTGGAGAAGAAGATTTTTTAAGAAATTTGCCTGAAATGCACTAAGTTCGAATTCGAGCTCCTATAGTGAGCCCAAATATGAATCTAGGGAGCCGATTTGAACAAACTTGAATCAGATCCACCCTACAATGTTGCATGCCAAATATCAAAAGATTCTGCCTGCTGGATCTGGAGAAGAAGATTTTCAAAGAAATTTGCCTGAAATGCACTAAGTTCAAATTTGGGCTCCTATACTGAGCCCAAATATAAACCCAGGGGGCCGATTTGAACAAACTTGAATCAGATCCACCCCACAATGTTGCATACCAAATATCAAAAGATTCTGCCTGCTGGATCTGGAGAAGAAGATTTTTTAAGAAATTTGCCTGAAATGCACTAAGTTCGAAATCGGGCTCCTATACTGAGCCCAAATATGAACCCAGGGGGCCGATTTGAACAAACTTGAATCAGATCCACCCTACAATGTTGCATACCAAATATCAAAAGATTCTGCCTGCTGGATCTGGAGAAGAAGATTTTTTAAGAAATTTGCCTGAAATGCACTAAGTTCGAAATCGGGCTCCTATACTGAGCCCAAATATGAACCCAGGGGGCCGATTTGAACAAACTTGAATCAGATCCACCCTACAATGTTGCATACCAAATATCAAAAGATTCTGCCTGCTGGATCTGGAGGAGAAGATTTTTTAATGTTTTTCCCATTGCCTACAGTGTTAAAATGTGCTGACTCAGCACTTTTTCAAAGTCCCGAAACTGTACCCTATGATAAAACCGATGGCAATTTTTTTTACCAATCCTTTCTGTTGGTCCTAAGGAAGCTGCACACGAAATAAAAATTCTCAATGCCGTGCAGTTTTGGAGATATGGGCGTTTTAATTTTTTTCTATTTTTAGCTCCTGCGGTTCCCACGGGGCTGCGGGAAATTTTTTTTTGCATAAATCAAGTACTCATGACCCAATAAGCCCTCACATAAAATTTGGTTCAAATCAGCCTCTCGGTTTGGAAAATAGAAATTTTGGGCGGGGCAAAAAATTTTGCCCCTCCCATAACGACGCCAAGTATAGCCCCACAAACTTCTCTTGAACAAATCTGAGTCTACACCTCAAAAGGAAGCTGCACACCATATATCAAGTCTCTGCTACTGCTGGTTCATGAGAAGAAGATTTACAAAGATTTTGGTGCCCCTTGGCGGCGTGGCACCACCCAGGAGGAGGGGCAACTTCGTTTGAACAAATTTGAATTGGCATTAGGTAATAAGCATTTAGCCAACATTTGAATAAAATTGGGCTAGTGGTTTAGGAGGAGAAGTCGATAATGTAAAGTTAACGCCGGACGGACGACGACGGACGACGGACGCCGGACGACGGACAGAAAGTGATTAGTAAAGCTCTCCTTGAGCTTCGCTCAGGTGAGCTAAAAATAGAACATTAAATTCTATCTCTAAACATAGCATAGATTTATGTGGATTAGTGAAAAATAATCTACGCCTCATACAGCAAAGTGACGCCAGAAGAGTAATTTTCATTATTAGATTTTTTTTATTTAATCTTATTTGTTTTACAAGGATTGGCGAACAAGTTATGCAGCTTATATTAACGCCTCTCCTTGGCCCCAATGGCGTAGGTGTGTGGGATGACCTTCATGGCGGCAGATACTATCTAATGGCGAAAATAACCTATTGTTCGCATGTTTCCTTCGGTTTATGCCATTAGTTGCTATTTCTTGGCCCCATTGATTACAGTGAAAACAAGTCGTGGTTCCCGGCGCATTACACTCAGTTCATCAATTATTCCATTGGTTGATTATCTGCATTATCAACACGGGAAGTGGTTTGCAAATGTTTGGGAACACGTGATAGTGCCGGTTTATTAAATAATATTAAATCTGAAAAAAGTGTAATAATTTTGCGTTTATTCGTTGAAAACGCTGCAGTGGAGCTTTTTCAATGAATAAACACGAAATTATTGGTGAAAGATATATATAAAAATTAGAGTTAATCTTATCTAGCAATGCATTAAATTAAATCTGATAGAATTGTAATAATCTTGCGTTTATTCGTTGAGAAAGTTGAAATGAAGCCTTTTCAATGAATATTTACGCGAAATTATTGAGACAAATTTAGATAACAATTAACCGTACAGACTTGACTAGTAGTTTATTAAATTAAACGAAATCTGGTAAAATATGTAATAATTTAATAACAATTAATGTTACAGACTTATCTGGCAATTTATTAAATTCAATGCAATCTGGTAAAACATGTAATCATTTTGCGATTATTCGTGAAAAAAGCTGAAGTGGAGTCATTTCAATGAATAATTACGCAAAATTGTTGGAGACAAATACATATAACAATAATATGAACTTTGGTAAAACCAAGAAGCGCGCGCAACTCACAGTGTTTTTCAAATTATAATGACATAAACTTAACAAAATTTAAAACAGTGTTTAAGGGGTCGTCCAACAAAACATTTTGTGTTGTGAACTAATGCATGTACATGCTGTCTTGTAGATTTATTTCCCCCTAAAAACATATCTGACCTACAATATATTATATTTTATAGTGAAGTCAATATGTGAAGAAAGTAGTGTGGCAGGGGGGGGGGAGGGGTTGGGGGGGGGGGGGGTAGTCGTAAAATTTTGGCTTTTTTATTGGATAAAATGAAGAAAAATATTTTTATTTTTGGCCCAAATATATATATTTTAGGGTCTCTGTATTATTGTATATAACGATTCTTATCGAATCCGACTTCAGGTACCAAATTAATAACCAAATAATATGTGTTTTCTGATACAATTGTTGCTTTTTGGGGCCTAGTAAATATAAGATCTTTTTTGGATCTCCATATATGCCAAATCCAACCTCAGATGGGAACAATGCTTTTCGGCCTCACGCGATTCGACCCGTTGCTTTTTGGCCGGGATGTTGTAATTAATCGCCGAAGAGCATGGCAACTAACTTTTGTCAAGAAACAATGGATTGCAGTGAACCCACACCCTATCCATTTTTCTGGAAGAAATGGAAGCTTTATTTTTTCATTATCTTTCGAAAATTTTCAGCAATATTATGAATTAAATATGAGCTATTTGGTCAATGGAGAAATATTTCAGGTTATCTGGGTTTTTTTTTTATTTTCATCTGGTGCGAATTTAAAGAAAAAAAGAGTTTCACTGCAAAGTTTTTTTTTTTTTTTTTTTTTTTTTTTTTTTTTTTTTGTGGAGGGGTTTTTAAATTTCACAAGTTGGACAGCTTTAGTAATGGTCGAGCACAATAAATTGTGCGCACAGAAAAAACATTACAATTGTCAGAAACGAGAATGCATGCAGTCATTGTGATGGGTAAGGTGTCTTCGCTTGAAAATTGGCCTCGAAACGTATTGTCGGAAATTTATTGTTTTTGTTTCGCTGGGGTGCATACATTGTGGAACGGAACTTCTGTTTTGGAAATGGTAATTCGTGGACGTTTGTCAGACAGTATGTCACTTCGACATCTTAGGTTCGTAATAACTGAATGAAAACGACCTTTGCCACAATCCGACCTGTGCGTACTTTTAAGTTACAACAAACAGACGTGTTGTTGATGCTTTTCATTTGGTAACTTTGTTCCAATAACACGCAGTGTTGGTTTGAAGTGAACAGCGTTTTGCACTTGCAAATGCAAAACAGATAAATCACGTGATAGAATACTCCGCAGCATCGAACAACAGCGGGATCCCAACAGCCAGCCAGCAGACGATGAAATCCAATGTGCATATATGGGAACATTTAGCTTTTCGACAATTTCTGTCATTTAGTCAGCAAAGCAAACGACAGCTGAGTTTGTTTGGAAAAACTTTAATTTTGAAAAGCATGTTCAATAAATTATTCACAGTCTGCATGGAATGATCTAAAGAGAAATCTCGCATTACACCGTTCGCTTTGTAGGGGACGTCATTCGATTTGTTCGCTTCTGAAAACGAGAGCTGGGGTTCCCCATGTTTTTACTTCCGGTTTCCGGTTTAGATTAGATGGCATAGCATTCCTTTGTTTTTCCAATTTCACGTACACGTTGTCTATTAGGCTTGCTTCAAAGCAGCCCTTCGGGCTGCTTTTGCGCGCGCTATTACAGACTTATCTGGCAATTTATTAAATTAAATGAAATCCGGTAAAAAAATCTAGTAATTGCAGTTTATTTTAGTTACTGCCAAACAGCATGAAATTCATTTAAGAGAGTGGCGGGGCGGGGGGGGGGGGGGGGGGGTATACTCCCATTTACTCCAAGCTTCCTTTAGTCGTTTTTCAAGTTTTACATATGTTGTAAAATTACTGTTTTTCAACAAAAACTGAGTTGCGAAAACCAAACTGAAGTGAGACGTTTCGGCCTCCTAAAGTGGGACGTTTCGGCCTTTTATATGGCCGAAAAGTCCCGGCCGAAACGTCACAGGTCGTAACGTCTCAAGGCCGAAACGTCACGAAACCGGTGAGACTATTTAGCGAGAACAACCGAGAGAGAACAGCCGAGAAAAAATAAAATAAATAAGGCAAAAATAAACGTTAATTGTTAGCATATAGGTACTCTATTTATGTAAAGCTATAAAAAACAACTTTAGACCGACCAAGTCTATGATGAAGGGGGTTATTCCTTAATCCTTCGCCTTCGGCGCCGAACCGAGAAGAGACTACTTGACGGTTCTATGGGGTATCTATGGTGAATCTATGGGGTTCTACGGGGTAAATCGTCGGACCTCCGAGAACAAAACAAAATAATATATAAAGATCGAAATAAAAGTTTAATATGAACTTTGGTAAAACCAAGAAGCGCGCGCAACTCACAGTGTTTTTCAAATTATAATGACATAAACTTAACAAAATTTAAAACAGTGTTTAAGGGGGCGTCCAACAAAACATTTTGCGTTGTGAACTAATGCATGTACATGATGTCTTGTAGATTTATTTCCCCCTAAAATCATATCAGACCTACAATATAATATGAAATTTAGGCAAACCTAAAAGCGAGCGAAAGTGATGCATTAGGCCTAATGTGCTGCAGGCCTACATTTACTGGTAAAGAATAGGGGACCAACCAAATTTCGAGATAACTACTTTTATCTGCGTTTTGATTGGAAGATATTTTCCAATCCTCTGATTGAAAGATAATTTTATCATTGCTTTGATTGGAAGATATATTTATGGCGTCGTTGTTTTCCGCAATTTATCCGATGAGTTACGGAAATTGGTGCGTTCATTTTTATTTTTTCACAAATAGCGTGTAGCATTTATTGTTACTATTACCAACGTTTAGAAGCCACTACAAGAAAATACAGCAGTGCTGTGCAAAGAAGGACGATGATAATATTCCAATGCAGTTTTACTGAAAAAGCCATCTTTAAAATATTAAGACTGACTATCACAAATGTAGTTTCATGATTCGGGCCAGATTTTTATATAGGACGTTTCGCACCCAGATCTATGGACGATTCTGACCATATTTCTGGCCGATTCGGAACAGACTACTGGATGATTCGGTCCATGTTTGTGGACGATTTGGACCAGGTTTCTGGGCGATTTGCCCAACAGACACACACACTACACAAGCCAGCACAGACATACACACTTCACTAGACAGCAAAGACTTGTCGTTTGAAGTAAAAAATAGGCCTAGAGCTTTATGTGGCAATTTCAATAAGTCGTTTTCATTAATTTCACTGAAAAATATACCGACGTACCGGTATTGTTTGTAGTTATCACAACAGATAATTCTGAGAGTAATTATGAAACCGCTAATCCTGTGCTTCTGGATTTTTGCAATTCATTTTGGGTCCGCATACCGAATTTGGTCAAAATCGGCCCAGTAGTTAGCCCGTTGCTAAGGGGGAGCTCTGGTTGCTAATGGCGTCACGTGGCGTCAACATTGACCTATCTGTTTTCATTTGCAATGCATTTTGGGTCCGTATTCCGAATTTGGTCAAAATCGGCCCATTAGTTAGCCCGTTGCTAAGGGAGCACTCTGGTTGTAGGGAAATCAAAAGACGTAAACTTCGATCTGTCTGTTTTCATTTGCAATGCATTTTGGGTCCTTATACCGAATTTGGTCAAAATCGGCCCAGTAGTTAGCCCGTTGCTAAGTGGGCGCTCTGGTTTTTAGGGAAGTCACGTGACGTCATCACTGATCTATCTGTTTTCATTTTCAAAGCATTCTGGGACCGTATACCGAATTTGGTCCAAATCGGCCCAGTAGTTAGCCCGTTGCTAAGGGCGCGCTGTGGTTGCGAGGGAAGTCCCGAGACGTCAACATTGATATGTATTTTTATTTGCAATGCATTTTGGGTCCATATACCGAATCGGACCAGTAGTTAGCCCGTTGCTAAGGGGGCGCTCTGGTTGCTAGGGAAGTCACGTGACGTCATCATTGATTATCTGTTTTTATTTGCTATGCATTCTGGATCCGTATACCGAATTTGATCCAGATCGGCCCAGTAGTTAGCCGGTTGCTAAGGACGCGCTCTGGTTGCTAGGGAAGTTTGGGTCTGTATACCAAATTTGGTCAAAATCGGACCAGTAGTTAGCCCGTTGCTAAGGGGGCGCTCTGGTTGCTAGGGAGGTCACGCGACGACACCGTTGACTTGTCTGTTTCGTTTGCAATGCATTTTGGGTCCATATACCGAATTTGGTCAAAATCGGCCCAGTAGATAGCCCGTTGCTAAGGGGGCGCTCTGGTTGCTAGGGAAGTCACGTGACGTCATCATTGATTATCTGTTTTCAGTTGCTATGTATTCTGGATCCGTATACCGAATTTGATCCAAATCAGCCCAGTAGTTAGCCGGTTGCTAAGGACGCGCTCTGGTTGCTAGGGAAGTTTGGGTCCGTATACCGAATTTGGTCAAAATCGGACCAGTAGTTAGTCCGTTGCTAAGGGGGCGCTCTGGTTGCTAGGGAGGTCACGCGACGACACCATTGACCTGTCTGTTTCGTTTGCAATACAGTTTGGGTCCGTGTACCGAATTTGGTCAAAATCGGCCCAGTAGTTAGTCCGTTGCTAAGGGGGCGCACTGGTTGGTAGGGAAGTCAGTGACGTCATCATTGATCTATCTGTTTTCATTTGCAATGCATTCTGGGTCCGTATACCGAATTTGGTCCAAATCGGCCCAGTAGTTAGCCCGTTGCTAAGGGCGCCCTCTGGTTGCTAGTGAAGTCACGAGACGTCAACATTGATATGTCTGTTTTTATTTGCAATGCATAAGGGTTCGTATACCGAATTTGGTCAAAATCGGACCAGTAGTTAGTCCGTTGCTAAGGGGGCGCTTTGGTTGCTAGGGAGGTCACGCGACGACACCATTGACCTGTCTGTTTCGTTTGCAATACAGTTTGGGTCCGTATACCGAATTTGGTCAAATCGGCCCAGTAGTTAGTCCGTTGCTAAGGGGGCGCACTGGTTGGTAGGGAAGTCAGTGACGTCATCATTGATCTATCTGTTTTCATTTGCAATGCATTCTGGGTCCGTATACCGAATTTGGTCCAAATCGGCCCAGTAGTTAGCCCGTTGCTAAGGGCGCCCTCTGGTTGCTAGGGAAGTCACGAGACGTCAACATTGATATGTCTGTTTTTATTTGCAATGCATTTTGGGTTCGTATACCGAATTTGGTCAAAATCGGACCAGTAGTTAGTCCGTTGCTAAGGGGGGCGCTCTGGTTGCTAGGGAAGTCACGTGACGTCATCATTGATCTATCTGTTTTCATTTGCAATGCATTCTGGATCCGTATACCGAATTTGGTCCAAATCGGCCCAGTAGTTAGCCGGTTGCTAAGGACGCGCTCTGGTTGCTAGGGAAGTCACAAGACGTCAACATCGATATGTCTGTTTTTATTTGCAATGCATTTTGGGTTCGTATACCGAATTTGGTCAAAATCGGACCAGTAGTTAGCCGGTTGCTAAGGGGCGATGTGGTTGCTAGGGAAGTCATGCGACGACATCATTGACCTGTCTGTTTTCGGTTCACTTTGTTCCAATAACACGCAGTGTTGGTTTGAAGTGAACAGCGTTTTGCAAATGCAAAACAGTTAAATCACATGACAGAATACTCCGCAGAATCGAACAACAGCGGGATCCCAACAGCCAGTCAGCAGACGATGAAATCCAATGTGCATATATGGGAACATTTAGCTTTTCGACAATGTCTGTCATTTAGTCAGCAAAGCAAACGACAGTTGAGTTTGTTTGAAAAAACTTTAATTTTGAAAAGCATGTTCAATAAATTATTCACAGTCTGCATGGAATGATCTAAGGAGAAATCTGGCATTACACCGTTTGCTTTTTATGGGGCGTCATTCGATTTGTTCGCTTCTGAAAACGAGAGTTGGGGTTCCCCATGTTTTTACTTCCGGTTTAGATTGGATGGCATAGCATTCCTTGGTTTTTCCAATTTCACGTACACTTTGTCTATTAGGCTTGCTTCAAAGCAGCCCTTTGGGCTGCTTTTGCGCGCGCTATTATTAGTGTATAAATCAGGTATGTACTCTATATTATGTACAAATTAGTAACAAAACAATTTTAAACCAGCCAGGTCTATGGTGAATGGGATTATTTATTAATTCCCACATCGGCGCCGAACCGAGAAGAGGCTACTTGCAGAGAACAAAACAAAATAATATTTAAAAATGAAAATGAAAGTTTATTTATCGGCAAACTGTTTGATATTGTTAATGACCAGAAAAGGGAAATTAGAAATGCTCTGCATGATTCTGGAAATTTTGTTTTTGCTCACCATGCTGAAAAACTTCGATTAAAACATTCTATTTGGGTTAATCTAGAACCCGAGAGATGAGACAGAAGACTCGGGCAATTATTCTCATTTTACACTGACATCGACTGACGGACAACTGACTATTCCAAAAACTGCAGACGTGGCAAAAAAAACTCGCCAGCGAAAGCGACTGAAGAACTCAAAACGAGTAGTGGCATCAGCACTAAACGCCAACGTCTGGCTTAAGTAAGGTCCCAAGCCGCGGGACGTGGATCACTGCCAGGGAAAATGTGCATACCCCATCCCCACAAAAAAACAAGAAAAAGTAGTATACACAATGGGGATCCTGGGCCACCCTCAATTCGGACTAAAAAGGCTCCCAGCACCATCACTAGTTAGGGCCCGGCCGCCCTCAATTCTGGCTAAAAGGGCTCCCAGCACCATCACGAGTTAGGGCCCGCCCACTCCTATAGGCGGGACCTAACACCGGGTATGCGAGTAACATTAAAATTTGGAGTGTCAGACATTATTGTTAATAGTCTATCCAACAGTGTGTGGGGAGAACCGTTGTGAGTTTATTATACAGCCTACGTTATTCTGCTTCTACAATCTATCTTTAGTCGGTAGTAAGCATAACACGTCATACACAAAAATACATAAATGAGGAATTCCTAGCATAACGCATCATTCAGGAAAAAACAAATCTATATTTAAGTTTGTGGATTGTACTCTGCACTCTAGCTGCATTCCTAAGAAACAGCAGTGTTACTCAAGGATGTGGATGACCCAGTTCCGTAACAGCATAAACACTATTAATAATAATTCACACACTGGCTCAGTTATATGTATTAGACGCACTCACTCAGTAAAGAAAAACATTCTATTCAGTGCAAATACTTCTCGCTAGTGTAAGACATTAACACTGAATACACGGTTGTTTCTCCTGATTGGCTGACCACCCAAAAGCCTTCGGGTACGATGCCGCTGCCAGATATAATGCGGGAGGATTCTACAAGCCCAAAAAACTAAGTGATATCAACGAAATTCATGTGGCTTTAACCACTCGGCATAGCTTAGAGACCAAGAGTTTTGAAACCAATCACTTGGACATCTTCTCAAAGTATAAACACCTAGATATAAATTCTGGAGCAATCATCCAGCAATGGCGGAGTTCGCCCATGTCTTTCTGGCAAAACCAGGCGAACTTCTCTGTTTGGTGTGCGACGACAGGGTGCGAGGTCTCGGCTACTGACCACCTGAACCAAACCAGACTTGTTCGCTAGAGGTTTCTGGCTATTCCATTTCTACTACCAGACACGGCGGATTTTAGCCGAAATGAAAGTTGCCTTACCCCAAGATCTTGCATGGTCTAGACACAATAACTCATATGACAGACGCACTTTTGAAAGACTATCAAATGAATTCGGTGTGTCGCCTGATACAGATTGGAGAGAAAAGGGGGATTATAACGACGGGTTGGGCACTTTGTACCAAGTCACATCATACAGCGGAGTTCTCACATTACACCCGCCGAGTCGAAGATACGACTATACGGTCACATTCACCAAACGCTCAGGGTACAGGCATACTCATGCAGACTTTATCAGACAAGAGCATGCAGATTATACTACGTTTATAGTTGACGAGGCAAGCGGGTTTACAAGGGCAGGGGTCGAAAGAATCAATGAGTCCAATTAGGACATACGTCTGGGCAATTATCGGGTCCCAGGCTCAGACCCGTTCATCGATCCTCGGAACAGGTACAGCGTTCGACATCCAAAAGCAGTTTGAGGTGAATGTGGAAGATGCCATTGTCCACCCAGTGGACCTGGAGAGTGGAATTAAATGCTATCAAGGCGTGTTGTCTTACGCCAAGTCAAAAACAGATTATGTATTAGGTCGAGGCCTCTACATGGCGCCTTCTGATATGGAACTAGGTGGCCTTTCACACGGCCTCGTGGGGTATAACAACGAGATCGTTATTGCCATAACCGCCCAGACTCTTGGACTAAATACAAACATAAACACTGCACCAATTCCACCCGGCGTGTCAACGTGGAAGACGGGATTGGTCAAGCCGCCGGCGGACCTGACAGCTACTGATGCGGCAGTGGGGACCCGTAGCGGAGGTGCCGAGTCGGCGGCATCAGGAATTGCAGCAGAACGCCAGCATGATGACGAGAAAACTGCCGTTATTGTGGGTGGGGTTACAGTTGGCTTATTCGCGCTTTGGTTTCTTCGATGATAGCCACTGATGGGCCACCACGAGAAGCAGACCCCCAACAGCAAGGACCACGGCCCACAGGTTTTAGGCCAGCCAGCCTACAGTTTTTGTGAGTAGCTTAAACAGCCACGAAACAATGGACCCTATAATTCCAGGTAGCGCAGCCGCCGCCTTCCAAGCTAGCTTGGCCAGTATGCGCCCAAGAGCCTGTAGGTGCTTCTTTACCCACTCTTTGAGGCCACCCTTATCAGATGGGGTGGGGTGGAAGTGGGGGTACTTCCCCGCCCGCCGGTCAGAGCAAGTACTAGGGTCGAGATTGCCATCCCAATCACTGTGAGGATAGATGCGATCGTAATCCATTGTTCCCGGAAGAGGGTGCAAATGCGCTCACCGAGCGTCGTGTCCTCATTGAGGATCCGATTGGTCGTCTCTCAGATTTGATTGACTTGAGATCGGAGAGCCTTTCTAATCGTTGCGGCCGCCTCCAGGCGGGATGCTCGTTCATCTTCCAGGTTGCGCAAGCGTTCTCCTATCCGGCGCCTACTAAACTGATCATCTTGAGCTTCATCTAGCTTTCTCTTTTCCGAAGCGATGTGCTTATCCAGCCTGGACAGTCTGGCCAGGTTGTTCGTTAACTTACCTCGGGTGGTCCGCATTGCCCTGTCGAGTCCACGGAGTTCTCTGATGCTGTACTCCAACCCCACGGTATCAAGTGGAGGGTGATGTAAGGTTTTAAGTGCAGTTTCTTCCTCCTCGGTAAGACTTTTCACCACGTTTTGAGTGGAATTTGATGCAGCATTAGCCACCTGACCCAAGTCTTGCAGTTCTGTAGTATCAGATCCAATCCTAGCAGCTGCCTTACCCAATTCAATGTCATTTACCCGCAGTGTTTCAAGCACCCGTGGCTTAAGCGCTTTGCCCCCTCAAATCCAGTCCGTAAACCCCAGTTCATTCTGGATGATCTCACCACCGCCACGCTTTCCAGCAATTGTTGAGAGAACATGGGGTGCTCCTGATTTACTAACAATGTCGACATTTGGATGGGCCTTCAGCCTCAGCTGCCCATTTTTGTCGAGTTCAGACTTGGAATAGGCATGTAGATAGGGCACCATACCTTTCTCAGATAGATTCTGGTAGTAGCCATTCACAGCCTCCTCCAAGAGCTCATGAAGGTATTTTAACGCCCGGCCGTTGTTCCACGACAGCTCCGCTGTCAGGGGCCCGGGTAAAGCTAGTTTCATCTTGCAACTGCCATTGTATTGAAGACTGATCGGAGACATGTTCAATATATTCACCATGTCTTCAAACCAATATGGAAACCAATATGGACGCAAGATTAACCCGCACCGCAGACTACGAGAGCCTCTTGGGGTAAAGGGAGTTCGGCAGTCAGTTGTGATCTCGCACAACCTTAGTACGATTGGCCCGAAGCAACAGCTCAATATCCAATTCCCAAAGCTCGGACCCCTTGACCTTATCGTACCGGGTACAGTGCGCCTATCCTTTGGAATCAACCTGAACACAACAGATGATAACATGTCCATCGTTCAGAATCTTGACCGTGCCATCGTCAAGGAAATGCAATCAACGGGAACGAGGTGATGTCGGTCGACGATGCAGAAGTGTACCACTGCTATCTTGACCTTTGGAAGCCAACCTCCGAGCGCAAAAATGCGCACTACCAGGGCATTGATACCTCCGCGAGAAGAAATGCTACAAAGCTGCGGGTCGGCGCAGAAGACAAGGCTGACACTGATGTTGTAGACAAGGCTATCGCTGATGCCTATGGCAATCGGTTCTGTATCCTGCTGGACTTTGAACACCTCGAGGCTCATATGCCTTTCTACCAGAGTGCGCTTGGGGATCTGCTCGAGTACGAGCTGACATTCAATGATTACAGTCGAGTGGTCCTGGACGCAGGAGATGCCACTGCCAGTTACACCATTGATAATATCAGCCTGGAATATGAAATGGTCACCGAATCTGAACTTGCTCGCATCGTCCGCACCCAGTATGGCGGTCGTCTCGCAGTCCTATATGATCGCGTCCTTTGCCATCGCAAAATGACCCAAGACAAGAGCGACTCTCTGTGGAACATCAACCTCAACGTTGCCACAAAGAACATGAAAGGGATCCTGCTGCTGTTCGAGGACCCTGCTGCAGCTGGTGCATCTTTTGGTAGGAAGCTTGAAGTCTTTTATAACCCCAAGATCACCAAAGTTGAGGTTATCATCGAAGGGGTGCCCAACCAGCTGTACTCCCAGGGACTGCGTGCCTACCAGAAATAGAGCGAAGCCACTCAGCACTTTGGAGCTTGCCCCGGCAGCAAACGAGATCCTGAGGTGGCTCTGGTCGCAAAGGAACTATCTCTGGCTGATGTCATATTGGGATAGTTCTTGACCAACAAGTATGCACTATGGCTTGACCTGCGGACCTCGGATGATGGCGGACTACACGGCAGTAGGAAAATAGAAAACGCCAGTGGAGGTATCACTATCCAGATCACAAAGACAGCAGAGGCGAGTGGTGCATTGAACATATATCTGTACATTCTCATGGACGCGCGCTTAACATTGAAAATGGCCGGTTCACCAATACAGTTTATTGATGACCTTTTCCTAACGGAGCCCCACGCAGCCATTATTTGCAGTCAAACAGGATGTGGCAAGACAGTTTTTGCTCTGGACCTGCTGGATGGCCCGTACCGGGACGTGTTTCGACACATTGTGGTGCTCTGTCCCACAATCGAATACAACGAAACTTACCACGTCCGTCCATGGATTTGGGATAACCCCAATGTGTACATAATAGCAAATCCTGGTGAACGCCTCCACTCATATCTAGAGGCCTTCTATCAGATGTTCCAAGGGGAGCCAACCTTGTACATTATCGACGATTGCTCGGCTACGAAAGCTTTGACTTCGAGGACTGTCTACGAGAGAATGATGTGATTGGAGGCCGTGAGGAACGTGTGGCAGTTCGCCAGGCATTGGTGGAGAGCAAGCATGCCCGGCTAGTGTTAAAAACAGACCAACCAACCACTTATAAAGTGTTGTGATAACGGACCTATATTATGTGGGAAGCAGCGATTCTAGTGACCCAAGCAGCTATTCTAGTGATCCAAGAACTATATATAAGTGTGCTGGGGTGGGCGGCATTGCACATTGTTGTGTGCTATATTAGACTCAAACGGCGTATATGTACATGTATACAGACCATGTATTGTGACGATATCATTGACCAACTTCTGGAAGAGCAAGGTGGCGCTGTTCCGAAGGAACAACAGGGAGTCAAAACGGCCATGGATCCTGCTGTGCCTGTTCCTTTGGAACTTCGGAAGGAAAAACAGGTCGATGGGGCCAAATGCGAAAGGCTAGCTGCATTATCTTCCGGTGGGCAGGCTAAGCAGTAGGGAAAAACCTCACAACTGACCAGGTCGACGCCATGGACGACGAGGAAATCGATAAACTCTATGCCCGATATGAGGCACAGCTCGGCGCAGCAATGACAAACACTCTGGGGGGCGACTGCACTACAACTCTATGCAGGGGTGGTCAGCATGTTTCTTCCTATACCCCCAGAGAACCAACTAAAGTTGGTTGCTGATCTTGAGGCAGATCCATTTGTTGGGCACGCGCTGAGCAGTACCACATGCGAGCTATACTATCGTTCTGGCATGTACTTAGCACCGCTAAACACGATCTAACCACTGCTAAACACTGCTAAACATACCTGTCCTTTAACAAATCAAGATGATGTCATCGATGACAGAGCCAAACCTGCCAATAGTTACTGTTGTTCCAACGAAACAGAAACAGGTGAAGAGAGTGACAGCTTCGCCAACCACTGAGTCGTCGCTTGTTCCTGTTGTTCCTTTGGAACAGCGACAGAAAGACCCTAAAAAAGTGGCTGCCGGATGGGCAGGAGTTGCCGCCCGGAATGCAAGACAACAAAAAGCCTTGGACCGGTTGCAAGAAGAGAAGGCCAATCTCCATAGAATGGTTGTAAACAACGCAGTAGCAACCCTAGCGGTTGGCGGACTCGTTCCGAAGGTTGTTCCAACGGAACAGGAACAACATGGACAGCAGCAAGGAGTCTCGAATGCAATGCATCACAAACGTAACTGGTCCCCATGGATTTCTGGGGCGGTTGGGTTGGCTAGCTTGGCATTATGGCCCCAGTTCCGCAATAAGTCGGCGGCCAATCTAATGACACCGCCTGTTGATCCGCTCAACCATAGCGCAGCACCTCCGAACAAGCACGTAAAGGTATTTTCAGACCCATTCTACATGGAGTAGTATATGTATATATATATACAATGTCTTTTGCTGATGGAAAGATGCTGGTCAATACTGCCTTTCACAGCGCCGTGGTCTCTGCCCTAGCAACAGGGTATGTCCGCTTAGGTAAGATGGCAATGAAGGGAGCCACCCCTAAACTTTACTTCACCGGCTATGACGTCGGGATGGTAGTCCTTGTCGTGGGGCTGGCGACGGCAACCAAGGAAATGCTAATTAAACAAGGACTCATTCCAGCAGATATTATGAAATAACAAGATGGCCCCGATCGCAATGCTAGTTGGGGGTGCCCTTGTTAACGCAGTGGCCTTCTCTGGCAGCAACAACCTCTTCTCCAAGTTTCGGGATAATGATGCTGGAGCGGAATGTGTGCGACATGACAAAGCCGTAAAAAAGCTTCAGGCCACCCAGGCAGCATGGTCCTGTAAGCGAACAGATTGGATCAACGAAGAACTACGTCACCAAGGCCATGCCTTGTGCACATTCCAGGATATCGACGCTGCGGTTCGCGAGTATGCAGAGGTAACCGGGAACAGTTTAAACAGTCTTGGCCCAGAACCGCAATTAGAAGACTTTTACACTCCATCATCCGGGCAGAAGGACCGTGAGATCGCCTTCAGCATACTAGAGGTGGGTGTGGTCGGGCTTGTTAGCTACAAACTCGTCCAGTGATTCGCAACGCGTGTACAAAAAAAACAACTTTTTTTTATTTTATTTAATTTTTTAGGGTGATGGGTTGGTCTGTTCCTTCGGAACGGAAGTCCACCTAGCTATGCTGTAAAGTAATCCCAAAAGCCCATGAGAGTTTCACAGCAACTACGAATCGGCGGGTGCAGTGGGCTCTAGTCTCAGCCGTTCCTTCGGAACAACAGTTACCTGTCTATGCCTGGCGAGTTCTTGGCATATCAACAACATAATCTCGTTTTTTGAGTCCTGCGGGCTCTCTCGGATCAATGCCTTGTGGATATCAAACCGGAGTTGGATGAATTTCTCTTCCTCAGCAAGTACCTGATTGAATTCCACCTCGGATATCTGGGTGCTTTTTTGCCTTCTTTGTGAGCCTTCGGCTTACAAACTCCCCGAAGACACCAGCCAATCCACAGACCCCTGCTGCAGCCTCTAGTGCTATAACCACAGGAATTGCGGCAACGTTGGCCAACATCCCAATTCCACCAGCGTCGATCCCTCCGGTCGTGGATAGAAATGTTTCGATGCCATCTGCGATATTGACCCCTCACTGGTATTTCTTGCCGAGAGAACACCTGCAGTCTCGTTCGGCCATGAGACGGGCTCTTACATCTCCGATCTCCTGGATGCTGAAAGTATTCACGTCGCTGGTATTGAATTCTGGATGCAAGCCCATTCTTATTGGTATTATACATCATTTTCTAATACCTTTAAATCGTCGTCCGTCAGTGTCTGTCTGGTAAACCGCAGGCGCTTGAGCTTAGCTGGGCCAGGATATAGGGTATTGAATGTTTCGGTTGGAAACCTAGCATCCGTGACCTTGTACTTGACACCACTTAACGAGAGCAACACATCTTTGCAACGGATAATGATGACAAGTTCTTTGTCATTATGAGGTGGAAACCATTTTAGGTCAAGTCGATGTAGCACTGGCATGAAGTCGTTGGATGGTATACCCGGGACTCTCTGTATAATTGTGGTAGTACCCTGGCCAGGAGTAAGATGATCAAACCACCAAAAGAGCTTCATCATCGCGCCCCCTTTTACCACACGTGAACATAAATAGCACCTTTCGGAAAATAAGAAGCCAACACATGGCCACCGTTCTGGAGTTTACGGTGCTTGTGGCCACGGCCCAGTTGGATATGAGGTCGGATGACCCTGAAGTCAAGTTCCCACCCACCGTGAACAGGGTGCCTATGCAGAGACCATTGACTGGAGTCATTCTGGATAAGTTCATAGCTCCTCCACGGGGCTGAGCCTTCCAGGTTCAAACCATGCAGCTCGGTAAATGTAGCTTGTTGCGGTTGTTCCCGTTCCTATGAAGGAACAATGGGCAGCTCTTTTCTCTTGTATAGCCCATCGGAGAGCTGAAATACATACAATTTGTCCGTCATCCTTGGTTCTCCAAAGCCCCGCGTGTCGCCGAGATCAGCCAGCTGAAGGGTCGTGCAAGGCAATGCACCATGTGCTCCTGGTCCTCCGCTATTCACCATGTCTTTACACTTGTTGCAGCTGTTGCTGTTGTTCTGTATGTATATTTCGAATATGTAATGTTACGGATAAGTGCTGTAATTCATTTGGTTCACCCATGCTATCCAAAACGCGGACTGTAACATTGCCTATATGGCCTGGGACAAGCCTTTTGTATTGCAAATGAGAGAAAGCTACTGTTCTGCCACTGGCCCATTTTTCATTTGCTACAGGTACTGTTGTGAGTAGTGCGCACTGCAAAAAATATAGGTTCTCTTTAGAACCAAAACTGGTTCTAATCTTGTCCCTGAGATGGAACCAGCTCTATTTAAACAGTATTTATTTCAAATCAAATAATTTACCAAGATTAGTATTTAATTTTAACAGAATATTACATGAACTGAAGTAGATTCAGCACTAAACTTGGAGCTTATTCAACGCAGTCGCCAAACATTTTGAAACAAAGGAGATATGAACAGTTGGCATATCGAACCAGTTTTGATTCTGTATAGAACCAAAAAAACTGGTTCGATATGCCAACTGTTCATATCTCCTTTGCTTAATAATGATTTGAGACAACCTCGTATAAGCTCTAAACTTACGGCTGAAACCCCCTCAATTTATGTTTAATTCTGTTAATATTTAATGTTAATCTGTATAAATGTATTTGATTTGAAATAAATACTGTTTAAAGGGAACTGGTTCCATCTCAGGGACACGATTAGAACCAGTTTTGGTTCTAAAGAGAACCTATATTTTTTTGCAGTGCGCTGGGTAGCCTGTTGTGAACATTGTCCGTGGTGCTGACATCTGGCAGATGAACGTAGAGCTCATGGTGGGTCACAAGTTCAGGTAACTCATCCCCAATCAGCTGCTTCCCTCCCCGAGGGATTTTGTTTGTGCAAATCCCAAGGTGCGTGCCAACCCTCCCAGTCTCAGAGATTTATCTATCTTGAGTTGCAGACGACCCGAATGTTTGTGAAGATCCAGTATAGCCTCAACCTGCCTAAACATCTCATCAATAAGCTTGCATACATTGTAATAGCCATCTGGCATCTTTATCTTCCGCTCCGAGTCACTTTTCTCATCCACGACACGAATAAATTTGTTGCCTAGTCTCGAACTGATGTTGTACCAAAGAGTGCAGTAGGTTACGTCGGCAAGGGGACACTCAAATTGCTCTCCAGCAGGGAGCGCCCTTGGTAGGTCCACGGTTTGAACATCAGATAGTGTCATGTACATAATTATATATTATCATTATAAGACTTCTCCAATATGGCTTTTAGAGGTCCAAAGGATGCTGGAATACCCAAGAATGGACAGCAAGCTTGCAACAAAGTTGGCTTCAATATACTACAGCCCCAAGGGATGCTGGAAGGACTCACGGCCATCAAAAACCTTACTTCCACGGCCAAGGTCTCTGAAGATTTGGCTCGGTCATGGCTTAAGAAGCAGGCCATCTGGCAGATATACCTTCCAGCTGTGCGAAGCACACACATACCACGGCCCAAGTTCGATGTGCGGACGCCGAACGAGGCCCACCAGAACGACCTGTTCTTTTTGCCACACGACCGGGTGGCCCGCAAAACCTACAAGTATGAGCTCACAGTCGTTGATGCAGCCTCCCACTATAAAGCAGCAGAACCCCTGGCCACAAAAGAGGTCGCGGCCGCCCTAGAAAAGATATACAAGCGTGGACCACTGCAGTGGCCCAGGCTCCTTCAGGTCGATCCCGGGCGCGAGTTCATTGACGCGGTGAATCAGCTGTTGGCGAAACATGGGACAGAAGCTCGGAGTGGCCGTATGGACGTCCACCGGGACCAGGGAATTGTGGAGCGGTTCAACCGTACCCTTGCAGAGCGACTGTTCGGGCACCAAAAACGCCCAGGAGATGAGGTTACCGTCAGGCGAGAGGTCAAGTGAATGGGTCGCTCGGCTATCCGCCGTTATTGAAGCGCTTGATGGTGAGGTGACTCGCTTAACTAAAAACAAGCCATCTGACGCCGTCAAGGCCAAGGTTGTGACACAAAGACCCTCCGCTGTGATTTCTGGTCGCCCCCCCCCCCTCCAATGTGGGTGTTCGCTATCTCTACCGGGCAGGCGAGTTGGAGGGGGGTCACCGCCGCGCAACTGACCCTGTGTGGTCCCTCCAAGTGTACCGGCTTGGACGCTCGGTCACCAAGCCCGGCGAACCTGTCCTCTGCTACCTGCAGGATGGTCCGGTCCGGGGCTTTGTCCGAGAAGAGCTGATTGTGGTGCCTCCTGATACTCAGGTTCCGTCCATCACATCACGATGACCACACGCCATGGAGTCCACACCATTTCCATCAATCCACCGCTTGGAGTCGAGGGGGGATAGTGATGTCTTGTTCGGTGCTTCCAGGTGACTCGGTTGCCCTCCGAATACAGCAGGTCCATGCCGTGGTGAAAAAGTCTTTTTGCGAAGAGGGCCCCTTTGTACTGCTCATGGCGGATGTACTTCTTCACAACACACTTTTTCACGCCTTTAGCCTTCTTGATGTTTTTTCCTTCGGATTCAAGGATGGAGTACATCTTGGGTCTTAAGCTACATACTCGACGATGGGACATCCAACGCACTCATCCTTCATCTTACCCAATACCTTCTTATTTACGGTGCTGTGTAGCGGGTGGTCTTGCGGGAAGTCAGAAGTGTCATACACGTGGGCCTGGTCTGCCATGTCTTTGTACACGTCCTTGGTGTTGATCTCCAGCAGAAGGGAGTCTGTGTAGAGGAGCTGGCAGTGAGAACCACACTGCGCATTGAGTTGGTTGTAGCAGAAGTCGTACAGATGCTTAGAGAGGTCTAGGATGCTCACACCAACGTATACTGGGCAATTGAGTACCAGGCGGCTCTTGTGGACTTGGATGGCTACAAGGTCATCGTGAAAGATATTTGTCCGTGCGAAGGCCGGACTGGCTATTAGGCGTCAAAGTTTGTCCTCCCCGCTGGCACGGACCAGCTTGACGTCCACCCGCTTTCGTAGGTTTTCCATTGTTTTCCCAAATACACTGTTGTTCATGAGCTTGTAGAGGTCTTTCTCAAAGTTATTGGTGGCCTTCTTGCAAAGCTCTGTGTTCGTCCGGATGTAGGGCTCCATCCATGGGCATTGGTTGAAGCAGAGGGTCCTATGGATGTTCTTCAACCGCATTCCTAGAGATAGGTAGATCTGGAGGTTCCGGTAATGAAGCACGCAGCGTTCCTTGTTGCGGAGGTTGGGAACAAGCTTTTCAATCTCAGTCGGTGCCACTCCAATACCTTGATGGTTCTGCTGATACTCAGACATCCACTCTTTTTGGACAACCATGCGCCCCGGCACTAGCGGATAGGCGTTGTGTGCCTCGTGCAGCTATTCAGAATACTCCAGATCCACCTCGAGTATGTAACCTTGTGGGTTGTCAGCCGGGAGGTCGGATATTGAGAGCTCTGCCGGATTGTCTACCCACCTGAATCCATCCACTGGCAGAGGCTGGCTCATTGCGAACCACACAGGTTGTTAGCATCTAGATACATCAAATGAGTGTTTGGTTTGGAGGGGTCGTTATTGGTTTTAACATACCGCTTCGAGACCATAGAGATTCCACCCCCAACCCTTTCTCAATGAAGAGGTGCTGCCGTAATCCGTCAGTAGTTCCAGCTGCACACCTGTTTTCTTGAGCAGCGCATCCCAGGAGAGGCCTGGATTTGTGTAATAATGCGATGGGTCCAGACCGTACTGCAGCGAACATGCCATCCGAAAGGCTTCAAAGACATCATTCAGCCTGCTGCAGAATGCTTCCCTTAGAGGGAGTCGGGGCTCCGCGAACCTCTCCCTAGAGTCCATGTATTCGTATGGATATATCCCTTTTCGCATCAGCAGCTCTCGTCTTTTTCTGATGGGATCATACTGAGCTGTTATTTGGAAGGCCTCTGGCTGATTGGCCGCCACTAGCTTGTCCTCTACTTTGGAAATGGCCAGCATCAGAAGATGAGAGTCATATCATCGCAGGTTGTGGAAGACGACTGGTATTGTTGTGGTTTTCGGACTCAATCGCAGCTTGAGGTTGCAAGCATTGTGGGCTGCTCCAATGTATTTTCCAGTGATGTGGCAGTGATCCCGGACACTATCACCCTCAAGTGGCTTTTCACAGATGTGGCAGGTAGTGGTTGTCTTGTAGGCCTGCCAGTCGTCTCGGGTCATCCGTATAGGTTGGGGGTTGGCCAGCGCCTCCTTGAGCTTGCGCTCCTCTTCTTGGACTGCCACGAGGAAGTGCTCTGCTGCGTGTGGCCCCCGGTATTCTACAAGCGGCTGTGTCTGGCCATCACATCGCACGACTAGGTAGCAGTAGCTGGAAGCCTCGTGCTGTTGTGTTTTCTGAGTGTTGCTCTTTGTGGGGTCGAGCTCTGCCCCTGCAATGTTGGTCGCGAGGGCTTCGAAGTCAGCGTAAATGATGAACGGGGCTGGAATCTGTTTGTGGTAATTCTGAAAGGCGAGCTTATTTTTACCCTCTTCTGGCATCTCCAGGCTCACTGATGTTTGGTCAATGCCACAGCACTCGGGTTTATGGGCTTCCAGGAGGTCTTCCCTGGTGTAGCCGTGAAGGCAGCGTTCACAGAAATATTTGCACTTCTTGTGCTTGGATTGGTCACCCAGGAGCCGGTTCAGGTCCTTGATACAGGTATAGTGGAACTTGCCTGCCTTCACGATGAGTAGAAGGTTGATCCAAGGAATGTCAGTGGGCTGCTTGCTGAGCCTGTGGACTATCACGCCCTTCTCCCAGCCGAAGACGTTGATGGCTAGTTTGTTCAGTCTCTCAACCTTATATCAATCTGGGGAACTGGTGTTGGTGTTTCAATTCCTGTGAAATCCAACCCGTCCTGGGTCGGGTATTTGGTGGGTCTATAGGCGTGGCTCCCACGAGCTACGGGAAACAAGGCAGATCTCAAGGCCCATCGGAGGCAGTTGTCATCCATGTTCTTGACATTCACAATAGCTTTCTTATTACTCAAAGACGCGGGCAGTGGAATGTATGAGCCTCCTCTTAGTGGCTGGTACCGAGCAAGTCCAACCACAGCGTTTATACCTGGTCTACCACCCATCTCGAACCTCGTTGTGTCCATCTTTCGAGCGTCTCTTGGATGCGTGGGAATGCTCTGCATAATGCCCTATCAATCTCATGGGCAGCTTCTTGTTTGTGGCGAAGTACAGGGTCTGTGAACTCCTCACTACCATCAGGATTATCTTTGCGAAGCTGGATCTTAAGAGCAAGCTGGAACTTGACTCCATTGAGAGCCTGGATTTCTTCCACAAGCTTCTTGTGAATCTCAGAGCGTACATCTTCCAAGAAGGCGCTTTGATCTGCACTATTGGGGTACCCATCCATCTGCCAACCCCGCAAGAAATTCTCTATTGCCTAGGGGTCGGCCTGAACATGAACTTGTCTGTTCTTTGCCGCTGCGCAACATTGAACAGATCCAGGAGCTCATTTTGATAGTCCTGAATCGATGTTACTTTCTTTGTTACAGGAATTGGGTCGATTTCCTCTCTGATGACCCTATTTCTCTTTTCGTATGCCGTCCATGGGACTGATATAGGCCGGTTTTTTTAGGAAGTAGGGGCTTTAGTAAGCGCCTCTTCGTGGCTTCCGGAATCGGCTCATCCAGGATGTTGTGAACAACACTCTGAACTGGCTCCGGTGTTTGCATTTCAGCCAATAGCTGATTGATGTATTTGTCCATGGTTCGCTATGTATATCACATGCGAATCGTATTTCTCTAATAGGGAATTTTTAGTAGGATGTTTTGCCTAAGCGACGAAACTCCTTTTTAATAGCGCTTTCTTTTTGAAGTCGTCTTTTGAGTCGGGCGCAAACGCTTCCACAGTTCTTGCAAAGGGCGAGGATCGTTTTAACCCATATTCCACATTTTCGACAGGCGTACGTACCCTCACCATTGCGTTTCCGGGCACTGTGTAGGAAACAGTACTCACCGACGCAGTTTCTACCGCAGAGAGGTAACTTACAAAGTAAGACCCAGGGACATGTATTTTCACCCTTCATGATAGATATAAAATGATAAATACATTTATCTCTAAAAGATACATTTTCGATATCAAAATATTTCACTGCATACAGCATTAGCCACGAGAGCCGTCTCAATTTAACTCGTTTTCTGGTTCAGAAAGTCCACTTTCGTCACACTCAACAGAAAGTGACACATTTAAGAAATACAAATATTTAGCCAGCGAAAAGAATTTGCACTAAATAGAATGTTATACTTTACTAAGCGAGTGCGTCTAATACATATACGAGTTTAACTTGGTTAATTGGTTTTACCACTCCCACTGTGTGTTGTCAGTAGAATGTCAAGTACCCGGACGGGCCTTATTTGGATGACCTCGGTGGATGACCTCGGAAGTGACGTCATGTCACGTGACGTAGTGGCGCCATGTTGTGTTGTCATGGTAACCCGCGTGAGCGGCCATGTTGTGACGTCATCCCCATAGTGATACGTGGTGTTAGTGCGCATGCGCAGCGCGTGTTGTTAAGGTGATACGTGTTTCCGTCGTCCATTTTGTATACTGGAGGCCGCCATCTTGGTTTCTATGGTAGCACGTGGTTGCTATGTGACCCAAAGTCCTACAATAGGACAGGGGTATGTTTTGAGGGTATGTTCGATTGAATCGGAGTAAATCTAATTACCACAAACAACCCGACAATCCTTCCAAATCACCAAAATCCACCCGAAATCACCGAAATTGACTTTATTTGATACGCATTTCCCATTTTATCGGTTTAGCACGTAGTGCTATTGTACCGAGGGTGTACCGGGGTGCATTCGATTGAACAGGAGTAATGTTCTGGATTAGAATTCTCCCAGAATCCCTTTTTGGATCCCATGACGTTTTTCCCATTAAAAGACACGTTCCTTTGGTCATTACCCAGAATTCTCTGCTTCTATCTATATATGCAATAGTTTACGTCTATCTGGCCATGTTCCTTTGTTCTAGAGTATACTCCAGTAGAAGAGCCTATCAGTTTGAACAGCTTTGCTTATTGTTACTATATTTAGCTATTTCTGGTCTATTCTTGTTAGTTCTGACCCTATTCTAAGTACTCTTGTTGTTTCATTTATCCAGATCATTTATATAAACTATAACTAACCAATCAGATTGCTTGATTCCCCATAACCTGTACTTAATCCTATAGAGTTATCTCCCCTTATTACAACGAAGCTATATCAGATTCTCATCACATCTATATCCAATGGCAATATCCCCGGGCACCCCAATTTCGGCACCCCTTTTTTGAAAAAAACATATGACCTTCGGCACCCCTTTTTTGTCATATGTGCTTATGTGAAAAAGCACAATGTGACACAATGTGCCTAGCACAAAGGCACATGCTTTATGTGCCGATATGTGCTTATGTGAAAAAGCACAATGTGACACAATGCGCCCTATCACATAGGCACATACGGGTATTTGAGGATATTTGAGGATACCTTTGGCCTGGTATTGTATTATTTGAGGATACCTATCGAGGATACCTACTGGAGAATCCCTTTTTGTCATATGTGCTTATGTGAAAAGGCACAATGTGACACAATATGCCCTATCACATAGGCACATGCTTTATGTGCCGATATGTGCTTATGTGAAAAGGCACAATGTGACACAATGTGCCCTATCACATAGTCACATACGGGTATTTGAGAATACCTATAGTCTAGTATTGTATTATTTGAGGATACCTATCTAGGATACCTTCTGGAGAATCCCTTTTTGTCATATGTGCTTATGTGAAAAAGCACAATGTGACACGATGTGACCTAGCACATAAGCACATGCTTTATGTGCCGATATGTGCTTATGTGAAAAGGCACAATGTGACACAATGTGCTCTATCACATAGGCACATACGACCAAAATGGGATTCCATAGCCACAGGTGTTTTCCAAAAGGGATTCTTTAAGAGGGATTCCATAAAATGGAATTCCTATCCGACTCCGTAAAATGGGATTCCGTGTTTTATCATCGACACTTGAGGGTATGGAAAGGGACTAATAAAGCCTAATTCATCAACTACAACAAGGTCGAAGGGAACACAACATAAACTTTGATTTAATCTTGACGCCCAATATATACAATACAATTTTTAACCTGAATGGACTGTAACCCCTAAATACTACATGCAGCAACCTAACTGAACAGACGAAACATGAATGAAGATCGACCTAGTTGGAAACAACTGAACAGAGACAACGACCCACTACAAAACAATAAAGGTACAGAACGAAGATCCAACACAACCAAGATCGAGGTGAACAGAACAAATTGAAGAAAATCGAACTGATCTGATCGAATATAAGCAAACTCGAAGTGAATTGACCATAAAAATCAACAAAGATCCAACACAGCCACGATCGAAGTGAACAGAACAAAGTGAACGAAGATCGAACTGATCTGACTGAACTACAACCCCTAAATATAACCCAATGTTAACCCTCTTGAACTGTTTGAAATGAACTACAACCCTAATGAAGGTATATATAATTAACCCTCTTGAACTGTTTGAATGAACTATAACCCCTAAATATATCCCAATGTTAACACCCTTGAACTTTTTGAACTTTTTGAATGAACTTTTTATATCTAATATAAACAAACACCCTTTGAACTGAACGACATTTAACTGAATAAATTTTAAACTTAAATAACTACAACCCATTGAACTGAATTCTTCTAATAGGGAAGGGGAATACCCTCGAGTGTCGATGATAAAAGACGGAATCCCATTTTACGGAGTCGGATAGGAATTCCATTTTATGGAATCCCTTTTAAAGAATCCCTTTTGGAAAACACCTGTGGCTATGGAATCCCATTTTGGTCGTATGTGCCTATGTGATAGGGCACATTGTGTCACATTGTGCCTCTTCACATAAGCACATATCGGCACATAAAGCATGTGCTTATGTGCTAGGTCACATTGTGTCACATTGTGCTTTTTCACATAAGCACATATGACAAAAAGGGATTCTCCAGAAGGTATCCTAGATAGGTATCCTCAAATAATACAATACTAGGCTATAGGTATTCTCAAATACCCGTATGTGACTATGTGATAGGGCACATTGTGTCACATTGTGCCTTTTCACATAAGCACATATCGGCACATAAAGCATGTGCCTATGTGATAGGGCATATTGTGTCACATTGTGCCTTTTCACATAAGCACATAGAATAGAATAGAATAGAATAGATTTATTGCAATATTACACCCACATGGGCAGTATGCACAAATACAGTAGACAATGTTAGGCCTACATTTATCATTTAAAACTGACAACAATTATTTCTTACGAATTTTTAAGAAAGAGAAAAAACTCACGCACGGCACAGCAGATCACATTGCAAAGGGCAGGATCTGCATTTCCCATGATGTAGAGAAACTTATTATTGTTATTCATACCAAGGAATGTTCGCTCCCCATGTTGTATAAAACCCCACAACTTCTGTCGTGCGACATTATACTTAGGGCATTCCATCACAAAGTGGCGTTCGTCTTCAATCACTTTGTGGTCACAGAATGAACAAGTTCGGTCTTCAAGAGCTACTGGTGGCTGTGCGTGCCTACCCTTTTCTATGGCTAAGGAATGATTACTTATCCGTAGCCGAGTAAATAGATGCCTACTCATTACAGATTTAGTGTGTATTAGATACGGCTCGAGTGTGTATTCATTCTTAAATAACCTATAAGTACGAAGTTTACTTCTGCCACAAGATCGATTATCGTTGTGCATAGACTCGTACAACTGAGAAATATGTTCGTCCCTTAATCTGTCTCGTATTTCGAATACGTCACGGGAATTCAGATTTTCTGTTTCTGCTTGGAACTGATCCCCCAACACAGCTAATCGTTTCTGTAAAGAATCAGTACCTGCATACTTGATTGATTCAGTAAAAGCATTATTGAGTACGGTGTTAACCGAACCAGTCTGTAGTTTCATGACATATTTCAGCATTGAAGTCGTAGCGGAAATATATAATGGGAAGAGACCAAGTTCAGCCCGCACCGCATGATTTGAGGCCTTCCTATTCACCCCGAGGACAGATTTACAAAATTGTAGATGTACATTTTCGCAAGCGGAATTATCCATTGCGGTTAGATCGGGAGACCATATCTCACATCCATAGAGTAATATTGGCTTAATTAACATGTTGAATAAATTAATGTAAACACTCACTGGCGGTGTGTATGTTTTAGAGAATGCACGTTGTAGCTTATAAAGCACCTTTTGCGCTCTAACCTTGAGATGATTTTGTGCATTGATGAGTCGACCGTTCCTATGAAATAATAGGCCAAGATAGCAGTAATCATCACACACTTCTAAGGGTTCATTTTGATAATGGAAGGAGTCGATATTTTGTGTTTTCCGTTTCGAAAATTTTACGACCTTCGTCTTTGCTGTATTAATGCGTAGATTGTTCTGATACGAAAACGTCCCGAGGTTGTTCAAACACTTCTGAAGACCAGTTGCACTTTCGGACAATAAAACCAAGTCGTCAGCAAAGAGGAGGTGACTTATTGAAGCATTATTAAGAGTTATTGGCTGACACGATTCATCGAGGTATGTTGAAATGTCGTCAATAAATACCTTGAAAAGTGTCGGAGAGATCACGCAGCCTTGCCTCACGCCGATATTCGATACACAAGGTGGTCCAAGGCCTTTCGGCGTCTTAACATAATATTTACTCGTTTCGTACATAGATGCAAGTATGCTCATCATATTTCCATCTATTCCAACACTTGCTAATTTTTTGAACAAAATGTGTCTGTCAACAGAGTCAAATGCCTTTTTAAAATCGACGAAGGCTACAAACAGCTGTTTATTTTTCTTTTTGTACTTATCAATTGCGGTCTTAAGAACAAACATACTGTCAACGGTACTATGTTTTTCCCTAAAACCGAATTGATTGTGACTGATAATATCATTTTGCTCAAGATACAAATTGATTCTAAAATTTATAACTTTATTGAACAGCTTCCCAATTGAATTACTGACAGCAATTGCCCGATAATTGTTCGGATCCTTTTTATCCCCTTTCTTATGTAGTGTTGTCAATATTGACTCACTCCATTTGGTAGGATAATGTTGTGATAGAAACACTTGATTAAACAATTTTGTTACGTCATCGATCACAGCAGGAATAACAATTTTCAAAAACTCATTAGAAATATTATCTGCCCCGGTGGATTTATTGTTTTTCAAAGTACGCAGAGAATTTAGTATCTCTTGGGACGTCATAGCATCGTTGTTTAACGGATATGTAGCTGTTACTCTATTTTGTGATAACGACGGGAGATGTTGCTTGTTGATTTGTTTTTGGAAAAGCTGATCCAAAAAATCTATTGCATCATCGGGGTTTAAATCGTACGATGAGGGTTTTTTTTTGGCTGCAGGGCTTTAATCGCCTCCCAATAGTCCTTTGGGTTAGATGTCTGCAGTTTCTCTAGCCTCATTGAAAGATTTTTATAAAACAATTTGCTTTTCTGTTTTGTAATTTTCTTGTACGTTTTCTTTGCTCTGAAAAATTTCTGCCTAATTTGTGTATCATATGGATATTTTTTCATTTTATCGATAGCGTCCACCATACTATTCTTAAGATCTTTACACTCTCTATCAAACCATTTATTTTTCTTCCGACTGTTAAATTTTTTGAATCTGACAAATTTGGTGGCTCTTGTATTAACTGATTGGAGAATTCCCATAAACTCCCCCGCCGCCCGCTCAGTATCATTTTGGGTCGCATCAAATGACCGTAATCTAAACAGAAGCATTTTCTGTTTAAATTCCCGACCATTTAACATTTCCCGTGTTTTGTTTGAACTTTCCTCAGTCCAAAGACACCTGCCTTTCTGTGTTATATAGGTATGTTTGTATGGAGCTTGAGACACACGGAATTTATGCTTTAAGTGCAGTGCCAATTGGCAGTGGTCAGAGTGATGAATCGGGTCTCTGACACAGAAGTAATCAATGTTTGATAAATGATTGGCAGATACGAGCACGTAGTCAACAACACTAGCGCCATTATACTGATAGCTCGTAAATGATCCCAGGCTGTCACCTGGTACTCGACCGTTTATAATCCTCATTCTTGTATTTTGGCAAAGTGTTAATAATCTCCTTCCGAAGGTATTAACAGCTTTATCCATATTACGACGCTGGTAGGATTCATCTATTGTATATGTATCGGGGAGTGGGACATAATTATCACTGTCATTTGCAACATGATCTACTATTCTTCCCGTGCGTGAATTAAAATCGCCACCCATCACAACAAAATCATTTTCATCGAACTGCTGCATTGAAGACGCTAGATCTGAAAAAAACACAAAGCTCAGAACCCAATTTTCTCCATATTGATGAGTTAATCGGTGGTATATATACAGAACAGAATATGATGTCATTGTTGGAATTTACAATATTCCCATCAAATGTGACCCATAATGCGAACTCATGATCACAAAATGAGTGTTTCAAGAAGAGATCAAATTTATCCCGGAAGTAAAAAGCCACCCCTCCCTTTTTGTCAGATGTTTTCCGTGGACTGTCAATGCACGTGAACCCAGGAATAGAAATTTCTGCCACAGTTGAATGCCAAGTCTCCGTTACCGTGATGAAATCATGACGTGTCAACATGGTAACAACATCTGGTTCGTGAATTTTGTTTACCAACCCCTGGGCATTCCATACAGTGTAACTTAAGTTTTTTGAATCCCAAATTTTGTTCATGTTATGCGAATAAAACAAACCGATGACCACTGACATCATGATTTACTAATTATTGTTATTTCTCAATTATATATTGAAATCTTTTGCTGAATCAACACAGCGTTCCATCTCATATCAGAAACGTGCTGAAAGCTCAATTTGATGTGAGATCAAGGTGTATGAGGGTGAAAATGTTTACTCTATGGCACCCCCCTCCACTATGGCTCGTCGAGCTTGATCGAACTGATGGCAAGCCCAATTCAGTGCTGTTAAAAGATTCGTATTCCCTTTAATCGGTAGAAATTAATTTATTTGATTAATCCGTTATACTGTTAACATTAAGTCCATTACTTCGTTAGCTCGAGACATTGCAGGTACAAGTGATGCAATACAACAGATCATTTTCATCACTCATAAAAACCTATTTGAAATAATTAAGGCATGAGCTTAAAATTATCTCTAACATTTGAAACCTACGCAACAAACTTAGAAATGTGAGCTTGAAACTATCTCTAACAATTAAAACAATCAAGCAACCAAAACACAGCATTCGAACTTCCACCAGAGCGAGTAAATCAAACTCGCGGTGATTTGAGCTTAATGGTGTTTTGAAGCTGAGTATAGGACGAAACATATTTAATAAGAGTGTAAAAAATGTATAATGCTTTCCAATTGTTGCTGAATATAGCCAACCGCCTCAACGGATCGGGCATTTTGTTGCTGCTGCGAATAGTTCGGATTATGTGAGCTTTGATAAATTCTATCAGAGTTAGAATAAGGTCCTTTACTATCAACATATCTATTCGGAAATATTTCTTTAGTTGCTGGACTTGAAATTGATTCATGCACTGGTAATCTGTGTTCGGCTTCATTGTAACTATCTCTGTAGCGAAATTGAGTTGTGTGGTGGCCTGTTTGTCTGTATGAACGGCTGTTTTCATTGCCTCCTGGGTATTTTGCGGACTTTGCTAATACCTTTGTTCCGATGTAATTAGGGTGGTAGAAATCACGGAACAGATTATGACGCAATGACCCATACGGCGTTAAGAAGCTATTGGTGTTATCTATAAATGTTCCGCCAATTAACGTACAATGCGACCGTAGAAGGGCATTTGTCTTGTCAATAACATCTGCAATTTCCTTTGAATGTTCAGTCGGAAGAATTGATGAAACAAATATTACAGCACGTGGCAGTTTATCTCTGAGCATTCTGAATAAAGCATTAACTGTCGAGTCACTGGTGTACCTTTTATTTTTGCATGAATTTATCCCAATGTGGATTGTCACCTTATTAATTTCTGGTCGAACGGGCTCGGAAGCCATCCAATTTGTTAACCCATCAAATGTTTGTCCTGGTTGTACAATTTTATACACCTGTTCCCCTTTTAAAGCAAGTTTCTTTGTGTCGATGCCTCGAATGACCGAGTCGCCCATCAGTAGGTGTGTTGTCCCTTCTGGTAAATTACCACCAACCTCAAAAAGTCGACCGCGAGCCGAACCTCTCAGCTTATGTTTAATCTGCCAAGAGTTGTCAGGGGGAGTGTCCCGTTTTTCCCGTTGATAACAATCGACACTTCCGCATTCACTGTTCAACGTGGACAGTTCGTTAAACTTGTTGGAAGTAGTAACACTGGGTGTGTCGTAAACTGGGGTGAAATGAATTCTGTCACTAGTCATTGCCTTGCCTGGCGCTGAATGCACTATACTACCGGGTATTACTTTGTCAGGGCTATTGTCTGTTGCCGGTTTTGAACTGTTCAAAAGTAAATCCTCGTGTGTGCGTTGTATTCCGAACTCAGATGTCATACTGTGCTCCACAGTTTGGAAATAGCCCTCCTCTGTGTTTGTCTGCTGTGTCTGTGAATTTGTAAATGCACGTTTCTTAAACTTTTCCATTTGCGCCACTTTGATGTTGAGGTTTTTTAATTTCGATTTCAACGAATTGACTTCAGTTTTTAAGTTTTGATTGTCCCTGTCATAGTTTCCGTGTGCTTTTCCATGTACTGAACTTTTTCTATGATTCCTTGAGAGACAGCAGCAGGTATATTTGCACTCGAACTCTGTGTTTGCACGTTTTGAGTTTCCTTTAACTCAGACTGTGACTGTTTCAAGTCTTCAATGGTACATTGAATTTCCTCAACAGAGTGTTGAAGATCACATAACGATTGGGGGTCAATGTGATTATTTGAGTAACCAATTTTATTTTCCAGAGCACACATTCCCACTGGTATTTTTAAAGAAAATCTTTTTCGAAGAGTTTTGGCAGGCGTGCTGACGATTTTACTTTTCAATTTACTTCTAGTGCACCGTTCATTTGTTAATGTGGAAATGAACTGAATAAATGGATCAACGTCGAGAGGATCGTCCGTTGAAAAAGCTGTACTGTAGATGATCGGTAATTCTTTTGTGATCCACCACCGAATATTTTGTTTAGAGCCCTGAATTAACAATTTGTTGTTCGTGCGATAAATGTGGATTCTAACACTTTGTGTCCCATTCTTTAGAATTCGTATCTGATCTTCCACAACAGTTCCACTTTGTTCCTGTGCGTGTTCCCAGGTCGCGTTGTCAGCCGGTTTGTCCAATTCCGTATCCCAATACCTTTCTCGAATAGCAATACGATAACATTCAAATTTTTTAGTGTCCAATGTTATAACAATGGATTTACCTTGATTTTTTATCTCGACAAATGAAATGTCGTCCATTAATGAATTTGTTTTCTTCGAAACAATCTTTTTCACATTCAAGTTGTAATCCTTAGTTTCGGTAATTTGGACTGAATTTGCATTGGTATTTTGTAAGGGTGAATTTGCTTTTCTTGTGTGTTGCTCGGGTGAGTTTATACTTTTCGGTACAGTTGAGAGTGTGTCATCGCAACTTGTAACATTATCTTGGAAAGTATTTTCACTCAAATGAAATGTTGGGCTTTCGAAATCAGTAACAGTTGGGCTTGCGAACTCAGTAACAGTTGAGTTTCGGAATTGAGAGCCGTCGTCCACTAAATTTTCACCACCTGACATAACACAATTTTCTCCCGATAATTCCATTCTGGTTAATAATAGTTCCGTATATCTTCGTTTAACATACTAAATTTTGAAATTATTCCTTCAATTGTTCATTGAAATATACAGTTCCTGTGTTTTAATCTTGTGTTCACAATTATTCTATTTCGTTAAGCTCTTACTTGATTCTGTTAATTAATTCATCAGATGTCAGTGGCCACCATAGTTTGATAGGATATTCTATTACATTATCGAGCAATCGCGAAACACGTCTTCACTCTCTGTTGATGGTTCTAGAATCTTCTCCTGGGTATGAAACGTTGATATATCCTCTTTTACAATGTCCGCACAGATAAATACGGATAAATACGGGTCATTTAACAGAATGAAACAGAATGAAACAAAAAAAAACGTTACTGTATATGACAAAAAGGGATTCTCCAGTAGGTATCCTCGATAGGTATCCTCAAATAATACAATACCAGGCCAAAGGTATCCTCAAATATCCTCAAATACCCGTATGTGCCTATGTGATAGGGCGCATTGTGTCACATTGTGCCTTTTCACATAAGCACATATCGGCACATAAAGCATGTGCCTATGTGATAGGGCATATTGTGTCACATTGTGCCTTTTCACATAAGCACATATGACAAAAAGGGATTCTCCAGTAGGTATCCTCGATAGGTATCCTCAAATAATACAATACCAGGCCAAAGGTATCCTCAAATACCCGTATGTGCCTATGTGATAGGGGCAAAGCTGTTCAAACTGATAGCCTCTTCTACGCTACTGGAGTATACTCTAGAACAAAGGAACATGGCCAGATAGACGTAAACTATTGCATATATAGATAGAAGCAGAGATACTGGGTAATAACCAACGGAACGTGTCTTTTAATGGGAAAAACGTCATGGGATCCAAAAAGGGATTCTTGGAAAATTCTAATCCAGAACATTACTCCTGTTCAATCCGAATGCACCCCGGTACCCCCTCGATACAATAGCACTACGTGCTAAACCGATAAAATGGGAAATCCGTATCAAATAAAGTCAGTTTCGGTGCTTTCGGGTGGATTTTGGTGATTTGGAAGGATTGTCGGGTTGTTTGTGGTAATTAGATTTACTCCGATTCAATCGAACACACCCTCAAAACATACCCCTGTCCTATTGTAGGACCTTGGGTCACATAGCAACCACGTGCTACCTTAGAAACCAAGATGGCGGCCTCCAGTATACAAAATGGACGACGGAAACACGTATCACCTTAACAACACGCGCTGCGCATGCGCACTAACACCACGTATCACTATGGGGATGACGTCACAACATGGCCGCTCACGCGGGTTACCATGACAACACAACATGGCGCCACTACGTCACGTGACATGACGTCACTTCCGAGGTCATCCACCGAGGTCATTCAAATAAGGCCCGTCCGGGTACATGACATACTAATGTTGTCAAGAACTGGGTCACACATCAAAAATAGGTTGCGTTGTCAAGAACTGGGTCACACTGTCAGTAAAATATTTTTTGGTCTGCATGTAAACAAGCTGATAAGAAATCACGTGACATCAACAAACTCAAATATAGATTTGTTTTTTCCTGAATGACACGTTATGCTAGGAAAAACCGAATCTATATTTAAGTTTGTGGATTGTACTTTGCACTCTAGCCGTGGGCTTTATAATAAACCCACAGCGGATCTTCCCACACACTGATGTATAGACTATTAACAATAATGTCTGGCGCTCCAAATTTTTATGTTACTCGCACTCATTTTTATGTTACTCGCACTCCCTTCCCTGAGGTACCCAGTGTTAGGCCCCGCCTTTTGAGGTGGGCAGGCCCTAACTGGTGATGGTGCTGGGAGCCTTTTTAACCCGAATTGTGGGCGACCGGGCCATAACTAGTGATGGTGCTGGGAGCCTTTTTAGCCCGAACTGAGGGTGGCACAGGATCCCATTGTGTATACTACTGAATAAAAAGACAAAAGAAAGCAAACGAACAAACAAAAAAGAACAAAACTCACAATAAAGAATTGACTCAACACTATACAGTGTCCGCTTTCAAAAAGAAGTGAGTATATTAGGTGTCGCAGGTCTGTTTCCGATGACGGGTAAGATTCCAATTATAAAACAACCTAAGACAGGGACAGCTGGCACCATTAAGTGAACACCAAACAGTGTCCACTTTCAAAAAGAAGTGAGTATATTAGGTGACGCAGGTCTGTTTCCGATGACGGGTACGAATCCAATTATGGAACAACCCAAGACAGGGACAGCTGGCAAAATTAGCTGATCACTACACAGTATCCACTTATAAAAAAAGAAGTGAGTACCGGTATGCATGACAAAACAACAGACAATTTTAAATCAGTCAAGTCTACATGTATTACTTGCAGGTCCAAAGCCCTGGTAAATTGTGATGGGAATTGTGTGTACCAGTGTAGGCGACAAAAGAACATACAATTTTAAACCAGCCAAGTCTATGACTTGCAGGTCCAAAGCCCTGGTAAATGGTGATGGGAATTGTGTTTCTGTATTTAAAAAAAAAACAAATTCAGACCAGCCAAAGTCTATGTGATGTGAATTATTTATTAGTCTGTGTGAAACACACAGACTATTGTTTTTGTACGGTTTCTTTTTCTTTTCTTTTTTCTTCTTCTTCTTCTTCTTCTTCTTCTTCTTCTTCTTCTTCTTCTTCTTCTTCTTCTTCTTCTTCTTCTTCTTCTTCTTCTTCTTCTTCTTCTCCTGTCTTCTGTCTTCGTTGCACTTCCTTGTCCTCACGATAACTCGAAAACGAATCGTCCTATCTCTCTGATTTTTGGCATACTGGTGGACAGTCAAAAGTTCTCGGCCACCTATGTTTTACAGGTCGCTAGAACCACTGAGTATGGCCCAGTCGGCCACAGGGCTTTCACAGCCTCCAATTTCCTGATACAGTAAATTCTCCCCAAGCAATACGATGCTATGTTATTGACACTGGAGATAATGTAAACATCAGTGGAGTGAGCTGTCAAAAAATGAAATGTAATCTACTAATCTTGTTATGATAACGGGATGTAAGTTCTTGGAACTAAGTTGAGAGAAACCCTTTGCCTTGCAAGGAAATAAATTATAAATTATGCAGTTTAATGCTTTTAACCCTCTCAAGACTTCAATGCGGATTGCACATATTTTATTTCAGGCAGAATAAAGTTAACCCTTTCCATAAAACTGCACTGAATAATTGTAAAATTTGTTGAAACCTATCTTTTTCAGTTTGATGCTTTTAACCCTCTCAAGACTTCAATGTGGATTGCACATATTTTATTTCAGGCAGAATAAAGTTAACCCTTTCCATAAAACTGCACTGAATAATTGTAAAATTTGTTGAAACCTATCTTTTTCAGTTTGATGCTTTTAACCCTCTCAAGACTTCAATGTGGATTGCACATATTTTATTTCAGGCAGAATAAAGTTAACCCTTTCCATAAAACTGCACTGAATAATTGTAAAATTTGTTGAAACCTATCTAATTCAGTTCAATGCCTTTAACCCTCTCAAGACTTCAATGATTGCACATATTTTATTTCAGGCAAAATAAAGTTAACCGTTTCCATAAAACTGCACTGAATAATTGTTGAAAACTCTCACAAAACTGTGAGGGTGCCGGTAACAATGCAATACTGACATGGTCGCCTGTACTGTTAACTGTGTTAGTGCTATAACTGTTTAAAACTCATTTGTTAGAGGAGTTCAATAGTCTTTCACTACGCTCGGCTCCGCCTCACCGAGAGTGCAGAAACCTTTGGTGCCAAAGTGCCATCAAGAGAATGTCTCTGATTTGTGCCGTTCCATCCCTCCGGAGTGCAAAAGCAGGTACTGTCAGCTGAGAAACTTAATGTTTTTCGCTTTATTTCCATAACATTAAATTCTATGTGGAATGGGACACCCTTTCAGTGTGCCTTCCAAAGTAAGGGATTCTTAACCCTTTAGCCAACATAACGGCGAAAACCGGTCAATATTATTCACAGAAACGTCTATTCAGTTTTAATGACATATGGACCTGGGACCAACACCAAATGAGTCAACACTTGACAGAGATTCAAAATATGGGTCAAGGACACAGAGGTCACCAAGGAGTCATTGAGTGCATTTTTCAGAATTGCTGGAAATCACATTTTTTTGACCCCCTAAAGTATTCCTGATGTATACACAAGCATTTTTACGTAAAAAAAAGTGGGGGTGGCCAAAAGTTTTGAAAGTGGGTCACGCCCATATCTCAAGCGTGGTATGACCTACGGAACTGGGACCAACACCAAATGAGTCGACACTCGATGGAGGTTCAAAATATGGGTCAAGGTCACGGAGGTCAACTAGGGGTCATTGAGTGCATTTTTCAGAATTGCTGGAAATCACATTTTCTGCCCCCCTAAAGTATACCTGACGTACACGCATGCACTTTGATGCAAAAAAGTGGGCGTGGCCAAAATTTTTGAAAGTGGGTCACGCCCATATCTCAAGCGTGGTATGACCTACAGACCTGGGACCAACACCACATGAGTCGACACTCAATGGAGGTTCAAAATATGGGTCAAGGTCACGGAGGTCACCTAGGGGTCATTGATTGCATTTTTCATAATTGCTGGAAATCACATTTTTGCCCCCAAAGCATTCCTGAGATTCATACATGCATTTTTACGTTAAAAAAGTGGGCGTGGCCAAAAAATGTGAAAGTGGGTCATGCTCATATCTCAAACATGGTATGATGAATGGACCTGGAACTAACACCAAATGAGTCGACACTTGATGGAGATTCAAAATATGGGTCAAGGTCACGGGGGTCACCCAGGGGTCATTGAGTACATTTTTCATAATTGCTGGAAATCACATTTTTTGACCTCATAAAGCATTCCTGATGTACACACATGCATTTTACATTAAAAAAATGGGCGTGGCCAAAATTTTTGAAAGTGGGTCACGCCCATATCTCATGTGTGGTTTGACGTATGGATCTGGGACCAACTCCAAATGAGTCAACACGCGATGGAGATTCAAAATATGGGTCAAGGTCACAGGGGTCACTTAGGGGTCATTGAGTGCATTTTTCATAATTGCTGGAAATCACACTTTTTGACACCCTCAAAGCATTCCTGACAAAAACACTGCACTTTCACGTTAAAAAAGTGGGCGTGGCCAAAATTTTTGAAAGTGGGTCACGCCCATATCTCAGGCATGGTATGTCGTATGAACCTGGGATCAACACCAAATGAGTCGACACTCAGTGGAGATTCAAAATATGGGTCAAGGTCACGGAGGTCACCTAGGGGTCATTGAGTGCATTTTTCATAATTGCTGGAAATCACATTTTTTGACCCCCTAAAGCATTCCAGATGTACACACATGCATTTTTAACATTAAAAAAGTGGGCGTGGCCAAAATTTTTAAAAGTGGGTCACACTCATATCTCAAACTGGTATGATGAATTGACCTGGGACCAACTCCAAATAAGTCGACACTCAATGGAGATTCAAAATATGGATCAAGGTCACGGAGGTCACCTAGGGAGGGCATTAAGTGCATTTTTCATAATTGCTGGAAATCACACTTTTTGACACCCTCAAAGCATTCCTGACAAAACCACATGCATTTTCACGTTAAAAAAGTGGGCGTGGCCAAAATTTTTGAAAGTGGGTCACGCCCATATCTCATGCGTGGTATGACATATGGATCTGGGACCAACCCCAAATGAGTCGACACTCGATGGAAATTCAAAATATGGGTCAAGGTCATGGAGGTCACTTAGGGGTCACTGAGTTCATTTTTCATATTTGCTGGAAATCACATTTTTTGACCCCCCTAAAGCATTCCTGAAGTACCCACATGCATTTTTTAAATTCAAAAAGTGGGCGTGGCCAAAATTTTTGAAAGTGGGTCATGACCATATCTCAGCCGTGGTATGACGTATGAACCTGGGATCAACACCAAATGAGTCGACACTCAGTGGAGATTCAAAATATGGGCCAAGGTAACAGAGGTCACCTAGGGGTCATTAAGTGCATTTTTCATAATTGCTGGAAATCACATTTTTTGACGCCCTAAAGTATTCCAGACGTACACACGTGCATTTTTTACATTAAAAAATTGGGCGTGGCCAAAATTTTTGAAAGTGGGTCACGACCATATCTCAGACATGGTATGACGTATGAACCTGGGATCAACACCAAATGAGTCGACACTTAGTGGAGATTCAAAATATGGGTCAAGGTCACGGAGGTCACCTAGAGGTTAATAAGTGCATTTTTCATAATTGCTGGAAATCACATTTTTTGACCCCCTAAAGTATTCCTAACGTGCACACATGCATTTTTTACATTAAAAAATTGGGTGTGGCCAAAATTTTTGAAAGTGGGTCATGACCATATCTCAGACGTGGTATGACGTATGAACCTGCGATCAACACCAAATGAGCCGACACTCAGTCGAGATTCAAAATATAGGTCAAGGTCACGGAGGTCACCTAGTGGTCATTAAGTGCATTTTTCATAATTGCTGGAAATCACATTTTTTTGACCCTCTAAAGTATTCCTGACGTACACACATGCATTTTGACGTAAAAAAGTGGGCGTGGCCAACATTTTTGAAAGTGGGTCAAGCCATATCTCAGGCGTGGTATGACGTATGGACCTGGGACCAACACCAAATGAGTCGACACTTGATGGAGATTCAAAATATGGGTCAAGGTCACGGAGGTCACCTAGAGGTCCGCCTGAAAGAGGTTACCAAAGTCATCAAGTGCATATTATTCAGAAAGACTGGGAAATGCATTTTGTTACACCTTAATGAATTTCTAAAGTTTATGAACGTGTTTTATTACTCAAATTAGTGGACTGTGCCAAAAATGTCCATTTCTGATTCGTGTATCGAACCCTTTGAATGCTGGTCACATATTTGCCTTTTCTGGTTTCTTATAAAAAAAATTGTTCTGATTCCAGTATGAATATCTGTAAACACTATTAACAAAAATCCATTTCTGATTTGTTTAAAAATATTTTACTCCTGAAAATAAGCCTCCATAAATTATCTTTCTCTATAGTTCATTCCTGATACTTTAAGCCTTTTCACACAGACTTGAATTTACTGGGTGCAGTAAATTCTGTTTCTCTAGTTCTTCATGTTTTATTAATGAAAGTATCTTTAAATTACATTTTCAGCAAATAATATAAGTTAGACTAGGTTGTTTCTTGTAACATTTAATATTTAATCCTTTCAAAAACCATATTTTTCTTGCTTACTTGAGCTGATGGGGACTGGACTCTCAAAATATAAAAAAAATGTAGGAGCGATGGTGCTCAAGCACGATAGTGTACCTCAAAATCCAAAGACTATTTGTGATAGCTAGATCATCATCCATGTCAAGATATATAAATGTTATGTTATCACAATATTCTCAATGTTTCTAAAAGGCTCTCTCAACAATTTATTTCAGGAAGTCACAAGACTTTTACTACATCAAGTAACAGTCTAGTTGATGTGAAGTAATTTTAGAATCAAGAGACATTTAAGCAATCAAGATGATGTTTCCTGTAAGTAGATGGTTATAAACATAAGAATGTTCAGGGGTTATGTTGTCAAAAGTTTTCAATACTTCTCATGAGTTAATGAAGATAGAACTTTGACTCATAATTGTGGAGTATATTTTTTTAACAATGAGGGACTAACAGCTAGTTTGATGAAAAATATTTTATAGTCAGGAGGCTTTGGAGGTAATAAGCTTGTGTTTCTGTAACTAGATGCTGATAAAAGTAGCACTGGTACATGGGAGTAATTATCAGTTTAATGTGAAAGAATTGATAGTCCAGAGGGTTTCCAGGTGAATCAATCTGCAGTTTTTCTGTCACTGGATGGGGATAAAAATACGGCTATGTAGGGGATTAAAATGTCACCAAAATTTATTTATGCACCATACCAATTACTCAGTTAAAGTTATCCCCAAACCCTCCAAAATTAAGCCAAATACAACAACAATTTGAATTCAGTATGGTACACCATATGAGTTAATATCAGATTTGGTCACCCACTCGATACAAACCCGTCATTTCCATCTGTCTGCTCAATGTTCATCCCTCACCTTCAGATGATTGAAAATTCAGTTCTAACTTCCAGTTGATGAATTTTCAATATTTGACCGCAAATATTTACTTTCGAGTATGCATCACATTCAACATGGTGGGTGTGAAAATACAACTAATGCCCATAATGTTTGCACCAATAACACCCCTATGCTAAGAATACAGCATATTTTTCTCCAGCCTACCCGTAACATTACCCCCCCCCCCCCCTCCCCACACACACACACACCTTAACAAGTGTGGTCAATTCAAACAGTCATTGTTGGACCTTGCTGCAGTGAGTGCGGTGAAATTAAAATCCTGGATCCAAAGACATAAATCTGTTCAAAATCCCCCACTACCTTTCCCATCTTTTATCAATATCAAAACACATTTGTGGCTGACACTTGGACTTTGGCTGACCAGATCTAACAAAGGCACAGAATGGTGTTGTGGCGATCCTTGAGCATATAATTTCTGGTAGTGGTAGAGTTGCAATAAAGTATATTTTCAGCACCGATGGTAATATTGTTTAATTCTGGTTCATTAGTTAGTTACTAATAAGATACATTGGACAATTTTTTTCAGTTCCCTCCGGACAGCTGTAATTTACATTGAGTTCATGCAGGAGTGATTTTCCAAATGTATAGTTGTAGTGTCATGCCTTTGAAAATGTGACCACTAATAATGCATCCCTTTGGTATGGTACTATTGTTCACATGTGAGCAGCAGAATAAAGATTGGACCAAAAAATTAGAGAAAAATGGATAGTGTGTAACTTGACAGTATGGACACTCATTGGACCAAACAGCCGTAAATTATGTTGTGGAGATTCTAATTTCTTGCATTCACATCTCTCATCATTGTTCAGAATTCATTGGAGTTACAGTGTCATCCAATAAAAATATCCAATTATATGTGTACTACTGTAACAGATGGACCATTAAGTGGTTTTTATTTAGTTGTAAACCCAGCCCTTTTTCATGTTAGGCAACATCTCCTACCACTAAAGGTAGTGATGTGAACTTGGATGGGCAGTCGGACAGACAGATCCGTCAGTACTTCTGTACTTCCATACAAACATTTCACATTATAATTCAAGCACCAGTTCTCAGATTCTGATGTGCTTTGGTATGGCGATAGACCAGCATTGGGGAAAGAATATTCATATATTGCAGGCTTGTTCATGTGTACACACCGGAGTTTCCAACACAAGATGATCCTGGTTGTTGAAAGTGTCAATGAACTCCAATAAAAAAACATACCTGAGTTATGGCCTTGTTACACTTGGGAAAGCTTTCTATACAAATGTTTTGCATTATGATTCATGCATTGGTTGTCAGATTTTGAGATCCTTTGGTATGATGAAAGACCAGAAAGGGTGAAAGGATATCCCCATATTGCGGGTTTTGTCCATGGATATGGGCCGAAATATGTCCATTGTTACACAGAGAAAACTTTCTGTAAGAACATTTTGAATTATTACTCAATCATTCATGGGTGGATTTTTATGTCCTCTGGTATGGTGAGAGACTTCCATGGGGGAAAGGACATCCACATATTGTGGGTTTCCTTCATGTATCTGTACCAGATTTATGACCCTTCCTACACTTAGAAACTTTTCTGTAGAAACATTTTGCATTATAACTTAACTGGTTCAGTGCTAAAAGTCACTATCATGGCTCTATAGAAAAGTGCTGGAAACCACCTTAGTGGCTTCACACTGTATACATTAGCTTGAGGTTTTATCAGCAGAAAAAACTAGACCTGTTCGTAAGCACAGCTAATGAAATACCCCCACAATGTGCAGGCCAACCCAAAATAAAGATTGCTATCAAGTTGATTTTTATACGCCCGTTTAAAAAACGGGACGTATTATGTGAATGGTCCCACCGTCCATCCACCAGTCTGTCCGTCCGTCCATGGACACATTTCGTTTCCAGATGATAACTTTAGTTGTAATGGTTTGAGCTGAGTTAAATTTGGCATGTGGATTCAGTATAACAAAATACAGGATGGGTTCGATTTCCGTTTCTAGCGGCCCATTTGCAGTAGAGTTATGGCCCTTTATTGGTGGGAATTTAGCTAAAGTTCCCGTTTCCGGACGATAACTTAATATGTTATACACGGAATGGAAAGAAATTCGGTATGTGGATCTATTACAACAAAATACAGGATGAATTTCATTTCGGGTTTTGAAAGCCCTTTTGCAGTACAGTTATGGCCCATTGTTTATGAGAATTTGGCCCAATTGTTTCGTTTCTGGTTGTATTTTTACGCTGCTGTTTGAAAAAATGGTCGTATTATGTAATCAGTCTGACCGTCCATCCGTTAATATTTTTGGTTTCCGGCCAATAACTTCAGTTTGAATCATTTGATCTCAACCAAAGTTGGTATGTGTGATACCCAGCTAGAAATGAATAAGGATTTTCAATTTAGAATTCCACCTTCTATTAACATTTTTGGTTTCCGACGGATTAATCCAGTTTGGATCATTTGATCTCAACCAAAGTTGGTACAATTCAAAATGGCTAACGGGTGTATTTAGCCACACCTAGTGTTGCTCTTGTTAAAAATATGTTAGCACATTGCATAGGTGCTTCATTTTGATATTCAGAAAAGGAAAGGAGAACAAAGAGTCACCATACGGTGACACAAAAAGATACCCCCGCTTAATTTAACAATGCAAGCCTGATTATAGGTGATACAGTTTTTGGGTATATATAAATATTAAGTCCATAAAGGGCAACAATTCTGGCAATAAAATCTCGAACGGCACCTGCATTTCACTATGGGTAGATAGCCATAGGATACACTTGCATACCAAATATCAAGTCACTCAACCAAGTACTTTACAAATTATTCATGATTGAATTTCGGGATGGACGGACAGATGGACAGACAGACTGATGGGCGGACGGACGGACGGACGGGCGGGCAATGACTGGCAAAAAATTCTCGAACGACACCTGCATTTCACTATGGGTATACAGCAAAAGGATACACTTACATACCAAATATCAAGTCACTCAACCAAGTACTTTACAAGTTATTCATAATTGAATTTTGGGATGGACGGATGGATGGACGGTGGGGGTATAAAAATTGTTCTCAAGAAGTTTTCTTGCATGTTGGTTTTTGTCCATAGGAATAATTTTTATTTAATGACAGCAGAAAATTGGGTAATTTTTATATCACCCATGCTAAATGGGTACGCATGGAGAGTTTAATCAAGTTAGTCTGCATGTGTGTTCATATGTTTGTTCAAAATGGTAGCCATTCATGCTATTTTGAGAAATGCCAGCACTGCAATAAGCAGTATATGCTGTCTGTGGTATGGCAGGAGGGAGCATATGCAATACTTTGCATTGCTCTTTCTTCTTGCTATTTAATTTAGCTCTCCTGACTTTCAGACTATTGAGCTATGGTGATCACTCACCGTCCATCGTCCGTGAACACGGTGATTGTGTCTTTTCCTCCAAAACCGCTGAACCGATTTAATTGAAATTTGAGATTCTTGTTTTTTATGACATCACATTTTGATTTTGTTCAAATCAAGCTGCCCTGCCATTCGGTAGGGCCACACCCAAAAAGTATGCCTAAATCTTAAAAATCTTCTCATGAACCAGCAGTAGCGGAGACTTGATATTTGTTGTTCAGCTTCCTTTTGAGGTGCAAACTCAGATTGTTCAAGAGAAGTTCGAGGGGCTTTAGCTATATTGCTGTTATGGGAGGGGTAAGAATTTTCGCCCCGCCCAAAATTTATATTTTCCAAACCGAGAGTCTGATTTGAACCAAATTTGATATGAGGGCTTATTGAGTCATAAGAACTTAATTTATGCCAATTGTTTTCCCACTTGCCCCATGAGAACCGCAGGAGCTAAAAATAGAAAAAAATTAAAACGCCCATATCTCCAAAACTACATAGCACTGAGAATACTTATTTGGTGTGAAGCTTACTTAGGACCAACAGAATGGAATGGTTCAAAAACAATTTCTATCGGTTTTATCATAGGGTACTTTTTGGGGACTTTGAAAAAGTGCTGATTCTACATTTTTAGCTCAACTTTGGCGAAGCCAAATTTGAGGTATTGTCATGGCCCGTTGTCCGTCGCGCCGTCGCGCCGCCGCGCCGTATACACGGCTCGGGCTAGAGGCCGTATTTATGAACGGATCTTTACGAAACTTCTTGGGTACCTTTGTTATCATTGTGATACGAGAACGAGTGTTTTGGGGTCCGGTCCGAGATTCAAGACGGCCGCTGGTAGCCATTTTGTACAAAATTAGGTGCAATCCGATTTTTGCGCAGAACTTCCATGTGAAAGCTCTGATTTAAATAATTTTTTTTGTATGAATGTTTAGTACCATGGGATACATCACATATAATACAGGGTTTTTTTTTCTTGTGCGCAAATTATGCAAATTAGACTAACTTTGATTTATTTAGTGTTACTTTCAGCTCTGTAACTGCAAATGCCAATGCGGCTCGGGCTAGAGGCCGTATTTATGAACCGATCTTTACGAAACTTCTTGGGTACCTTTGTTATCACTGTGGGACGAGAACGAGTGTCTTTGGGTCCGGTCTGAAATTCAAGATGGCCGCTGGCAGCCATTTTGTACAAAATTAGGTGCAATCAGATTTTTGCACAGAACTTCCATATGAAAGTGCTGATTTGAATAATTTTGTGTGTGAATGTTTAGTACCAAGGGATACATCACATATAATACGGGTTTTTTTTCTCGTGCATAAATTATGCCAATTAGACTAACTTTGATCTATTTAATGTTACTTTCAGCACTGTAACTGCAAATGCCAATACGGCTCGGGCTAGAGGCCGTATTTATGAACCGATCTTTACGAAACTTTGGGTACCTTTGTTATCACCGTGGGACGAGAACGAGTGTTTTTGGATGCAGTCCAAAATTCTAGATGGCTGCCGGCGGCCATTTTGTACCAAAATTAGTGCAATCAGTTTTTTGTACAGAACTTCTGTTTGAAAGTTCTGATTTGAATAAATTTCTGTATGAATGTTTAGTAACATGGAATACATCACATATAATACAGGTTTTCTCTCGAGCAGATATTATGCAAATTAGATGAACTTTGATTTATTCAGGGCAACTTATACACAGTAAGTGCATGTGTCAATACGGCTTGGACTAGAGGCTGTATTTATGAATCGATCTTCACAAAACTTCTTGGGTACATTTGTTATCACCTTGGGATGAGAACGAGTGTTTCTGGGTGCGGTCCAAAATTCATTTTGTACCGAAATTAGGTCCAATCAGTTTTTGTACACAACTTCTATACGGCTCGGGCTAGAGGCCGTATTTATGAACCGATCTTTACGAAACTTCGTGGGTATCTTTGTTATCACTGTGAGACGAGAACGAGTGTTTGTGGGTGCGGTCCAAAATTCAAGATGGCCGCCAGCAGCCTTTTTGTACCAAAATTAGTGCAATCAGTTTTTTGTACAGAATTTCTGTATGAAAGTTCTGATTTGAATAAATTTTTGTTTTGTAGGAATGTTTAGTAACATGGAATACATCACATATAATACAGGTTTTTTTCTCGTGCAGAAATTATGCAAATTAGATGAACTTTGATTTGTTCAGTGCTACTTATACACAGTAAGTGCACATGTCAATACGGCTAGGGCTAGAGTCTGTATTTATGAACTGATCTTCACGAAACTTCTTGGGGTACCTTTGTTATCACCTTGTGACAGGAACGAGTGTTTTGGGGTGCCTTTGTTATCACTGTGCTATGAGAACAAATATTTGTGGGTTCAGTCAGGCCCACTCTGGGACTCAAAGATTTTTTTTCTAGTTTAGCATCCAACTGTCACTCCACTTTTACAATACTTTACCTATATATTTGTTACAGGTTACGGTCAGCATTTATGTACAGACCGTTACAATACTTTACATGTACCTTTGTTATCAGGTCATTACTTAGATAGTTGTCATTGCTGTGTCACACACTATACATGTACATGCCTTAAACAAGTTGAGCTACAGTGTCATTTACACTTTCATTTAACACTATGGGTAATGGGGGAAACGGAGCGCGGTGGCTCAGTGGTAAGACTGTTGGACTTCTCTGCTAGAGGTCCCGAGTTTGATCCCTATCCAGGAGGACCCGCGTTGCATCCTTGGGCAAGGCACTTTATCCCGGTTGCCCACAGGGGGCATGATGACGCTGTGTACTAATGCGTACTGCACGTCGATGGTGCACATGTCTTAAACCGCTGTAACCCTGTTTGAACAGAGTTAGAATGTTGAGGAGCTGACAGTTGCTCGTCGATACTTGGTTCTCTTTGGGTACGTCTGCTTCCCCCCACCCGTAAAACTATCGCGATCACAATTAGCCATTGTGCATAAGTATGTGGCCTTAAACACCTATAAATAAATAAATGATGGGGAAAACATTTAAGACTCTTCTTCTCCCAAACCTCTGCTCCAGAACCTTTCAAATTTCACATATAACATCTTTGGAAGAGATTGTTTCACGGATTTATTGAAATCAAATCCCTGGGTCCATATTTGGGCTCTCTATGGGAGCCCAAATGTTTATATTAGTGCAGTATGAGGAATATTCTTTAAACATCTTCTTCTTCAGATCCACCAATCAGAACCTTTTGATATTTGGTTCAGATTAGTGCAATATGAGGAATATTCTTTAAAAATCTTCTTCTTCTGATCCACCAGTCAGAATCATTTGATATTTGATTTGGTATGCAGCATCCTTGGGGGGAGGGGGGGGGGCGAGATTCAAGTTTGATCAAGCCAAGTCCTGGGTTCATATCTGGGCTCTTCTTCAGACCCAGTAGTCAGAATCTTTTGATATTTGGTATACAGCATCCTTTGGGAGGTGAAATTCACATTTGTTCAAGCCAAGTCCCTGGGTTCATATTTGGGCTTCCTGGAAGCTCAAATTATAACTTTGTTCAATATGAGGAATATTCTTTAAAAAGCCTTTTTTCAGATCCACCAGTCAGAATCTTTTGATATTTGGTATAAGCTTGTCTTAGGAGGGGCAGATGCAGTATCTTGTAACAGTGATGAATACTTTGTGATTATTATACTTCTAAAACTCTTCTTTTCTGCCAGTAAAATTGACCTAAAGAGAACAGTTATTTTGAATTTGTCTTCAGACTATGTCGAAGTCTCCAGGATTCAAACCTGGTGGCTGCTCATGTAATAACTTGCAGATTGTATACTTGATAATTTCAGATAGAAAATTTGATTCGTCATTTTGACAAATTACTGTAAGTTTTAGAACTGCAGTTGACCGAGTGGTGAAATTTTAAAAGTTTGACTGAAATGAATAATTACATATTTTTCAAGTTTTTAACCAACAAATTTGATCAAACCCTTTCAATGCTGTGCACATATGTTTTTTCGGGTTCCTTGGAAAATATTGATCTGATTCCTGTATGAATATCTTTAATTTAACACTCTCAGGCCTGCAATGTGGTTCCAAAGATTTATTGATGCCATGATCAAACACTTTCAAGGCTGTGCACATATGTTTTTTTCTGGTTCATTGGAAAACAAATTGATCTGATTCCTATACGAATATCTTTAATTTAACCCTCTCAAGACTTCAGTGTTTTCCAAAGATTTTATTCTATGTTGAACCTTTTCAATGCTATGCACATATATGTTTTTCTGGTTTCTTGGAAACATTTATCTGATTCCTGTCTCTATGTCTTCAATTTAACCCTCTGAAGACTTCAATGTGGGTCTCAAAGATTTTATTGCTGCCTTGATCAAACCTTTTCAATGTTGTGCACATGTTTTTCTGGTTTCCTGGGAAAAAAATTCTCTAATTCCTGTATGATTAATTTAACCCTCTCAAGGCTTCAATGTGGGTTCCAAGGATTTTATTTCATGTAATACTGTTCAAAGAAAACCTATTTCTGATTTCTTTAAAAATATTTTACCCCCCCCCAAAAAAAAAAAATAAGCCTCCATAAATTCGCTTTCTGTTTTGTTTATTTTTGATGCTTTAACCATTTTCACAGACTTTATTTTATTGGTGGCAGTAAAATTCTATTTCTCTAGTTTGAAATTTTTCTTATTCTTTAAAACCATTGGGCCAAATTCATTCATTTATGGCACAGACCATCTTTGGAGTAAACCTTTTCTCCTTTGTTCAAATGTAGCTGCTGCCATCTTCAGGCTGGTGGAATTTACTCTTCTGATTTTCCTCTCCAAATTACTATATCCCTTAGGGTGGGGTTAATGCTCCATAAGCCTAATATGCTTTTAAAATCCTCTTTTTATAAGCCACTTGCAATAATGCTTAGATTTCTTGTTTGGAGCTTACTTCAGTGATGCAGATTCACTTTTTTACAAAGAAACTCAGTAAGTCAAAATTTGGGCTCCAAAATTTTGGGCTACACTCAAAATTTCTATTTTAAGGTTCAATGGGCAGATGTGAACCACATTTGTCATGTAGTAACTGGGTCACAAGTATTTCGTTTATGCCAGAATTGTTTTGAGGGTGGTGGTGGTGGGGGGAGGGGCGGGGGTAGAAATAACCACAGTAGTTGAAAAAAAAAACCCAAAATTTTGTTCGGTTGTTGTTTTTAATACTTCACAGAACAGAGCTTGCTGGAAAGCTTTTCCAGGACCAGCAGATATGAATGGCCAAAAAAGTTTCTTTTGGTTGTGTCATAGCAAGTCAGAAAATTGCTCTTGATGCTTACTTACTGATACACTCATCTCTTTTGACAACTTGAGCCAGATGGGCGTTTTAGGCACACTTGAGACTCTGGTATTTACATGTGATTCGCCATAGCATATGTGAGAACATTGTGTCTTTCTCAAATGTGCTCCTCTCTTCAAAATTGTGTAGGCGGCAGGGAGTTCTATCTCACTTCACAAATGTCTATGGAGAATCCCATATTTAAAATTCTCCGATCACCCCCAGAGCATGTAAAAATATTTTCAACATGATTTGTAGTGCTCAAATGCACTCTACTAGTAAGTACTAGTCAGTACATAGTTATTTCATATTTATATCCCTCTACTTGGAAAATTAATGGCAGCAAGTTCTTCAAGCCTGCACAGGCTTTTATGTGGGGATGGGTGGGATAGACCACAGCTGCAGAAAGAGGTGGAAATAATTAACTTCTAAATTTTGAAATAATTGTGGCATAGGTATCAAAATAACAAGCTTGGATCAAATTTTCAGATCCTTCGTTGAAAGATGTGACACCAGACCAAGAAATAAATATTTAAGTTCAAAAATTTGAAAATCTTGCAGTTTGGTATGAGACCAAGATTTTCAGTCATCGGCATCAATATTTGTGAATTTGGGTTTCAAACTGAGAAATTGTGTTCTGTCACCATACCATATTGTGTTGTTCTTATACACTGCATTTGTGTGGGGCTAAACCATGTGGGGATGGGGTCGAAAGGATAAAATTAACTGTAAATTTTGAAATAATTACGACATAGAGATGTGGTTGGTGCCAAAATGACGTGTGTCAAGTGTATTTTACAGTCTACGATATGGGGCTAGGAGGTTGTGATAAAAAATAAATCAGACCAAAACATGGAACATTGATGAGTCCCCGAGACATTGAAAATGTCTCAAAGGTTGCTGTTTGTCTGTGTCATGCACTCACTTTTAGCTTAACTTGACAAAGTCAAGATAAGCTATTGCCATCACACGTGCGGAAGTCTGTAAGTCTGTGAGTCTGTTCACATTTTCCTTTAGCACAGGCTACACCCCGTAGTTCTTGTCTGATCATCACGAAATTTCATAAGCAGGTTTGGGGTCATATCTAGATGAGCACGTCCCCTTTTGGTCACGATCAGTCAACCATGATGGCTGCCCGAGCCCAAAACCGGAAAACCTTTAGCACAGTCTGCAGGCCGTATTTATGAAGGGATTTCATTGTATCTTGGTAGGCTGCCTCTGTATAATATCTAGATGAGAACGTCCCCTTTTGGTCATGATCTGTCAACCGTGACGGTTGCCCAAACCCAAAACCCCAAAACTGTTAGCATAGTCTGCATGTCAAATTTAATATGGACGGATTTCATTGTAACTTGGTAGGATGACTCTGTATGATGTCTAGATGAGAACTTCCCTATTTGGTCGCGATCTGTCAACCGTGACGACTGCCAGAGCCCAAAAACCTTTAGCACAGCCTGCAGGTCATATTTGTGGAGGGATTTCATTGTAACTTGGTAGGTTGACTTAATATAATGTCTAGATGAGAACGTCCCCTTTTGGTCGCGATTGGTCAACTGTGACGGTTACAGGGGCCCGACGCCCCAAAACCTTTAACAAAGTCTACAGGTCATATTTATGAAGGGATTTCATTGTAACTTGGTAGGATGACTCCAAATAACGTCTAGACGAGAACGTCCCCTTTTGGTCGCGATCATTCAGCCGTGATGGCTGCCCAAGCCCAAAAACCTTTAGCATAGTCTATAGGTCGTATTTATGGAGGGATTTAATTGTAACTTGGTATGTTGCCTCCATATAATGTCTAGATGATAATGTCCCCCTTTGGTCGTTATTGGTCAACTGTGATGGCTACAGGGGTCCAAAGCCCGAAAACCTTTAGCACAGTCTACAGTTCATATTTATGAAGGGATTTCATTGTAACTTTGGTGGGATCACTCCAGATAATGCCCAGATGAGAACGTCCCCTTTTGGTTGCGATCATTCAACCATGATGGCTGCCCGAGCCCAAAACCGGAAAAACTTTAGCACAAACTACAGGTCGTATTTATGAAGGGATTTCATTGTAATTTTGGTTGGATGACTCAGTATAATGTCGAGATGAGGACGTCCCCTTTTGGTTGCGATCGGTCAGCCGGGATGGCTACACAGGCCCGAAGCCCGAAAACATTTAGCACAGTCTACAGACCATATTTATGAAAGGATTTCATTGTAACTTGATAGAATGATTCGTTTGGGAATAATTTCACTGTAACTTGGTAACTTTGGTTGACATACATTAACTGTGAGGGCACATACATTAACTGTGAGGGCCACATTAACCCATCCCTCAATTCTTTAGTACAGTCTACACCTCATATTATTTTTATTGTAAACTTAGCACTCAGGGAACAGAAATTAACATATTCTCAATTATCACAATTCTTGTCTTATTTCATAATCCTTTCATAAACATTGAATATTATCCTTTTCATCAAACACAACACACAGACAAGTTATGGTACAGTGTCATTGACACTTTCATTATTTAAGGCTGTCACACAATCCCCCTGAAGCTCATACAAGACCGCTAAGTGAATACCTAGTGGGATTGTCAGAAAACTATGGTCACCCAAGAACATCAGTCTTTGGGTATCTGTGGGTATATTTGGTACCATTATTGTTTTTTTTTTGTTTTTTTGGGGGGGGGAGGGGAGGGGGGGGGGACTGTCTGAGTATATTATGTAGTATTAGCTTTTAGCAACTACCGTTAGGGTACTGTTGTTAAAAAGTGACGTGAAAAGTGTTTTTATTTCACATCTCTAACTTATAAGGATTTCCTCACTTAGTCGGGAAACATATTGTCAGGATTATATAGTGACTTAAATGTGTGAGTGGGTGTGTCTAAACCTATAACTCAAAAACTATTGGACCAATAAATTATCAAACTTCATACAAACGTTACTTTAGTTTAAACATTTTATTTAAAAAAAAAAATGCAAATCGATCGGAGTACAAGTAAAACAACTTATGTTAAGGATAGTCAGAAGATGTGCTTTGTATAATAGTTGCTTGCACATCTTTAAGGTCAAGGTCATGCTTGAGTGCTATATGTTGAAGGTCACAAATCGTGCGTCAGCCACAACCAAGAAACTATTGGGGCTAATATCATCAGATTTCACACAATTATTAAGGGCAACTGGAGGATGTGTCACAAACCATAGCTGGATTTATAACTTCAATCTGCGTCTGTAACTTCAAGGTCAAGGTTAAATTTCAAGATCATACTTAAAACCCATCAATATTCATGTCTGAGCCATACGTCAGAAACAAATCAAACTGCAATTATCAAGCTTAATATAAATGTTATGGGCAGTTAGAAGATGTGTCGAGTATAATAGTTGCTTGCACATCTTCAAGGTCAGGTTCTTACTTGATTGGCATCTGTTGAAGGTCACAATTCATTTCTACCCGGGTCCATAACTTCAAAGTCAAGGTCATATTTCAAGATCAGATTTAGGGGCGCGGTGGCTCAGTTGGTAGAGGTGCAGGCTGCAAGCCGAGAGATCCTCGGTTCGAATCCCACCTGCGGCCACCGCGTTGTGTTCTTGGGCAAGACACTTCACCCCCATTGCCCACGTGGGGGCACGGTGACATTGTGTACTAAGGCATACTGCACGTCGATGGTGCACCTGTCTTCAACCAATGCTAACCCTGCTTGTGTGGAGTTGGTATGTTGGGGAGCTGACAGTTGCTCGCCGTTGCTCGGTGGTTCTCTCCGGGTACTCCGGCTTCCTCCACCTGTAAAACTGTCACTGTCATGGTTAGCCATTGTGCAGAAATATGTGACCTTATACACCAGTAAATAAATAAATAATTAAGATCAGATTTAAAATCTGTTTATATCACACACAATATCTGTCGATAGTCTTGTCTCAGTCAAATAACAATTGAACCAATCAAACTTCTTACTCTTGTTAAAGAGAGTCAGAAGGTGTGGAGCATAAACTACTTAGTTTTGCAACTTCAAGGTCAAGGTCATACCTGAGTATATATGTTGAAAGTCACATGTCATGCCTCAGCCATAACTCAGAAGTTGTTGTGGCAACACTCATCAAACTTCACAAAATCATCGAGGTTAGTTCCATTTAGTCTTTTGATTCAGTTTATTATCTCACCTGGCTGAAAGTCATGGGGAGCTCAGATTAAGTGATCACTTTCTGTCTGCTGTTTGTCTGTCCGTCCGTCATCCATCCATCCCATGTGAAGTTTAGATTGTTGACTTCTCATAAACCTCTAAGCCAAATTGATATGAATGTTCCTTATCATATATCAATTCAGTTTATTCAAATAAATTTGCCACACCCAAAGGGGGCACCAAAAGGGGCATAATTCTGTTAGCACCTCACAAGTTTCCTTTCATACTTGGGCCGAGACATCCTTTGAGGAGTCAGATTCAGGTTTGTCTGATACACGTCCCTGGGTTCATATCTGGGTTCCCTATTGGAACCTGCATTTTAACTTGGTGCAATATTATGAAATATATTAAAAATTGGGGGATGGGGGATGGGGGATGGGAGGGGGCAGCTTGAAGTTTGTTGAAATCAAGTCCCTGCAGTCTTATTTGAGCTCCATTTAGGAGCTCAAAATTTAAATTGGTGTAATATGAGGAATATTCTTTAAAACTCTTCTTCAACTTGACCAGTCAGAATCTTATGATATTGGATATGTAGCATTCTAAGTTGGGTGAGATTCAAGTTTGCTCAACCCCAGTCCCTCAGTTCATATTTGGGCTCGCAATCGGAACCCAAATTTTAATTGAGTCCAACATGACCAATTTTAAAAAAAAATCTTCTTCAGATCAACCTATCAAAATCTCTTGATATTTGGTATACTGTATCTTTAGGGGGTAGGAGGTAGGGGGGGGGGGGGGGGGGGTGAGGGGGGTGGTGGTAGATTCAAGTTCTCAAGGGAACATGAATTTTAATTCACTCCAATATGACAAGTTTAGAAAAAAAATCTTCTTCAAATTCACCAGTCTGAATCTTTTGATGATATATTTGGAGACTTTAACTCAACATTGCACAATATGAGGAAATTTATTTAAAAAATCTTTTTTTTTGATCTTCCAGTCAAAAGCCCTTGATATTTAGTATACTGCATCTTTAGTGAGAGCCCAGTTTTTAACTTTGTGTAATATGGGGAAAAAAGTTTAATAATCTTTTTCATCAGATCCACCAGTCAGAATATTTTGATGATTGTTATGTAGCATCCTGATTCAGGTTGTTCAAATCAAGTTCCTGGGGTAATATGTGGACTTCCAATGGGAACTCGGGACTTTAACTTAGTGCAAAATGAGGAATATTCTTTTATAATCTTTTACAATCTTCTTCCTCAGATCTATCTGTTAGAATGTTTTGATGTGCCACAACCATAGGAGGTTTAGATTAGTGTCATATTTGAGCTCCTTGTGGAAACTTGAATTTTAACTTGGTCCAATATGCAGAATATTCTTTAAAAACCTTTTTCAGATCTTCCGGTCAGAATCTTTTGATAGTTGCTTTGCAGTGGGGTCTGATTCCAGTTTGTTCCAATCAAGTCCCTGGGTTCATATTTTGGCTCCCTGTGGCAACCTAAATTTTAACTTAGTGCAATAAGGGAAAATTCCTTTAACAATTCTCCCTGTGCCTCCCCCAGAGTTAAGAAGTGTTTTCTTACTGTGGTCAGCTCTGTTTAGATGGTAGAATAGGACCTTGGCCACCAATGGGGTGGAAGTCCTTTAAAATGGGCATTATGGATATAAACGAATGGCTGGACTTGACTTTATATCCATGATGTGGTCATGATTAGCCTTTGTGCAGAAATATGTGACCTTAAACGCCGGTAAATAAATAACTAATCCCCCTTTTTAGATTTATCAGTCAGAATCTTTTGACATTTTGATATGCAGCAACCTTAGGTAGTTTAGATTTCAGTTTGTTCAAACCAAGACTCTTGGGTCATATTTGGACTCCCTGTGGTATCCCAACTTTTAATTTAGTGCAGTATAAGGACTATTCCTTAATAAATATTTTTCACATTCACGATTCTTTTGTTTCTTAGTATTGAATCTTAGTATGGTAAGATTCAAATGTGTATTTTTTTTTCTTTTTGCTTCATAATGAGTTTTTGAAGGGGTTTGAGTGATTTTATACAAAAACAAAAAAAACTAGACTTTATGATTCTGGAGAATCATGGCTTTTCCCGATTAGATTCCATGATTTTTCATGACCCCACAGTGTCTGATGAATTGTTTTTAACTGGCTCACTGAAGTTCCGTCATTGATGTTATGAGAAAGGTGAGTATAGTAGTCTCAAATGACTCAATTTGGGTTTGATAAAAAAAATGTTTAGGTAAAACCCATCATTAATGGTAGAATGGGTTAATATCAAGATCAATGTTTCCCTATCAGTTTTGCGTCCGGTAAAAGAAGTTACGTTTCTCTGTGGCATTTCCATTTGTTGGTGTCCAAAAACAGACTATTTCTTCATTTTTTTACATTTAGCAGCCCATGGAGGGTTAACAAATGCCTACCAGAATAATTTATCCATGCAACTGGTCATATGACACCAAGACCTATCAACGGCCATTTTCTCTTGGAAACCGCACAAAATGTTTGTAAAGAAATCCAGGGAAAACGATTTTTTAAGCTATCGATGGGTATCCGTGTTAACCTCCCCAACAGGGGTTAACGCTTGGTTTTTTTAATACCCTTATTACTTACAAAGATGGTCCTCTGTGAATTCCACTTCCAACAAAGGAGATTATGTTTATCTCTCATGTATACATTGGGTGCTGTGCGTGTCTGAAAACAGCCCCATGTTAACAAAATTACGATGCTTGGCAGCTTGTAGATGGTTAATAAACGCTCACCGGAGTATTTTGTCCATGCAACTTGTAATGTGACATAAAGACCTACGAATAGTCAATTTGTCTTGAAACTCTACAAGTTACCGTTAGGGAATTTCACAGAAAATGGGAATTTAAAGCTTTCAAGGGATATCTCACTTTAGCCTGTCCAAAATGGGTTAAGACGTCGACTTTTGAATACCCTTACTGCTTACAAAAATGTTTCCGTATAAATTATGCGCTCGATAAAAGGAGGCACTTTTCTTTGTGGTGTACCCTTTGGGTACTGTTGGTGTCCAAAAACAGCCCATTTTATCACAATTTTGACCTTCAACAGCCCGGGGAGGGTTAACTAATGCTTGACCGGAATATTTTGTTCATGCAACTTGTAATGTCACACCAAGACCTACAAATAGCCGAATTTTTTCTTGAAAACCTACAAAATGTTGATAGAGAAATCCACAGAAAACGGGGATTTTAAGATTTTAATGGGTATCTCTATTTAACCAGCCCAAAATGGGTTAAGACGTCAAATTTTGAATACCCTTACCACTTTCAAAAATATTTTCCGATCAATTCTGCGTCCGATAAATGAAGGTCCCTTTCTCTCTGGAATACCGTTTGGGTGCTGTTGGCGTCTAAAAACAGCCCATTTTATCACAATTTTTATGTTTAGCAGCTCGGGGAGGGTTAACTAATGCTGACCGGAATATTTTATCCATGCAACTTGTAATGTCACACCAAGACCTGAGAGTGACCAATTTTTCTTGAAAATCTACAAGACTCGTTTAGAGAAATCCACGGAAAACACAAACTTTTGAGCATTATGGGGGTATTGCTGTTTAACCAGCTCAAAATGGGTTAACGCTTGGTTTTCTGAACACCCTTATTACTGACAAAAATGATCCACTGTGAACTCCACTCCCAATAAAGGAAGTTATGTTTATCTCTCGTATATTGTTTGGGTGCAGTGGGGGCTTGAAACCGGCCTATTTTATCAAAATTTCGATGTTTGGCAGCCTGTTGAGGGTTACCATATGCATCGCCTGATATGTCGTGTCTACCAAAGAGTGTGTCACAGACAGGTCTAGCAATGACGAATGTATAAAAAAAAATCTACAAGACATGTTTCGAGAAAGTGCCGATAAACCCCAATTTTGGCAGTTTTTTGCCAATTCTGACGAAATAAGGGTTAAATCGAAAATTCCGCTTCAGTACATTTTTAGATTTTGTGCCCCTCTATGGGTGTGCAAAATTTCGTGAAAATCGGTTCGAAAATGGCTTCTGAATCGTACGGACAAAATGTGTGGAAAAAAAAAAAAAAAAAAAAAAAACCCAAACCCCCCCCCCCCCCCCCCCCCCAAAAAAAAAAAAAAAAAAAAAAATAATAATCCGTAGAAAAACAATAGTCTTTTCCAGAGGGAAAAGCCTAAAAAAAAAAAAAAAAAATTCACCCAACAATCTGATCTCCCACCAGCCCTACTCCGCAACCTAAATCATATTAGCTATATTAACCTGTATATGCTGAATGTGACCATAAATGCTTCTTTATCGTGTGAGCAATTAAGTTCCCTTGTCATTTTTAGCTCAACTTGACAAAGTCAAGCTGAGCTATTGCCATCACTTCTCGTCCATCGGCGTACGTACATACGTACGTACTTACGTACGTTAGTACGTATGTCCACATTTTCCTTTGGCACACCTCACAGGTCGCATTTATGATCAGATCGCTTTGAAACTTGGTATGCCTGTTTGGGGTGGCCTCTAGATGGAAGCCATCGATTTTTGTCAATTTCCATCAAAAAATGTTGCCGCAGCCAACGTTCTTAGAACTTAGTTTAGTCAAACCTCAATATTTCCCTTTGGCACACCCTACAGGCCACATTTATGGTTGGATCCCTTTGAAACTTGGTATGCTTATTTGGGGTGACCTATAGATGGGAGCTATCGATTTATTTCAATTTTCTTGAAAAAATGTTGCCGCGGCCAACGTTCTTAGAACTTAGTTTAGTCAAACTTCAATATTTCCCTTTGGCACGCCCTACAGTGCACATTTATGATTCGATCGCTTTGAAACTTGGTGTGCTTATTTGAGGTGACCTCTAGATGGGAACAATCGATTTTCCTCAATTTCCGTCAAAAAATGTTGCTGCGGACAACGTTCTTAGAACTTAGGTTAGTCAAACCTCGATATTTCCCTTTGGCTCACCCAACAGGGCACATTTATGATTGGATTGCATTGAAACCTGGCATGCTTATTTGGGGTGACCTCTAGATGGGAGCTATCGATTTGCTTCCATTTCCGTCAAAAAATGTTGCCGCGGCCAACGTTCTTAGAACTTAGTTTAGTCAGACGTCAATATTATTTCCCTTTGGCACACCCTACAGGGCACATTTATGATCGGATTGCTTTGAAACCTGGCATGCATGTTTGGGGTGACCTCTAGATGTGAGCTATCGATTTTCTTCCATTTCTGTCCGTCAAAACATTTTGCCGCTGGCAACGATCTTTGAACTTAGTTTAGTCAGGTATCAATATATTCCTTTGGCATGCCCTACAGGCCCCATTTATGGTCAGATCGGTTTGAAACTTTGTATGCTTGTTTGGGGTTTCCTCTAGATGGGAGCTATCGATTTTCTTCGATTTCCGTCAAAAAGTGATGCCACTGGCAATGACCTTCGATGAACTTAGTAAAAACTTAGTGCAGTTAAGCATCAATATTTCCCTTTGACACACCCTGCAGGGCACATTTATGATTGGATCGCTTGCAATCTTGGTGTGCTTGTTTGGAGTGACATCTATATGGGAGCTGTCAATTTTCTTCCATTTCTGTCAAAAAATGTTGCCGCTGACCTTTGAACTTAGTTTAATCAGGCCTTAATATTTCCCTTTACCACATCCTTCAGGGCACATTTATGATCGGATCACTTTGAAACTTGGTATGTGTGTTCGGGGTGACCTCTAGATGTGAGCTATTGCTTTTTTCATTTCCATAAAAAATTATTGTGGTTATCACCAGCCTTTGAACTTACTGCATTTGTGCATCAACTTATCCCTTTTGAACTCTCAGCAGGGTATATATATGAATTTCCATCCCCCCACCCCCCCCCCCCCAAAAAAAAACAAACAAAACAAAACAAAACAACAACAACAACAACAAAAACTAGATTTTATGATTCTGGAGAATCATGGCTTTTCCCGGTGAGATTCCATGATTTTTCATGACCCCACTGTGTCTGATGAATTGTTTTTAACTGTCTCACTGAAGTTCCTTCATTGATGTTATGAGAAAGGTGAGTATAGTAGTCTCAAATGACTCAGTTTGATAAAAAAAATTGTTTAGGTAAAAACCATCATTAACGGTGGAGTGGGTTAATGTCAATATCGTCGTCCAACAAGTTAATGGCCGACAAAAGGAGTTATGTTTGTTTGACACATACCCACGTAGTGCTGTGGCTATTTGAAAATGGTCCATTTTATCTCAAATGTATCCAAAATATTGATGTCTGGCAGTTTGTAGAGGGTTAACAAGTGCTAACGGGAATATTCATTCATGCAACTTGTAATGTCACACCAAGAACTGCGAATGGCCATTTTTTCTTTAAAATCTTCAAGATGTTTTCAGAGAAATCCAGGGAGAACACGAATTTTAAGCTTTTGATGGGTATCATTGTTTATCCAGCCCAAAACGGGTTAAGTGTTGTTTTTTGAATACTCTTATTACTTCCAAAAATAATTCTCAGTGAATTCTACTTCCAATTATTTTGATCTCTCCTCTCAAATTCGGGTGCTGTGGGTATGCAAACACAGCAACATTTTGATGTTTGAGAACCTGCATAGGGTTAACAAATGCTTCCAGGAATATTGTGTACATGCAATTTGTAATGTCACACTAAGATCTGAGAATGGCCATTTTTTCTTGAAAATCTACGAGATGTTTTTTGAGAAATCCTCGGATAACATGAATTTTTAACCTTTTGAGGGGAATCTTCCTGTAATCAGCCCTAAACGGGTTAATGCTTGGTTTTGTGAATACCTTCATTACATACAAAAATGGTCATCGGTGAATTCCACTTCCAATGAAGGGGGTTATGTTTATCTCGCAGGTACACATTTGGTGTTATGGTTGCCCAAGAACAGCTCATTTTCTCCAAATGTCTATGCTTGGCAACCTCTGGAGGGTTAAATGCTTACCGAAATATTTTGTCCATGCAACTTGAACTGTCACTCCATAACAATAGTCTTTTCCTGAGGGAAAAGCCTAAAAAAATAATAATCCGTAGAAAAATTATGATTCTGGAGAATCATGTTTTTTCCCGACAAGATTCCATGATTTTTTATGACCCTGGAGTGTCTGAAGAATTGTTTTTAATTGTATCATTAAAGTATTTTTATTGATGTCTTGAGAAAAGTGGGTATAATAGTCTCAAATGACCCAGTGTGATAAAAGAACGTTTTGGCTAAATCATCATCGTTTGTGGAGAGGGTTAATATTAATATCAGCGTCTGAGAATCAGCGTCTAATGCAAATAGCCCATTGTATCTCAAATTTATCTAAAATTTCGATATTTGACGGTTTGTGTAGGGTTAATGAAGGCTTGCGAGAATAATTTTTCTCCAGGGTTTATTAGGCTTTTCCCTCTGGAAAAGACTATTGTTTTTCTACGGATTATTATTTTTTTTTTTTTTTGAGGTTTTTTTTTTTTTTTTTTTTTTTTTGTTAGGCTTTTCCCTCAGGAAAAGACTATTGTTTTTCTACGGATTATTATTTTTTTTTTTTTTTTAGGCTTTTCCCTCTGGAAAAGACTATTGTTTTTCTACGGATTATTATTTTTTTTTTTTTTTTTTTTTGGGTTTTTTTTTTTTTTTTTTTTTCCACACATTTTTGTCCGTACGATTCAGAAGCCATTTTCGAACCAATTTTCACACAATTTGGCACACGCATAGAGTGGCAAAAAATCTAAAAATGTACCGAAGCGGAATTTTCGATTTAACCCTTATTTCGCCAGAATTGGCAAAAAACTGCCAAAATTGGGGTTTATCGGCACTTTCTCGAAACACGTCTTTAGGATTTTTTTTAAACATCCATCATTACTAGACCTACCTATGACACAACCTTTGATACACACGACATATTTGGCGATGCATATGGTAACCCTCCACAGGCTGCCAAACATCGAAATTTTGATGAAATGGGCCGGTTTCAGACTCCCACAACACCCAAACGATACCCGAGTGGTAAACATAACTTCCTTTATTGGAAGTGGAATTCACCGAAGATCATTTTTGTAAGTAATAAGGGTGTTCGGAAAACCAAGTGTTAACCCGTTTTGGGCTGGTTAAACAGCAATACCCCAAAAAAGCTCAAAACTTCATGTTTTCTGTGGATTTCTCTAAACGAGTCTTGTAGATTTTCAAGAAAAATTGGTCACTCTCAGGTCTTGGTGTGACATTACAAGTTGCATGGATAAAATATTCCGGTCAGCATTAGTTAACCCTCCCCGAGCTGCTAAACGTAAAAATTGTGATAAAATGGGCTGTTTTTAGACACCAACAGCACCCAAACGATGTACCACAGAGAAAGGGGCCTTCATTTATCGGACGCAAAATTGATCGGAAAATATTTTTGAAAGTGGTAAGGGTATTCAAAATTTGACGTCTTAACCCATTTGGGGCTGGTTAAAGAGAGATACCCATTAAAATCTTAAAATCCCCGTTTTCTGTGGATTTCTCTAACAACATCTTGTAGGTTTTCAAGAAAAATCGGCTATTTGCAGGTCTTGGTGTGACATTACAAGTCGCATGAACAAAATATTCCGGTCAGCATTAGTTAACCCTCCCCGGGCTGCTGAAGGTCAAAATTGTGATAAAATGGGCTGTTTTTGCACACCAACAGCACCCAAAGGGTACACCACAAAGAAAAGTTCCTTCTTTTATCGCGCGTACAATTTATATGGAAACATTTTTGTAAGTAGTAAGGGTATTCAAAAGTCAACGTCTTAACCCATTTTGGGCAGGCTAAAGAGAGATATCCCTTGAAAGCTTTAAATTCCCATTTTCTGTGAATTTCCCTAACGGTAACTTGTAGGGTTTCAAGACAAATTGACTATTCGTAGGTGTTTATGTGACATTAACCATCTACAAGCTGCCAAGCATCGTAATGTTGTTAACATGGGACTGTTTTCAGACACGCACAGCACCTAATGTATACATGAGAGATAAACATAATCTCCTTTGTTTGAAGTGGAATTCACAGAGGACCATTTTTGTAAGTAATAAAGGTATTCAAAAAGCCAAGCGTTAACCCCTGTTGGGGAGGTTAACAGGGATACCCATCAAAAGCTTAAAAATCGTTTTCCCTGGATTTCTACAAACATTTTGTGGGGTTTTCAAGAGAAAATGGCCGTTGATAGGTCTTGGTGTCATATGACCAGTTGCATGGGTCAATTATTCTGGTAGGCATTTGTTAACCCTTCATGGGCTTTTACCGGACGCAAAACTGATAGGGAAACATTGATATTGATATTAACCCATTCTACCATTAATGATGGGTTTTACCTAAACATTTTTTTTATCAAAACCAAACCGAATCATTTGAGACTACTATACTCACCTTTCTCATAACATCAATGAAGGAACTTTTGTGAGACAGTTAAAAACAATTCATCAGACACTGTGGGGGTCAAGAAAAATCATGGAATCTAATTGGTGTTTAAGGTTTGTAAGTAGTAAGGGTATTTAAAAGAATGAAACTTAACCCATTTTGAACTGGATAAGGAGAGATCCCCCTTAAACGCTTAAAATTTACATTTTCGTGGATTTCGCTAACTGCTTGTTGGGGATTTTCAAGAACAATTTGACATTGGCAGGTCTTACAAATTGCATAGATAGAATATTCCGCTAGTCGTTTGTTAATCCCTCTACCGGCTGCTAAACGTCAAAATTTTAATAAAATCGGCTGTTTTCGGGCAGCAAAATGGGTATGCAATAGATAAACATGACCTCTTTTATCAGATTTAGAATTCCTGGGGGATAATGTATGATAGTATTAAGGGTATTCAAGGGAGCGCGGTGGCTCAGTGGTAGACTGTTGTACTTCTATGCTAGAGGTCCCGAGTTCGATCCCCGTCCGGGACGACTCACGTTGTGTCCTTGGGCAAGGCACTTTGGCCCGGTTGCCGACATGGGGGCACGATGTCCCCATGTACTAAGGCACACTGCACGTCGATGGTACACATGTCTTCAACCTCTGTAACCCTGCCTGAGCGGAGCCTGAATAGAGAATGTTGAGGAGCTGACAGTTGCTCGTCGATGCTTGGTGGTTCTCTCCGGGTACTCCGGCTTCCTCCACCTCTAAAACTGTCACGGTCACGATTAGCCATTGTGCAGAAGTATGTGACCTTAAACACCAATAAATAAATAAATAAATAAATAAATAAATAAATAAGGGTATTCAAAAAAACATGCCTTAACCCTGTTTTGTCGGATTAAAGACAGACAGCTCATGCCGTGTACGCTGCCTACATTACTTGTAAAATCGACCCCCCCCCCCCCCCCCCCCCCACTAAATCTCCTACGAGGTGCGGTTTCGGACCCGACCACCGGACGGTTCTGACCACATCAAATAACACACCTTCGTTGTATTTAGCAGAAAGAAATTTCCCCAAGAAGCAAAGACAAAATTACGTCTGCGGAAAATAATGGCAAATATTTTATTTAGCCTGTATTTTGTCCGTATAGAAAATTTCTCACCCACATATACCTAAAAATGATTCAATGATACAATTGGACATATTTCTCTCATAAAACGTGAAAAAACACTTGATTTATTGCATTTTAGGATTGCGCATGTATATTCTTAGAAGATTCTCTGTCTGTTATTAAACTACGGCGTGTCTTTGATCTCGTTTGGGACGATCAGTGATTAGCACCTTTTCAACAAGAGCCATGGAAATTGAAAATAAAAAAGTAATCAAATTTCACTAAAACCTTTTACAGAATCGTGATTTTCAGAAAACGCTTTCGCGATTGCGTGTGTCGTTTTCAAAATTCGGATCAGTAAGCACGAAATTATAAATATGTTGTTGTCAATAACAAAATTGAAAGCATGTCCGTCAAACTTGCATGACGTCAGAACTCGACTCTGGTAAAATACTGCGGTGTGGTGAAAGGACGAGAGTAAGAAACGCTGATATCGCAGTAGGCTTTAAAATGTCCATGGAATGGTCCTAAAATCAACTTTATATTTGCAGCTTTATTGCAAATAAGTTTCCCGTTGTTTCTTGTTGAAATGTTATTTCCGTCAAGGCCAGGTACCATAGAAAATTTGGAATACTGGGCAGTGGGATAGGGCACCTGCCCCATGAACAACTGCCTGCTATTAAAATTAATTAGCGGGGACACCCCCCCCCCCCCCCCCATGCTGTTTATTTTACCTAGGACACCTGCCCTCTGCTGTTTTTTTACCTAGGACTCATGCCCCCCCCCCCCCTACTGTTAGATTAGATTAAACATATTTTATTTGCCACTTGACAATGCAAATCAGGATTGGAGGACAAGTGCTTACCACTTAGAAGCCCCTCCGTTCCTGTACGGTGACTAATAATTTACAATATGGCAGAACGTATTTCATAAATAACAGAATCTAGCAAAATCTAAATATTATAAACATTATAGACAAACACAAATTAAACTGAGAGAAAGAGAGAGAGAGAGAGAGAGATCGAGAGAGAGAGAGAGAGAGAGATAAAAAAAATAAATAGAATATAAAGAAAACATGAAATACAACATTAGGTCCAGTGATGATGCCCGCCACCCACCCAATTGCATTCTATAGTATATTGGCCGTAATGGGAGTCTAAATTAACATCTTGATTACAGCCACTGAGCATAGGTTTTCACTTCCGGGGATGTCCACACAACTGTTTTTTCATCAAGTACACTTGTCCTGCCCCCGTTTGTTTGCTAACGGGCCCCTACCCACTGACCTTTCTATTTTTAGAAGCACCCGGGCCGACGGGGAGAGGGCGTTGTTGGGAGCATGGCTAGATTTTGCTATAAAATGGGATTGAAGGAAGGTACCCTCAAATCTGGGGCGAAAGTGGCAAAAATGACAAAAGGCTACCTCAACGTATGGTAACGGTATAAACTACAGTCGATCTGGGCGATGTACAGACGAAAAATCATACCTTGGAGCTGGTTAGGCAATTTGGCACAAAAAACTCCGACTTCATGCTCAATCGCTGCTCTACAGTAGTCTACAACAGTTCTCAAGTCCATTCCAAACTGATAGAGTCGGGACGAATAGTACTCTCACTTTCCACGCGATGCGTGATGTTCTTCACGCGGCCTCGACACTCGCAACAGATGCCAAAATGTCGGCCAGGGTGCGTAGAACAAGTTCTGAAACTTAGATGTCGCTGCCTTCAGCGGTCTAGACACGCTTCATGTTTGTGAGAAGTGCAATTTTAATGTCTAATTGGCAAATTTTCGTTAATCGTTACCCGCCAAAAAACCTACTCACCGCCGATTTCTTTTCACTTCAACTTCTGACGATTATCTAAGGTTTAAAGATAGTGTCAGGATACCCCTCCCCCGCCGCCCTTTTGGAGCTGGTTAGGCAATGCGGCACCGAAACCTGGGACGTTATGCTCAATCGCAGCTCTACAGTCGTCTACAACACTGCCCGTGTCCATTCTAAACTGATAGAGTCGGGACGAATAGTACTCTCACATTCCAAGCGATGCGTGGTGTTTTCCACGCGGTCCGGACACTCCAAACAGATCCCAAAATGTCGGCCAGGGTTCATAGAACAAGTTCTGAAAATTTCAAGTCGCTGCCTCCAGCGGTCTGAACACCGTTCGTGTATGTCTGAAGTGCTATTTTAATGTCCAATATACAAATCTTCGTCAATCTTTTCCTGCCTGCCAGAAACCCAATCACCGCCAATTTCTCTTGACTTTAAACTTCTGAGATTCTCGTAGGTTTAAAGGTTGTGTTGGGGTCCCTGGTGGCTGTCTTAAAGAAGCAACTTCCATTTACAGTCAACTCTCCACCAGTCACACACAATTGTAACATTTAAGTGGACTTGCTCCAGCGAGGAGGCACTGAAGGATTCTGCGCTCATTCCCGACGCTTTTTTCGAACTGGCTTGAAAAGGAAGGATCAAATTCAAACAATTACCTCCTCTCTCCAAAACGCCATATCTCAACCAATTCTAGGCAGATTTCCATGAAATTTTCACTCCTTGTTCATGAATAGTTGTGGCATCACTTTCCACGAAGAGACATGAATTTCGCATTTCGTCACGTCGAATTGGAAAAGAGCGTATGCGCAGGGATTTCTCTGAAAACATCTTGGAAGATTTTAAAGAAAAATGGCCATTTGCAGTTCTTAGTGTGACATTACAAGTTGCATGGAAAAATATTCCTGTTAGTACTTGTTAACCCTCTACAAGCTGCCAGACATCAATATTTTGGATACATTTGAGATAAAATGGACCATTTTCAAATAGACACTGCACTCAGTGGGTATGTGTGAAACAAACATAACTCCTTTTGTGGGTCATTAACTTGTCGGACGACGATATTGATATTAACCCACTCCACCGTTAATGATGGTTTTTACCTAAACAATTTTTTTATCAACTGAGTCATTTGAGACGAACGAAATGGTTTTACGCGCCGAAGGCGCGCAGGGACGATTTGAAGGACAAGCCCCCTTCAACCCTCGTTAGCTGTTTGTTGTTGTTGTAGGATGTCAAGGCGTGGTGGAGGAGGAAAAGGAAGGAGGGAGGTGGCTTAACCCCCGTCTAGGCTTCTTTCGGCTCTTGTTCTTTGGAGGTGGTTGAGATTGTGATGTGGAAGTCGACGATGTTGAGTTTATTGTTGAGTTTGGTGAATGGATTGCGTCTAATTCCTTTTTGAGATCTGCTTTTGATTGTTCCCTGAACTCGTGGGTTTCGGAGGCGATTCGGTTTCCCATCTCAACTGCCCGCCTTCCCATCTCTATTATTCTCCTTATTTCTTCGGCGGCGACTGCAGACTTAGGTGGCTGTGTTGCTGAGATTGACACACCCTGGCTGTCCGGTAGAGAAGGAAGTGGGGAGTGAGGGGTGGGAGGTGGTGAAAAGGCAACCTCCGGTTCCTCCTCAGTCTCCACCAGACGTTCCTCATCCAACCAGTACCGGCTCAGGAGCTGGCAGTTGGTTGGGTGTACTAGTGGCACTAGGAGGGGAACTGGCAGCTGCCTCCAGGACCTCCATACTCTCGCTCACCTCTTTCTTCCTATTCCGGAAGGCCTCCAGGCGCCTGGAATCCCGGCGCTTGGTGGACGGACTCTTCTTCTTCTTGCTCTTCTTCTTTACAGGGCCAGGTCCAGGCTTCTTCGGCTGAGGACCAGTGTGAGAGGGGTTCCTCTCACAAAAGGTGCTACCTCTCCCCGAAGAAGGTGTGGCGGTGTTGTGATCTTCAATGACGAACTCCAAGTTCAGATGGACTCTCTTGCCTGTCTCCCGGACAGTCCAGGTGACAGGGCAAGAGATGCCCAGAGCTGCTATTGTTCTCTTCAGTCGCGCTGGTAGTTCCAGTGTTTCCATAATTATGGTGTTAATTAGGATCGAGCCAAGTCATTTGAGACTACTATACTCACCTTTCTCATAACATCAATGAAGGAACTTCAGTGAGACAGTTAAAAACAATTCATCAGACACTGTGGGGTCATGAAGAATCATGGAATTCATCGGGAAAAGCCATGATTCTCCAGAATCATAAAGTCTAGTTTTTTTTAATTTTTTTTTGGGGTTTTTTTTTTTGGGTTTTTTTTTTTTTTCCACACATTTTGTCCGCACGATTCCGAAGCCATTTTCGGACCGATTTCCACAAAATTTTGCACACGCATAGACGGGCACAAAATCTAAAAATGTACCGAAGCGGAATTTTCGATTTAACCCTTATTTCGTCAGAATTGGCAAAAAACTGTCAAAATTGGGGTTTATCGGCACTTTCTCGAAACACGTCTTGTAGATTTTTTTTTAAACCTTCATCATTGATAGACCTGCCTGTGCCACGACCTTTGATACACATGACATATCTGGCGATGCATATGGTAACCCTCCACAGGCTGCCAAACATCGAAATTTTGATGAAATGGGCCTTTTTTTAGGCCCCCAGAGAACCCAAACGATACACGAGAGATAAACATAACTTCATTTATTGGAAGTAGAATTCACCGAGGATCATCTTTGTAAGTAATAAGGGTGTTCAAAAAACCAAGCGTTAACCCGTTTTGGGCTGGTTAAACAGCAATACCCCCAAAAAGCTAAAAAATGCAGGTTTTCCGTGGATTTCTCCAAACGAGTCTTGTAGATTTTCAAGAAAAAATTGTCACCTCCCAGGCCTTGATGTGACAATAGAAGTTGCATGGACAAAATACTGCGGTGAGCATTTGTTAACCCTCCACGGGCTGCTAAAAGTCAAAATTGTGATAAAATGGGCTGTTTTTGGACGCCAACAGCACCCAAACCGTATACCACAGAGAAAGTGGCCTTCATTTATCAGACGCAAATTGATCGAAAAATATTTTTGAAAGTGGTAAGGGTATTCAAGATTCGACGTCTTAACCCATTTTGGGCTGGTTAAAGAGAGATACCCATTAAAATCTTAAAATACCCATTTTCTGTGGATTTCTCTAAAAACATCTTGTAGGTTTTCAAGAAAAAATCGGCTATTTGCAGGTCCTTGGTGCGACATTACAAGTTGCATGGACAAAATATTCCGTTCAGCATTAGTTAACCCTCCCAGGGCTCCCCAACGTCAAAATTGTGATAAAATGGGCTGTTTTTGGACACCACAGCACCCAATGGGTACACCACAAAGAAAACTCCTCCTTTTATCGAGTGTACAATTTATACAGAAACATTTTTGTAAGTAGTAAGGGTATTCAAAAGTCGAAGTCTTAACCCATTTTGGGTAGGCTAAGAGAGATATCCCTTAAAAGCTTTAAATTCCCATTTTCTGTGAATTTCCCTAACAGTGACTTGTAGGGGTTCAAGAAAAATTGACTATTCGTAGGTCTTTATGTGACATTACAAGTTGCAGGGACAAAATACCTCCGGTGAGCGTTTATTAACCATCTACAAGCTGCCAAGCATCGTAATTTTGTTGACATGGGCTGTTTTCGGACACCCACAGCACCCAAAGTATACACGAGAGTAAACATAATCACCTTTGTTGGAAGTGGAATTCACAGAAGACCATTTTTGTAAGTAATAAGGGTATTCAAATAACCAAGCGTTAACCCCTGTTGGGGAGGTTAACAGGGATACCCATCAAAAGCTTAAAAATCGTTTTCCCCTGGATTTCTTTACAAACATCTTGTAGGGTTTCAAGAGAAAATGGCCGTTGATAGGTCTTGGTATCACATTACCAGTTGCATACATTATCCTGGTAGGTATTTGTTAACCCTCCATGGGCTGCTAAATGTCAAAAAAATTGAAGAAATAGTCTGTTTTTGGACACTGACAACATCAAATGGAAATGCCACAGAGAAACGTAACTTCTTTTACTGGACGCAAACCTGATAGAGAACATTTTTGTAAGTAGTAAGGATATTCAAAAATCGAGGTCTTAACCCATTGTCGACTAGTTAAGGAGATATACCCCTCAAAAGCTTAAAATTCCCGTTTTCTGTGGATTCTCAAAAAATCTTGCACGTTTTCAAGACAAATTGACCATTTGCAGGTCTTTGAGTGACATTACAAGTTGCATGGACAAAATATTCCGGTAAGCATTATTAACCCCCCCCAGAGCCTGCAAAGTATAGACATTTTGAGAAAATGGGCTGTTTTGGGGCACCCATAACACCCAATGTGTACCTGGCGTGATAAACATAACCTTCCTCATTGGAAGTGAAATTCACTGAGGATCATTTTTGTAAGTAATGAAGGTATTCATAAAACCAAGCATTAATCCGTTTAGGGCTGGTTACAGAGCGATACCCCTCAAAAGGTTAAAAATTCGTATTTTCCGAGGATTTCTCTAAAAGCCTCTCGTAGGTTTTCAAGACAAACATTGGCCATTCTCATTTAAGACAACTATACTCACCTTGTATGATCTCAAAAGTAAGTGTATAGTTATTTATCATCAAGAATAACTACCCATAAGTTCCCACTCTCACTGTGTCCCGCTTCATCGGTCAATTCCACGGTGTCCCACGCCAGCGGTCGATTTATCCAAACAAAATTACCAAGGTTACCACATCCTCCCTGCCTCTTTCTCCAACCAAACACACATTGAAAGGTACGCCTCCCCTCGTATTCCACACTGCCCTGCATGATATCATTTATTATTTATTTATTGGTGTTTAAGGGCATATACTTATGCACAATGGCTAATCATGACCGTGACAGTTTTACGGGTGGAGGAAGCACAGTACCTGGAGAGAACCACCGAGCAACGACGAGCAGCTGCCAGCTTCCCAACATCGTAACTCCGAACTGCAGCACAGGCAGGGTTAGATTGGTTGAAGACATGCGTACCGTCGACGTGCAGTGCGCCTTAGTACATGGCGGCATCATGCCCCCATATGGACAATCAGAGTTAAGTGCCTTGCCAAGGACACAGCATGGGAGTCCGAATTGATCGCTCAGACGGCCACCCATCCAATGATAAACCAGGCTCAACGTTGCTTTACTTCAGTGAAATGACGAGAACCGGCTACCACAATGCCATCGCGCCCCGCCACTGCATGATAAGAAAGCAGTAAATAACGTTAGCTGCAATGGGATCAGTTACTTATAATATCAAATAGTGTTGACACTATAGCATTTCCCCGACAGTGGGTCCAGGTATATAACTAGTCTGTGAAACAGCTATACACTGCACCTCCTCCGCCCCAGGGTGGCGATAGTGGCAGTATTTATCTATCTTACTGACGCTATGTTGTGCCTAAGGAACATTACAATAAAAGGTGGGGGTCCCCAACATGGGAAGGGGGGCAGGTATATTTACTACTCTGTAAGGCGGTTATCAAATGCAGTGGTGCATGGCGCCAAGATTTCCCGGCAGTGGGGCTAGATAATACTAGTTTGTAAGACGGCTATACTCCCCTTCTCGTCCCAGGGTATATTTTATCTACACATATGTACAAACAACACTTCCTATATGTGATAACTTCATGTTTGTCGTTGTATGTATGGATATCTTCATTGTAATAAATAAAACTAATCCTACGGGGAAAAACCAATTGGAGAGAAATTTACTTCTGCTATCAACAGACATGTGATAGGTGAGCTCTACAAGGTGTGAAAAAATTACATACTAATGCATAACAACTGTGGTCTAATAGGAGATAATTGATACAGGACCAGACATCAATATTTTTGATACATTTGAGATAAATGGACCATTTTCAAACAGACACAGCACTCAGTGGGTATGTGTCAAACAAACAAAACTCCTTTTGTCAGACATTGACTCGTAGGACGACAATATTGATATTAACCCCTCCACCGTTAATGATGTTTTTTACGTAAACAATGTTTTATCAAACTCATTGAGACTACTATATTCACCTTTCTCTTAAAATCAATGGAGGAACTTCAGTGAGACAGTTAAAAACAATTCATCAGACACTGTGGCGTCATGAAGAATCATGGAATCTCATCGGGAAAAGCCATGATTCTCCAGAATCATAAAGTCTAGTGTTTTCCCTGGATTTCTTACAAACATCTGGTAGAGTTTTAAAGGGAAAATGGCCACTGATAGGTCTTGGTGTCACATTACCAGCTGATAGGATAAATTATTCCGTGAAGCATTTGTTAACCCTCCATGGACTGCTAAATGTGAAAATTTTGAAAAAATAGTCCTGTTTTTGGACACCAACAACATCAAATGGGAATACAACAGAGATGCATAACTTCTTTTACCAGACGCAAAACTGACAGCGGAAACATTTTTGTAAGTAGTAAGTGTATTCAAAAATCGAGATCTTAACCCATTTTTGACTAGTTAAAAAGAGATATACCCCTTGAAAGCTTAAAATTCCAGTTTCCTGTGGATTTCTCAAAACAAAAATTTCAAGAAAAATGGGCCTTTCGCGGGTCTTGGAGTGACATTCAAGTTGCAGGGACAAAATACTTCGGTAAGCATTTGTTACCCCCTCCAGAGGCTGCCAAGCATAGACATTTGGAGAAAATGGGCTGTTCTTGGGCAACCATAACACCAAATGTGTACCTGCGAGATAAACATAAACCCCATTCATTGGAAGTGGATTTCACTGATGACCATTTTTGTATGTACTGAAGGTATTCACAAAACCAAGCATTAACCCGTTTCGGGCTGATTACAGAAAGATACCCCTCAAAAGGTTAAAAATTTCATGTTATCCGAGGATTTCTCTAAAAACATCTCGTAGATTTTCAAGAAAAAATGGCCATTCTCAGATCTTAGTGTGACCATTACAAATTGCATGTACAAAATATTCCTGGAAGTATTTGTTAACCCTATGCAGGTTCTCAAACATCAAAATGTTGATAAAATGGGCTGTGTTTGCATACCCACAGCACACGAATTTGAGACGAGAGATCTAAATAAGTGGAAGTAGAATTCACTGAGAATTATTTTTGGAAGTAATAAGAGTATTCAAAAACAACACTTACCTGTTTTGGGCTGGATAAACAATGATACCCATCAAAAAGCTTAACATTCATGTTCTCCCTGGATTTCTCTGAAAACATCTTGTAGATTTTAAAGAAAAAAAAGGCCATTCGCAGTTCTTGGTGTGACATTACAAGTTGCATGAATGAATATTCCTGTTAGCACTTGTTAACCCTCTACAAGCTGCCAGACATCAATATTTTGGATACATTTGAGATAAAATGGACCATTTTCAAATAGCCACAGCACTACGTGAGTATTTGTCAAACAAACATAACTCCTTTTGTCAGTCATTAACTTGTTGGACGACGATATTGACATTAACCCACACCACCGTTAATGATGGTTTTTACCTAAACAATTTTTTTTATCAAACTGAGTCATTTGAGACTACTATACTCACCTTTCTCATAACATCAATGAAGGAACTTCAGTGAGACAGTTAAAAACAATTCGTCAGACACTGTGGGGTCATGAAAAATCATGGAATCTCATCGGGAAAAACCATGATTCTCCAGAATCATAAAGTATAGTTTGGGGGTTTTTTTTGTGTTTTTTTTTTCCACACATTTTTGTCCGTACGATTTCAGAAGCCATTTCGAACCGATTTTCACACAATTTGGCACACGCATAGAGGGGCAAAAAATCTAAAAATGTACCGAAGCGGAATTTTCGATTTAACCCTTATTTCGCCAGAACTGCAAAAAGCTGTCAAAATTGGGGGTTTATCGGCACTTTCTCGAACACGTCTTGTAGATTTTATTTAAACATTCATCATTGCTAGACCTGCCTATAACACGACATTTGATACACACGACATATTAGGCGATGCATATGGTAACCCTCCACAGGCTGCCAAACATCGCAGTTTTGATGAAATGGGTCGGTTTCAGACCCCCACAGCACCCAAACGATACCGAGATGTAAACATAACTTCCTTTATTGGAAGTGGAATTCACGGAGGATCATTTTTGTAGGTAATCAGGGTGTTCAAAAAGCCAAGCGTTAACCCGTTTTGGGGCTGGTTAAACAGCAATACCCCCATAATACTCAAAAATTCAAGTTTTTCGTGGATTTCTCTAAACGAGTCCTTGTAGATTTTCAAGAAAAATTTGTTCACTCCCAGGCCATGGTGTGGCAATAGAAGTTGCATGGACAAAATACTGCGGTGAGCATTTGTTAACCCTCCACGGGCCTGCTAAAAGTCAAAATTGTGATAAAATGGACTGTTTTTGGACGCCAACAGCACCCAATGGGTACGAAAAAAGGAAGGGAGCCTTCTTTTATCGCGCGCACAATCTATACACAAACATTTTTGTAAGTAGTAAGGGTATTCAAAAGTCGAAGTGTTAACCCATATTGGACAGGCTAAAGAGAGAGACCCCTTAAAATCTTAAAATTCCCATTTTCTGTGTATTTCTCTAAAAACATCCTGTAGGTTTTCAACAAAAATTGACTACTCGCAGGTGTTTGTGTGATAATACAAGTTACATGGGCAAAATATTCCGGATGCGCGTTTATTAACCCTCTAGAAGCTGCCAAGCTTCGTAATTTTGTTGAAATGGGCTGTTTTCGGACATGCAGAACACCCAATGTGTACCTGAGAAATAAACATAATCTCCTTTATTGGAAGTGGAATTCACCGAGGGCCATTTTTGTAAGTAATAAGAGTATTAGAAAAAACCAAGCGTTAACCTCTTTTGTGGATGTCAGTAGTGATACCCATCAAAGCTTAAAAATTTATGTTTTCCCTGGATTTCTTTACAAACATCTGGTAGAGTTTTAAAGAGAAAATGGCCACTGATAGGTCTTGGTGTCACATTACCAGTTGATAGGATAAATTATTCCGGGAAGCATTTGTTAACCCTCCATGGGCTATTCAAAAATCGAGGTCTTAACCCCATTTTGACTAGTTAAAGGAAAATGGGTTTCCCCGAGCTTCACCCCACCCCCACCCACCACACACAAACAGACACCCTTGATACAAAAACACAGTAATTCATTTTTCATAGAGTGAATGTACTGTGTTTAAAATAGGATGAAGATGATCCGAAACACAATGGATTTCAAATTTATACAGTGTTTAATTTTTAGGTGTGTGTGTGTGTGTGTGGGGGGGGGGGGGGGGGGTCTTAATTCTCAAGTGGATATCATTTCTTTTTTAATATTTCCTTAACAATATCAGTCTCTGACAATGAAAAATTGCAAAGTTCTCAGAGACAGCTTTTCATGTTACAGCGTTAGCGAGTTAGTACAATAACAGCAGGAGGCGCGGCGTCGCGGCTTAGTTGGATAAAAACATTGAACGTCAAACCGAAAGGTCCACGGCTCGAGTATGACCAGTGGAAACTACTTTGTATACTTCGGAAAAGCACTTTATCCTGATTGCCCATCCGGGTGGGTGGGGAGGGGGATAAAGTCGCACTGTATACAGAGTACTCCACCTCGATGGTGCACTTGTCTTGAGCTAATGCTGAGCTAACACTGCTAGTGCGGAGTTAGTACGTTCGGGAGCCTTGCATATGCTCGCCTTTGCTCAGTGGTTCTCTCTAGGTACTCCGACTTCTACTGCCTATAATTTAACCTTTACCCAACCGTAACGGCCCAAAAACGACCAAAAAGTAATGAAAATTGATTAGCGATTTTGAGAATAGCTCTCAAAAAATCGCTAATTAATTTTCATTATTTTTTCATTTTGTGTCTCAAAAACATAGGTTATGACCCCTCTTTGGAACGAGCTCGTCGAGCTCGTTCCAAAGGGGGGTCATAACCTATGTTTTTGAGACAAAAAATGGGAAAAAAAATCGTTATTCAAGAATTTTGTTCGCAAGTGTCCGTCTGCTTTTCATGTTAGGTAAAGGGTTAACTGTCAGACAAAATGTGATTCTGACAGTCGAAATAAACAACCATAAGAGACAAAAATAGAAATTTTCTCACTGTGATCAAAATTATTCAACTTGTCTTTCTAAAGCTCTATACGATGTGGGTCATGTTCTTGATATATCCATAGATAATTTCAGCACGTATGGCTATATATCTGGCCACAACACAAGTAATAATAATAATAACACTTTGGCTGGCCGCTGATTTGTCGCGGTTCTCGGATGAGAAGCCTTGGCTACCCCTGTACTCCCAACTACCTCCCCACTCTCACGCCTCCCTTCTTCCCCCAACACTCGGAGACGAACTGCCCGATGATATCCCCGCCCCATTCCTCCCAATCTCTCCGATTAGCATATTAACCCCTCTCCCTTGAGTCTCCCCACCAACCACATGTCCCTCATTCTAAAATCCCACCTCCCCATTATACTCCCAGTTAATCTTATTCTTTTGGACTGGCATTTTGGGCATTCTAGAGGAAAGTGTTCCAGGGTCTCCACCACGCCCAAATTACACATCTGGCACTCCTTTTCACTGTTTTCCCCCCAATTGTCCCCTCAGCTCCAAGGACTGCGACCTCAGCTTGAACAACAGTGACCCCCCCCCCCCCCCAAAGGTGCCATGCAGGTACTCTTCAAAACCAGGCTTCTCATTATCACGCAGGCCACACAAAGGTCTATTTGATTTGACCCACCCTCTCGCCAATTAAGGTTAACATCCTCCGTGACCCTTTCACTGACAATTTTCAAGTGTGAAGTCAAGTTTACCAAATGTTCGCACCCATACTGCCCACGTTTGAGAACTTCGATTACATGCATTGGTTGCCGGGGTCCAATTTATACCATTTGAAGCAGAACCCGTTTACCTCAGTAAATAAATGTTGTCCCAACTTTCTGGGTTTTCCACGGAGGTGTGGATAGTGGACTACCATAAGAGCTTCCACCCAGACAATAATTAAAAAATTTTCATACCAAGATAATCACAAGAAATTATTTTAGCCAGTTGGCCTCCGGGTTATGCCCATTGTCCGAAACTGCACGTGCATTTTGTGATTTTTACAGAGTTTGGGGTTTTTGTCTGGGTGGAAACTCCACTCCACGAGTGATTCAGTGGTAATACCCACCAATAAGTGTGACTCGAAGATTGTTTGTAAAAGATGAAACAAAAAGATAATTTTGAAATAATTTCAGAAACGAGCATGGGAAGTATTTGTTGAGAATTATGTCTCGTAACATAGTGTCAGTAGAAAAATGAACAAATATTTTTTTATTTTATTACTTCTTTAGTTTTAATAAAATTTACTTTTTTCCACGTATTCAATTGGTAATATTATGGCCAAAGGAGGGTTAATGACAAATATTTTCAAGACGAGTTCTGCTCACCTCAGATATTTGAGTCCAATTGTTTTGCTGAACAGATTTCACGGCCATGTTTTATCAGACGGGTCCTGGTTTTCACATTTGAATGGATTTTTGTTCACCAATAGTTCCCCACACAATTACTTCCACGGGCATAATTCCTTCCATTGCACAACATGTCCATATTTAGTAATAAACAAGTATTCGAGCAATCTGATTGGACGAAGCTCCATTTAGTTTTCATGAGTTTACCATTTGGCATTTTCTTTCGAGGTGAGAGCAGTGAAATCGTCTGTTACCGACTTGGTGGGAAAAAGAGATTATGCGAAAAAAAAATCCAACCTCCCATGTTATGGAATCCAAAGGGATCAAAATGAACAGTACTACTGCTATAAAAATATTTCCCGGTAAGCAAAACTATTTTTCATGTTTTCAGATATCATACTGAAAACATTTCGGTGTTCCAAGATACCCAACTGTTAACCCTTTACCTAACATGAAAAGCAGACGACACTTGCAAAAAAAAAATCCTTGAATAACTATTTTTTTCCATTTTTTGTCTCAAAAACATAGGTTATGACCCCTCGTTGGAACGAGCTCGAGCTCGTTCCAACGAGGAGTCATAACTATGTTTTTGAGACAAAAAATGAAAATATTTTGAAAAATTAATTGGTGAATTTTTTGAGAATAGCGCTGGCCGTCTTTGGCCGTTACGTTGGGTAAAGGGTTAAATATCTACCAAACACCACCAGATAGTCGGCTGTAACAATTTCCCCAGGTCTGATTCATTGTTTCCTTCTAAAACGTAAGTTATGACCCCATTATTGGAACGAATCTCGTTCCAACAGAGGGCATAAGTTAATCTGGGAAGTAAAACGCCGAAGACAATTGTCGATTTCCACTCAAAGCAATCTGCCAAACTTTCCCGTTTCCGGGAGCGTATGAAAAAGGCATGTGGGGGTGGAAAAAAAATTTATTTCAGAAAATTTAAAACTTTCAGTATGTCAGAAGTCAACTCAGACCACTGATGAAACGAGATCTTAGTTACCGAAATTCAGTCAATGTTTTATCAAAAATGTAATTTTCACACATTTTGCTAACTTTTTGCAGGGAAATTCCTTAAAAGGGGGCTTTTCTCGGTAAAGATTAGCAAAATGCGGGACAATTGACATATTTGCTTAAATATTTTGACGGAATTTTATAACTAAGATCTCGTTTTCAACATAGGCTTCGTTTTGGATGCAAAACTGAGTATAAACAAAATTCCTCGATTTCTGTTCAAAGCAATCAACTGTTTTCCGTTTTAATGCAGGGGTGTAGAAGCGGAAGGGGTGGCTATGTCGGCCACCTACAACAAAAAGTTTGTCGGGAAATGGTCAGCTTTCAGAATTTTTCTTTGTAAAAGTATGGAAAAACAGATTTTTGCTTAAGGTGCAATACAAGTAGGGGAAATTAGTTTACTTTGAAATTCAACCTCTGATATTCCAAATATTCAATTTAAATAAACACAAATTATACATCAAAATGAAGGATGTGATGTATAAAACACTAGGAATATATGCAGTCAACCAGAGTTAACAGCACACCAATGGTTCCTGGAAGTCTGCTTCCGTATTCGTACCAGGGACTGATAACAATGTAATATTTCAGGAGTGCACCTTATTTTCAAACGTGCTTCATATATCCAAGAACAAAGCTAGGAAATCAAAATTCTTCGAAACGTTGTTGTGCTTTCAAAACCTAGCTTTGTTCTTCTTTGTTCTGAAGCACATTTGACATGAGTCGTTCTCCTGAAAATATTAACGTTCTGATACGAATACGGCAGCACTTCCAGGAACCAATGGTGCCTGTCAACTATGTGAGTTGATTGCTTATATTTGACGAGTTCTATACATCACTACCTTCATTTTGATGTATAATTTGTGTATATTTAACCCTCTACATAACTTGAAAAGCAGACGACACTTGCAAAAAATACTTGAATAACTAATTTTTTCATTTTTTTGTCTAAAAAACATCGTTTATGACCCTTCATTCGAACGAGCTCGACGAGACTCGTTCCAACGAGGGATCATAACCTATGTTTTTGGGACAAAAAATAAAAAAAATAATAAATTAATTGGCGATTTTTGAGAATAGCCCTGACCGGTTTTGTTTGTTACGTTGGGTAAAGGGTTAATTAGAATTTTTGGAATATCTGAGTAGAAATTTCAAACAAAAAAGATATTCTTGTTTTGCACCTACAAACATGGAAGGGGGGGGGGGGGGGGTGACTGGGTTCGATCACTACTAACTAGTTTTGGTTGCCAAAAAAACGGACAGTTTGGTTTTTCATTCTGAAAGATGTCGAAACTTTTTATTGGTCGGACGAATAATGGTGCCAGTGGCGAACCTATGGGGAGGCGCATTTTACCCCCTAAAATCTTCGCTCCCCGCCCAAAAATTATTGAGTCAAACTGGTCCTCAATATTGGGGCTACTCAGTTTCGCTCGGAGAGCACCAAAATTTTGCAAAATTTACTCGAGGTGTGGGGGACTCGTCCTAACTGGGGAGTCTCCGGTTGTTGCCCTCTCCCCCACTTTCCTTGAAGGAAGTGGGAAGGGGCAACGACCGGAGGGTCTTGTGAGAACTAAGGGAGGGCCCCACCTGAAACCCCATACAACGGCCTTTCAAATATCTCTCGTCTCCCCCCCCCCCCCCAAAAAAAAATAAAATAACAAATAAAAAACTCGCTAGAGCACCCTTATTATAGTATCCTGACTACAAACACCGCCATTTATCCCAAATTTGTCAGTTTCAGTTGTCGAGGAAAAACTGTAAAATGGTGGTTTCCAAAAATGTTCTCATTTCTTATAAAAAAAAAATAGCTTGAAAATAGGACACCATGTTATTGTATCTTTGATGGCCGTCACATGTAAAAAAAAAGAAATTTTTCTGGTTTTCCAAATTGCGCAGGTTCAATAAATACGGAAAGATAGAAAGTTACAAATTATTTTAAGAATTTTGACGTCAATGAAATAACTATTTTTAAAGTGCTATATAAAGTTAAGGAAATTTGTCTTTGAAATTCCCACCTCTGATATTCTATAAAATTCCAGTTAAATAGACACAACTTATACACCAAAATGAAGGCTGAGATGTATAAAACACGGACAATATATGCAATAAACTCAAAGTTGACAGCACGCACCAATGGTTTCTGGAAGTCTGCTTCTGGAACTGATAATAAAATATTATTTGAGGCAAACAACTCCGTGGTTAGGCATTCGGAACACTTTAGCATGCAGTTTAGGATGCAGTGATAGAACTGCATTTGAGAAAAGGACAACACTGTCTGCCAAAAACTTTGTAGGCCAATATCTCATGAACGGCAAAAGCTATCGACTTAATATTTTAGACTTGTCAGAGTTAACGCTTGTCTGAAACAAATATAATCGGCATTTTTTTTTTTTTGTTTTCTGCCAAAATTTTACTCAAAGGAAAGTTATCTCGAAAATCTGCCACTTTGGATTGAAATATCGAGATTTCAATATAATGAGCCCTCTACAAGGAATCTAAATTGAAGGCAGTAAAACCGCATTGTGAAAAAAATCGAAAAAATGTCGTTTCGACCTTTCGTTAATCCAAAATGGCGGCCAAAAAATCGAAAAAATATTTTCGGTTTTTTATGCGTTTTGTTCAATTTTGAGACGAAAACATTTTTTTTACACTGAAAATTTTCGGTCCGGGTGGGTCAAAATTTTGGACCAAAGTACGGAAATGAGTTTTTCGGTTATTATGCGTTTTGGTCACTTTTAAGACGAAACATTTTTTTTCTTACACTGAAATTTTTGTGGCCGGGTGGACTGAAAATTTGGACCCAAATCCAGCAATGGGTTTTTTGATTTGGTCAAGTTAAGACAAATAAAAAAATAAAAAAAAAAATTAGCCTTAAGATTCCATGATTGACGGACATGCCCAAATCACTCGACACCCAGTGGCGAAGATAGCTTTTCGCTGGCGGAGGGGCAAGCCCAAAATTTTCCGACAGACCGAAAATTTTCCGACAGTGTAACAACAACAAAAACCCAAACAAACAGAAAGAATCTGTTTACTGCAAATGTACTGAAAATTGGTCTTTTTTACCCAAAATGGCATGTTTTTATCCCCAAAGCCCAGCATTTTAATGCTATTAGGCATAAATTCGCCTGAAAATGGTCCAAAAAATTTCCGACCAAACTTCTGGTGGGGGGGGGGGCCTCCGCCCCCCCCGGCCCCCCGGCCCCCCCTTTATCTACGCCACTGTCGAAACCACGAATTTGCATCGAAAAACAAAATCGTAATTCTAAGAATTTTCAACATTGTCATGATACTTTGCAAGTTATATGACAAGTGTGCAGTCTCCATATAATAATAGTATGTAGTATTAACCCTTTCCCTAACATGAAAAGGAGACGACACTTGCAATAAAAAATTCTTGAATAACTAATTTTTTCATATTTTGTCTCAAAAACATAGCTTATTACCCCTCATTGAAACCAGCTCGTTCCAACGAGGGATCAATAACCTATGTTTTTGAGACAAAAAACGAAAAATAAAAATGAAAATTAATCGGCGATTTT